>JAHREE010000367.1:2265143-2432674 GCA_033628505.1 Tringa tobata | reverse complement strand
CCGCCGCCTGTCCCTGAGCCGCCACTAAGGCTCTGCCGTGCCCCAGGGCTCGCTGCCGGTTCTTCGGTGTGGGATTCCTCCCTTATCCTTTCCTCCTCTAAGTTGACCATCGATTGATTCCCAGTGGGGAGGGGTTGGATTAAAAATAAGTGGCAAAGCGAGTGGTGTGAAGCGCAGTTCTCTCTCTAAGAGAGTTGGGGTTGTTCAGCCTGGAGAAGTCTCCAGGGAGACCTTATAGCAGCCGTCCAGTATCTGAAGAGGGCCTACAGATGCTGGAGGGGGACTTTTTACAAGGGCAGGTAGTGATAGGATGAGGGGTAACAGCTTCAAACTGAAAAAGGGTAGATGCAGATTAGATATTAGAAAGAAATTCTTTACCGTGAGGGTGGTGAGACACTGGAACAGGTTGCCCAGAGAAGCTGTGGATGCCCCATCCCTGGAAGTGTTCGAGGCTGGGCTGGGTGGGGCTTTGCGCAACCTGCTGTAGTGGGAGGTGTCCCTGCCCATGGCAGGGGGTTCAAACTAGATGATCTTTAAGGTCCCTTCCATCCCAAACCTTTCTGTGATTAAGGGGAGGAAGTCGTGGCCACGCTACAAGGTAGAAGTGAAACAGGATGAGCAGCATCTGTTTGTGTGGGACGGAACAGAGGCTTGAACGTGACTTTGTGGTTGTGCTCCCCAGTTCACTTGCATTTTGTCTGCAACTGGGACTTGTGCTACAGTCCATTCTTGTTCCTGGACTGGATGTAATTCTTGTTTAACATATTTTCCAGCTTCATTAAATTTCTATCAGATCTTGTATTTGTCCTATGAGGACTACAGTTAATGGCAGTTCTCTAGGATCCTAATGGAGTGGCTTTCCTGTTATCCTACATCCTGGACATCTGGGATAGAAATTATTATTTCAGTTTATAATGATATATCTTAAAGAGGCTGCTTCTACATGTCTGGTACTTGTCCTTCAGTCTGTTCTTAGGTTAATGCTTCTCTGTATAAAGGCCACAGTGCTTGTAGGTGAAGAGATTCAGCCAGTTCCTTGATGTGTCTCTGTGGTGGTCTTACCATTTTTAAGGAAAATTAATTTTTTTGGAAGTCAGTGAAAAGCTTAGAAAAACTGCAGCTGAACACCAAGTAGACTCTAACCTTGTAATATCTTTTAATTAGCCAGTATTCCATTGTGATTTTTTTTTTCGTATCATATCATTGCTCTTCTATTGAACTGGAATTAATTGGGTTCATTGAGATTCCAAAAAAAGGAGATAGGTGATTTAGGAAAGCTGCTTCTCGTCTCTCTAGATAACTTTCTTGTACCAGGACATTTTTATTTTCTTTTTTGTTCCCCCAAAAGCATATGTGCGCACATACTTGTTCATTGCTCAGTTAGGAAGAAAATAGCAATTAATTGTCAACAGGATATGCTTGGAAGACAAGATCTCTCGGGGATTTTCAGGTTAAATGAAATAATGTTTTTAGACAACTTTAGAATTAGGCTTGGTTTTTCCAGTATGTAGCTTTGTAACTGAATCCACATGGATTTTGCAAAAAGTAGCATTTTTACCTACTGCAATTGGGAAAGTTCTAGGAATCTTTATTTTACTTTTAAAATTACATATTCTTCTATGTAACTTCTGTTTGATTACTAAAGTAACTTTGCTCCTGAAATTGATGGGAAATAAGCGTACACATTATACATTGTGTAGTAGTGGGTGGTATCCAGATCCTTGAGAATAACATTTGAATTGTGCTGAACAATAATTTTGAGATTCAAATAGGATTTGCAGTCACAGGTGGAATTTTGTGTTGAGATCTCTGTAAGTTGACCAGTGTGCCACAGATCCCAGCTATTTCTGGAATACCTGAATCCTTATGCTTTGCTTTTAGCTCAACAGTACTTTATCATTTTAAAACAATTACTCTATATTCCACATCATCTGCTCTGCATGATTTTAAGATCCTTCTGGACCAATTAAATTTAGCTGCTGTTCTAAATAGTGGCCAAACCATACATTTTTCTGTTAATTGGTAAAAATTAATTTGGAGGTTTCTCATCCTTATTGACATCTTGGGAAGAATAAACAAATCCTAGTTCAAATGCATTGGAATTTCTGTTGAAAATAACGTAATTTTCACAATTGAAAATGAGTCATTGAAATTCTAGAACCAAGTTCAGTTGAAAAATGTGTCCTTTAGGTTTCATATTGTATAAATTATAAGGATTGGATAAGCTGAAACCTGAAAGTTCTAGTTATAAATCTAGAACTAGTATTAGTGAGTGCAGAACGAACATTTTTAGTTTTACAGAAGTGTGGTGATCTTTTGCTTGTTTTTCAACTGAAATTATTTAGTCTTTGAAGATGAGAACTATAAGTCTGTTTCAAAGGGAGAATATCAACTGTAATTGCCTGGAATGTACACAGCAAGACCCAAACTGCTGGAGAAACCAGGTCCTGAGTTGTATAAATAGCATGTTGCTCTCCCTGTCAAAGGGATTTTGTACTTTTGACTGGTGTGTTCTTAAAGAGGCTTAGATACAGGGGTAATGGCTCCTTGGATAATCTGTCACTTGCTTTGTGAAAAAGTTACCAGTTTATGCCAGAAATCAATTAATCTGCAAATACTAACATAACTTTTTGCTTTTATAATGTAGCTTTTACTGTTCATTTTTCAATAAAATTATTAATTATGTATCCCTCAGAGTATTTGGGTTTAGTTGCTTTGTTTATTTCTTAGACCTGAGAAGTTTATGTGGCAGTTGAAGTTGTCACAAATCCCAGGCTCAAAATCAATATGGTGGTGAATGGTTACTAGAGAGTACACGAGGTACGCTCATAGGAAGTCCCACAGTGACCTCTAATGTTCAAGGATAAAACCCGAGTTGATAAAATGAAGGGAGTTATTTTTTGAAGGCACACAATTTTGCATATTAGTTTGTACCTTTAGTTTATTTATATGCCACAGACAGTAGGTAGTATTTGGTTCACCAGGTTTTACTGCTAATTTTCATGGGAATGTTATGTTCGTGAGTCAGTTCTAATTCCCCTGTTGTGAGCAAGTGTGCACAAAGCCTTCTTTCCAGTAGTTGTGGGAAAACTGGTTATTTTTGTAAAGTACACTAAAAATGGAAAATACCTTTCAAATCTTAAATACATTCTCTCAATTCTTTATTCTGGAATTATTTATTCATATAATAAATTCACTTGCTATTCTGTCCTTATATACTCAATGCATACTTCCATACTTGAAAGATTCGTAGCTGAGAAGCTTGTTTCTTATATTTCCTCATTTGATTTTCCGTTAGGCTAGAAGAAACTTTCCTGTTCTGTACTAAGCTTAGGTGTTCTTAATCCAAATGCAGAAACTTATAGTTTGTTTCTGACAATATTCGGGTTTTGAGTTGAATGCTGTTATTCTTAGGCAGTTTATTCAATGTTATGTGAATACTTAACATTGTATATTTTGGTTAAAACAGAATATTCCTTTTTTGTTTGTTTTTGTTGATCTTCTTGCCCATGTTTGATTCTGGATAACCTCAACTAACGTGACAGTTTCATGTTACTTGAAAGAGTCCAGAGGGTTGGCTAGATAAATGTGCAAATTAATTAAAAATCAAAGGTTATGCTATTGTTTACTCTAAATATAATTTACGACTTTAGTGATTTTGGAAGAAACACCTCATTTGTGCAGTCTGCTCGAGACCAAAACATAACACCAGCTGGTAGTTGTTTGTAAAGGGCACTTCAAAACAATTTATAAAATTAACTTACTTTGCATGCGTTGAATCTTTAAGCTGAAAGGCAACACAGAACTTTCAGTTGCAAGAAGCTGTTATGTTGTTCACTTAAGTGTGTTCCTAAATTGATGTAATTTAGCGCTTTATGTACAATATGTACGAATGATTATTACTTTCTTTGAAGATATAAAACCATGAGTAAAAACAATTAATGTGTCTTTTATGTTAGAACAACATACTCTGCCAATCACCTGTATGATAGTACTTGAAGACTTTGCAGTACATCTTAAGTTTAAATGCTCTGAAAGGATGTAATTTATAACAATTACTGATGGGTGGTTTTCTTTGTATTGAAATACACACAGAAAAGTGATCGTATGTTCCCTTTCTTTACTGCTTACATGTGTAAAATGGGATCCTGACTGACTTGTCAGAACTGGGGGGTGCTGATTGCCATTCTGAACTAGTTGTTACTTTAATTACTGAGAGTAACTTTCATCTACGGTTGCATTTTATTCTGCTTTTGCTTTGTGCTTGAGGACTGAAATGTTTCATTCGGAAATACAAGATTGTCCATGAGGGTAAAATTCATGTCCTTGAGACACAAAATGGATTGCTAAGAATAAGCAATATGAATTTCTTTTCAGTTAACAACCAACATGAGCATTTGTACATGGGATAGATCCCAGTGATGGGATGTAGTATTATTAAATTCTTAAAAGAAGAATCAGTTCTACATTAAACTGGTGGTTTTTTTTTTCCTCAGTAATAATTCTGTGACAGATTAGGTTGCCAATTGTGGTTTAAACTTTTTTTGTGTTGATGTGGTTTGTAAGCTGAAGTTCATTGTGTTGCTCTATTTTTGTCTGCTTCTGGGAACTTCTATGTATGTTATAACTCCTGAGAAGATTACAAAACTGGATTTTTATTGTTGCTTTTTGTATTGTAGTATACTGGAAAGCATTCTGCATATTTTATAGTGATGAGAGCTATTATATGGAAATCATAATTACTTTAATTCAAGGTAGGGCATAAGAAAATGGTATATAATGGAGTTGAGGCCAGCAAAATCTACTGCTTTGTATTTGATACAAGCAAACCGTCTTGGTGTCAAGACAAAATGACTAACCTAGGAGAAAAAGAACAGCAGAGCATTACAGAGCATACACGCATAGTCACTGAAAATGCTGATTAGGTCAGGATTTGCTGCTTCAGCAATACAGCACCCATTTCCATGATTTGTGATATTTCCAAACTCACAGTAGAGAGGTGGTCTTTAATGACTGTGTGCCAACGAATACAGGGAGATTAATATGATGGAGGAATACTGTGAGGAAAACCTGTGTGTAGAGTGTAAATACATTAATGGGATAGAAATTTCATTGCTGTGGTGGAATAATACCAGGATGGAGTTGTCATTATTGAAAGATAAATGAGAGCTCCTTCTGGAACTAGACAATATTTTTAAATGACAACTGAAATGGACTGGTCTATTTAGATTATTTTTTTTAAGCTGAAAATTTACATGGACTAATCTATTTTATTCTTCTGTGGCAGTCATCACCATCGTATCTGTGTTCATCAGCCTGTACTTGGATAAATTTGTAAGAATTAAATGAGCCTATGAAAAAGTCTGCATATTTGAACCCTTACAAAATTTACTGTAATGTAAAAGTTACTGAAATGTACAGCTGAAATAGGACATGGGGGTCAGGCTGCATGACAATAGTTCTCTCTGGCCTTGTATCATGAAAGATTGTAGAAAAGGCACATGTTAAAACAGATCACACAAATTCTGATCCTGTTCATCACAACTGTTAGACCAGGTATATGCTTGTCTTCAAGTTGTACCAGTCTTACTTAAAAGCTTTTGTGCTCAATTTTATATTTCATAAGATGCAATAGAATCGGGCTCATTCATGTGTTTTGGTATTTTCTGTTATGAAAGTCTTCCTTGTTTTCAAACAAAATATGCCTGAATTCTAGTGTGATGCCATTGATTTACAGAAAAACGCGTATTGAGATTGACAGATGAGTTGGTTATTTCAATGGATTATGGAACTCCACGTAGTATAGTTACTAATTTCTGAACTAGATCGAATAGGTCATTTCAAACTTAAGTAGCAGCCTTGGCTGGGTAGTTGTTTTGCATATACATTGTAATTCTCCTTCCTGTTCCCTCATGTGCCTTCTTGTAGAAGAACATCAGGGACCATTTTATTTCCTTTGTGGATGACTGCTAATGCCTTGTTTTTACAGCTATTTTTCCTATCATACTTCCATGGGTAATTTTTAAGTACCTAGATTTGCAAATATATTGTAACCTGGGGCTTTGTGAATGTTACTTGATGAGTTTCTGCAGGCTGTTTGATAAACAGGGTCTTCTAATGTGCAGGCAAGTGTTAGAAAAAATAAACATTTTATATGTAAAGAGCTATCTAAATAGCATCTCTGCTCCATATGTTGTAGTACCCACGAGAGGCTCATTATAATCCCTGGACCTTTTGTGCACCAGATACTTCAGTCCAGATAATGCTGTGCTCCATCTGCCTTAATCTCTGAGCTGCACAATGTGAAATTCTTAATGCTTTGACCTGCTATATGCTAGCATTTTTGATCTTGGATTTTTCTTGTCCATGTTGCCATTTCAAACAGTTTTCAAGGTTGGTGCTTTGAAGTTTGTCAGTTCTACGGAATTATTCTGAGGGTTTTTTTTCCTAAACCAAGGACAATTTTTAAATGCTGATGTGTATGCATCTCTAAATTACTTTTACTATGGCTTATGTGTTTAATTTTCTTGCACCATCTTTGGTGCAAGAACTGTGATTTGTTGTGATTCGTTGATTTTTATTCAAGGTGTCACTGACTGGGCAGGGATCCAGAAATATGTGGTACTGAAATAGTGTTTTTTTTTTTTTTTTTTTTTCAGCAAAGATGGTTTGCTTGCTCCACTGACATATATTTAAACCAGCTGTATATTTAACTGTCAGACGTATCACTGGATTTCAGTATTTTACTCTGGAAATGTGACGCTCTTAAAATCTGTAGGTATTTTATATCAGGGAGTTCCACTCAGTATCGTTAAACATTGATACTTCACAGAGATCTTATTTTTAGGAAGCGCTTGAACCAGCCGTAACTCACTGATATATTACTTGGATGAATTTACAATTTTTAAGTAGTATAATAGATTACCATCTTTTTTTGTTTATATATTAGGAAATCATGTTACGTCTTTCAGATTTGTTAGCATATATTAATATGCCTGTAAAATAATCAGCATCTTGTCCTTAACATTTTTGTTGGCTGTTACTGCCCAACACTACTTCAGATTCTATATAATTAGATTTAAAGCTGTTAACAAGTTGGATATCCATTCTGGAGGGTATTCTTCCTCAAAAAGAATAAGTAAACCATAATTTAAAGGAGCATTAGAAGTAACTTTGTAACCTCAGATTCTAAGAAGAAAGTAGATTAGAGACTTGGAAATACTTAATTTCAACCTTGCTAAAATTTGTAATTCAGTTTGAACAAGGGACATCAAAATTTTTATTTATAAATGTCAGGCACATGCGAGATTTATGCATTTTTTTTAATGAACCCATTCATGAATTTGATATAGAACAATATAAAAGAATGGCTATATTTTTATAATATAAATATGAAATAAATGTAGACTAAAAATAGTCTATATTATAAATATAAATTTTCTCTATAATATAGAGAAAAATGTATCAAATTGAAATATTAGAAATGTATGGCAATATTTTCTTTAGTAACTTTCACAATTTTCTTTTGAAGTTGAATGTGTTTTCTAAAAAAATAGAGTACATTGAAGCTATAAAATATAATGTCTAAGAACAGAACATTATCTCCAGGAGTGATAGGTATCTAATGTTTTCTGTATTTGTAAACAAATACTCCAACCAGAAAATTAGTTGCTTCTAGAAAAAGTTGTAAGGATCTGTGTTGTGTCTTCCCTTTGCTACCCTGTTTCTTTCTTGTAGCTGCAGTAAATGCTTATTGTTACTTTTTTTCCCGTCTTTTCTCTTAAGACCACCTAAGCATAATAAAAGAAAATGCTGCACATTTTAATCAAACAGTGTTTATTGGTTGAGGATTATCTATTCATGTGTACAGTTAGTGGTAGAAGATAATGCTTCAAACCATCGTTCTGCTGCCTGCATTCAAGCTCTTCCCCTGTGGCAAGGCAGGGAAACTTGAAGCCCCTCTTACTGAAAGAGTGATGGGTGACCTTCCGTTTGCTGGAGCAGGATCACAGCAACTCTGCAAGTGCATATGCTTACCCTGTGGTAAATGCTTGTCTCCGGTTTTTGGAGGGGAATAGACCTCATGAAATAGACCTGCCATAAACGAGCACAGTGGTCAATGAGATGATGACATGTAGTAACTTCTTACTCTTGTATTAAAAATGTTTTGTTATATTGAAGGACTTAAGATTAAAGATGAATTTGTTTTGAAGTATTTTTTCCTCAAACTGCTTAAAATGTGTGTGCGTATGTTTACTATCTTTTGGGAAGAAGGGCTCCCACAATAGAATAATCTACAGACCTGCTTTGTTTGTGTCCTGGAGAAAAGCTGTCCATTACTGTGGGAGGTGGGGAACCAGAAAACTTCCAGAACGTAGTGCGTGATTGGAAGCGAAGGATTCATCTTGGTGTGGATGGAAGATAAAACCAGTGGTTTGATCAGTTGCCTTGTAGAGGAAAGAAGGAAAATTCGGGACAAGTAGAGAGGTCCTTCAGTACAACAGCTGTTGTTAGCTTTGGTGTTTTTGTAAATTGGTTGCTTGTAGGGGTGCTGGTGGTGTTTTTCCCCTCATCTTTATTCATGCTGTGCATTGTAACACTGCATGTGTCTGAAAACACAAAAGCAGGACCTGAACTGTCAGCTTTGCCCACAGCTGCTTAATGTTTCCAGTGTTGCCTTGGCCAAGTGATGTGCTGAGAATGTAGCATTTTGTCTTAAATGTTTTAACCTGGCTGCTGGATTCTGTGTCACTATTAATTAGCTGGTAGTTCCAGGAGCATATGGTTCGTCTCCAGTGCATTGGCTGACCAATTACTTGTCTTCAGACACCAGATTTTTCTGTAGATACTAGCATGGGTCTGTTGCAAGAAGTTCATGACAAAGCCTGTAAATACTTTTAGTAGAAGGATTGAGGGTCAACAGTCATGTGTCATTATTAATGAAAAATAAGTTTGGCTATGAGGAATTTAAAAGAGTTAGTAAATTTCTCTAATTTCTTGAAATTAAAAAAAATACTCCTAAATCCATCATATTATGGTACATCTGTTAGGCAACATCTTTCAGTTCAAAGAGTGGCTGTACATAAAACATGGTGGATACATTTGTGGGCAAGGTCTTAAAATTGTGTTTTAAGGCTGACATTGTTAGACTGGAGGAGGTCTGAGATGTGCTAGAGCTCATAGCAGAGGAGTAGAGTCCCAGCCAGAAAACTCAAGAAGTGAAGGTTGAGAGAAGGGTGTTAAGGTGTATGAAATGATACAGTTTGTTGAACAGTAGACAAATACCTGATCTTTAGAGTTTCTGGTTTTATGTGGAATAAAAGATAAATCTGTACTGATTAAGGCAAGAATCTCTTTTGGAGGATTGGTTCCAATAAGGAGTTTTTAAATGATAAGCTGAAAGTAAAACATTTTAACATTTGTCTTGAATTGATGAAGTTTTTGTTCAGTCTCACAACCTATTTCAGATTCTTTGTGAAAGCTGTTGGTGCAAATTGAAAATGTTTTCATGAAATGTGCACTAAGAAAATATAATCAAATTGCAACCATTAAGTACATTTAGACATTTTAGTAGTTAAACTTGTGCTATGAGCAAGAGTTACAGATGATGATGAAGTATTTCCCATTTAAAAAAAAAAAAGATTTAAAACCTTGTGAAGGTGAATGTCAGAAGCAATAGTAAAGATGTTGCTGTCTTTTAGAAGACAGATCTTGTCATTGCAAGGCTATTAATAGCTATAAAGAATTTTAGTGAAGAATATGCTGATGGCTTACGTTGTAGTGCTGGGTTCCCTCTCTTAAATGTAAGGAGCTTTATGGAATTAAGTAGCTGTATCTGGGACAGAAATACTGCTTTCATTGGAGTGATTTGAATCTGTATTTTGCATACAAATAGTTCATCACTTCCATATTTCTGAAAATGCAACAAAGAAAATATTATTATATTGTGAAATTTTAAATATTCTGCTTGAAAGAGGATTGAACCAAACTGCATGTACTTATCTTTTCCATTATTTTGGTTGAAAAATAATTCTGTATTCTTGAATATAATCACTCTGAAGGACTAAAAAGTTGAGGGCTCAGTCTGTTTTCTCCTTCTATTAATGTCGGTTTGAGTTAGGATGTAAAAGAAGGAGCTGAGATTCTACAAACTGATCTTGTGCGGGATCTATCAGGGTTTCATTAGGTGGAAACAACAGTTCAAATTGGGTTTGCCAAAAGGTGAAGGGCAGCATTTTTCATGATGAAACTGCAGTTACGTAAAATAGGCTTGTACCTTTTCATCAGTACCTGAGTACTCCGCTTGCTTTTCAGAGGGATTAGTAACATGATCGAACAACTTTTCTGTTTCAATGTACCTTGTAGGTGTTTTTCAAGAATGTTTAGTGGTTTGGGGCTAAATAAAGAGATGGGAGATAGCATAATAAATGGGGAGTTGGAGTGGAGTAGTCCCACGTGTCATTACTTAGCTGCCCAGTCTGCCAATACGCTTATAACTTTCTGATGTGGTAGTGAATTGTGTGGAGTCATTGTGTTACTGTGTGTCCCTGTGATACACATGACAATTTGAATTGATTTCATGTATTTGCAGTTACCACAAGCGTGCATTTGTGTACTTCTCTGTGAAAATATCTCATAAAGAAATGGTAATATGTTGCAAATTGCCAGCTTTTCCTTTACATAGCACAATCCGTCTTTGGGGGTCGCTAATTAATAATTACCAGTGTCTGGAAAGAAAATTATTTACAGAGTTTTAGTTGTAAACTCTCAACTGAATACTCTGTAATTGGTTATTTTGTTCTAGTTTTCTGGTTGTATTGGTTTGCTTCTCACTTAGATGAATTGTTATCATTGGGTCATTTTTTTATCAAGTACTTCTGCTAGCACAGGATCACAAGAAATGGTCAAATTAGCTAAAAGGTAAGTGTCAATTATCAAGCTCTCTCAGTGTAGAGTAGACTTAAATTCTGATGAAAATTTCTGTTCTTTTTCATTCTCGTGTGCACATTCTTTTATTATTATTTTTTTCCACTGGATATTGGGAGATCCTAACAGATAATATAATTAATTTATTCTTAACTGCTCCTTTTTTCATTGCTACAATGTTGTTACTTAAAATTTGTTTTATAACAACTTTTTTTTCCCCCCATTTTCTTTGTATTTTTCAGATTATGGCACAGGCTCAAGGATTGGGAAAGAGATATGTTAAAGCCTTTTTTAAAGGTTTCTTTGTTGCTGTTCCGGTAACTGTGACTTTCTTGGACAGAGTTGCCTGTGTAGCAAGGGTGGAAGGAGCATCAATGCAGGTATTGCTGGAAATATCTTTGGTGTGTTAGAAAATTAAAAAGTGACTGTGCACTGACAATAGCAAGGTAGAAAAAAAGTCTTTTTCTCAGCTGGTATTAAATGACCATATTGTAGTATGGAATAGTTTAATTTCAACTTTGTTAAACAAATATCTGTATGATGTGAAAAGAAAAGCTTTGGAGAACAAAAGTTGCCAAAATTCTGTCTCAGTAAAAGGAAAATATATAGATAAGTAGTGGTAAAGATATGTTTTTGTATTTTTTTTTTTTTTTATCTTCCTAGTCATTTAGAAATAAAGATTTCTTTTTTGAGCACTCCTTTTTGTCTCTTGGGATTGAATTTGTAACTCACAAAGAGCCTTTATTAATTTTTAGTATCTGTATTATAGTAACTCTTGCTGAACTTGTTGTTATTAATGAAAAAATATGGCACCATTTCAGTGACGAATACTGAAAATGGCCTGAACCAAATATTAATACCTATGCTTAGCAGGACATAAAAACAGTTCACTGTTTTTACTTTGGTTATACTGAGTGTTTATACAGTACAAGTAAATAAATGTAAATATGTTGTGTAACATTTAGAAGATAAATAAATATTTATGATAATGAACAGCTACTTTGTTTCCTTTGTTACTGGGACTTGAAAAATGTACATTGTAATGTAGTTAGCCAATTTTGTATTGTTACTTTGTATTTTAAATCACGTGCACTGCATATTGCTGTGCATCACCACTGATAACTATAATTTATTTTGTTCCATTGTTGCAACATTCCAGTAAGCAGAGACTAAGGATTTGATTCTCAGATGCCCAGCCTTATTTTCTGATTATCTGAGTAAGCTCATAACCTTGAAGAGAGGTTTCACAACAATCAAGACCAGCTGCTGGGGTTTGAATTGTGCAGTATTCATGCAATCAAAACTTGGGCTAAAACGTGGGCCTGGCTGGTTTGTGTGTAGTGCTATAGAAAAGCATGGAGTGGGGAGGAGGGAATAACAAGGTGGCATTGTGCCTTTTGTGGCCATCTGTAATCTGGTGTTTAACTTCTGTCAAGTAACCTCAGCTGGTCTAGAAGGCAGCTCTTGCCTCAAAAGCAGGGACCAAAGTAAAATCATTGTATTCCAGTAATTCTACAATCCAGGACCAGAAGTTAGGTGTAACGTAAGATACCTTTGTCCTTTTCATGAATGTTACTCTGAATATCATTGATGACCAATCAAAGGTAGGATGATCTTAGGGATTACAGTTGTAGGGCTAGAAATTTGCTCTAGAAAGGAGAGGGGTGGGAAATGGGGAAAACCAGTTTCATTATCTTTTTACTAGCTTCAGACAGGAGAAATTCAAACACAGAGCATATAGATAAGTACAAAATCAGACTAATACAACTCTCCCATTTTCCATCTCCCCTTTTTTTGCCTCTATTGGGATTTAGAGCCACATGCAGCATTCAAGATACAGATGCATCTTGAATTTTATGTTGTTCCTTTTTTTTTCTTTTTTTTTTTTTTTTCCTGAGGGGTTGGGTTTTTTTAGCATGCTACATTGTCTTTCATCATTTGATCTTTTCTGTCTCTGGCATAATGTTCTGTTTGACATCAGTTTTTGTTTAGATAGCTTTACCTCAGTAGCTGGAAAGAAATTCTCTAGGTTTCCCTACTCCACAAGTCTGTTGAGTCCCTCAGGTCAAGCCCTCAGTTTTCTGTTTCCTTTGAAGTCAAAGTCTCAAGTGTTAGAGAGCACTCTGGTATTGTTCTGGAGTGTTGCTTTTGTACTCACTTGAAGGGCATATAGTTAACTGTGGTTTATCCATAGAAGATTTGAAAAACACTACAGTTATTTGCTCAGATGTATTCAAGCTGACAAAGAAGGATATGCAGTCTTCGTAGTGGCTAGGGAAAGCAATATATATTCACTGAGTGATTAAAATCTAAGCTCTTCCCTTGATATATCTGTTGACTAAACATTCCCTCTGTTATTGAAGCATGGGTAGCTTGAAAGATGACATTTCTAATTTTACTGACATTACAGCGTCTGTAAAATCATCTTTCTGGTTTTATTCTGGACTGTAGCACTGAAATAGAAGTTTGTTTTAAACTTTGATGCCTTTGGATATTTTTCAGACTATAAAAAAAACTTCCTAGTGCTTTTAGTAAGATACTAATTTCCTTGCCAAGATTTACTAGACACCTAACTAAGTCTGACAGGGACATAATTATACGGAATATGTCCCTCTTTGCGCAGTAGCTTAAAGGAGTACTGGTCATCACATTGCATTTCCTTCTGTTTACTGCGTTCTCTGAAGAGTGGTCTATGTTGAACGTATCCGAAAGCAGTGAGTCTGAGAGAGAGTGAAGTTTAGACAGCATGTACTCATATATCCATCAATCGCATGCTTCCAATGATATTGTACTGTCTCAATTTGAAGATACCATGGTATGATTCCCAACAATTTGTTTGTAATAGACCTCTAAAATGTCTAGCCGACTTTGGGTACTCATCATTGTGGCTCCTGCTGAGCCTGAAATTAAAAGTTCTGACAAGAAGCCAGGAAAAAATCTCTGTGTCATGCTTGTTCTCCCACTCTTATTCTCTCTTGCACGCTCTCTTCCCCCCCTCCCCTTTCTGTTTTTGTTTTGGACCAGTCTTATTGCTGCTTTGTAGTTACGGACAATGCTAAAATTTTTTTGACGCCCCAGCAAGCACACTGAATAAAGGTTCTAATGAAAACACAAATTTTCTGATTTACTCCCAATCAGTTAAGACAGACTTCGTGCATTTCATTGTCTCAAGCTGATTTTGTGTTTCTACAGTGCTTTCACCCACCTGTCATTCTTTCACTTGCACTGACTTCAGTGTATATGAGTATTAACTCTAACCTATAGGCAATAACAGTGAACTGTCACAGTTTATCATTTTAAAATTTTTTAATTGTTTCATTACCTTATTTTGTCTTTCCAAAATCACTGGGTGTTTTAATCCTCACATGAGGTAGTTTTGTTGTTTAGGATTTTACAGATTGATGTGCTTCTCTAGCATTTTGTTAATAGTGGGTCTCAAGTGAGTTGTAATCCATTTACAACATTGAATGTAAGTGACACAAATAACTGATGATATGATTTCTTAATTGGGTGTGGTGGATTTTTTGGGACTCCTCTTGTAATGCTGGATACGTACTTTAAAATGTTATCATATGAACACCTTGATGTGCATTTTTGTTTTTTTTCTGTTCAGTTTCATTGCTTGTCAGGTATTACAAACTCTTCATACATAATGATATGGAAAAGGGAACCCCCCGTGGATATATAAATTTGTAAATTCGTTAAATCAAATGGACTGTTTTCAAGAGATGGAAGATGACAGTGTCTGTGCAACTTTATATGCAAGTTCTGTTACAAACAGTTCAGTAAAGAGGATTATAGCCAGTAGCCTGACCAGCCATCTCTGACGAAGCACACTTGTTTCAGCAGCAAACATTATTGAATGTTCTATTCCATTATGCATAATAGCAGTTGTAATTATTCTGTGGCAGTTTCTCCTAACTTTATTATTAGGATTACTGTACCTAAGCCTGAGAGCTCGTGTTCTGTTCCCCAAGCTATAAGCAAATAAGTTGTGACCTTCTGGTATTCACTAGCAGCATAACAACTATCAAGTTAATCATTATTTATAGTAAAAGGGCATGCTTTTACCCTCCTACTTACGGAACCTCATGTCCTGTGAGGCTTCATCATATGGCTGGGGATCTCAATTTGCATGCTTTTAGCATTAGATTAGCTAGTAATTGGAAAGAGTGAATGTTTTGTGACTTCTGCACCACAGTTCTAAATTAAGACCTGTGTGTCTCATTTGTAGCAGGCTATTATGCCAAGAACTTGGGCAAACAAGTTATAATGCTTCAAACTAGAGGAAGGAAGAAGCCCCTGTATTATTTTGTTTCTTAAAAATAAAGGGCCCTTTTGAGCCTATTTTGTTGACTGCTTTTTCAAAAGCTGTATTTTTGTTTTGCTAGACCTGAGACCTTACTACTCGAAAACATGTCATGGGCCATACATTGCCTCTGAACACACTGCATTAAATTCTTTCTATGCTTTTTTTTTTGGGGGGGGGGTGGGGGAAATCACAATTCATGTTATTTACATTAGAAAATAACTTGCTGAAGGATATAGATTTTTTTTTTTTTAAATGTAAAAATCTAATTCTTGATGTAAAATGAAAGTTGTCTCCTAGTTTACCTTACATTTCTTCTACTAAAATAGTATTTTTGGCTGTTCATTTTGAATACATCAGGTTGTTTTGAGGGAAAGAAAAAAAATTCTTCGTATTTCTCTCAAACTTAATTCTAATGTGTAATGAATTGGATATCCACTCTGTATGTCAAAACTACACGAGCAATGTATAGTTAAAAATAGGAAGCAATACGGTATTAAAAAGATTATGCAATATCTCAATGTATTTAAGTTATAAAGCATTTCCTTGTTTAAATGGAGAAGACAGTAGGTGTCAACTGGGATAATGCAACTAGGGTAATGCTGTAACTGCCTGGTATATTTCGCTCTAAGATGAAGTTGATACAGATTTAGTTGAGAGGAAAGTTTGTGAATGCTAATGTAAATCTTTTCTAAGTATCAGCTGTGAAATAGATTATCTTTTGGAGCAATGGGTTTAAAATTTCCATTTGTTTTGGCCTTCTCTTTCGATCCTTTAAAGTAGATCCTTTCGAGTATCAAGCCGTTTACTTCGTGAGAGTATACCATACATGTGATTCCTGCTTTGTAAGATCGGCCTCTTTGCCTTGTATTTAGTGTCATTTTTAGTTTGTGGCCCATATGTGCTGCATTTAGTAAAATGTGTATGGCTGTGAATTGTTCGTGAACTTGTATCTAAATAATTTGTGTGTGGAAGAGGCTATGAAGGAGGAAAATCATTCTGGAAAATCCTGATAAAAAAAATAATTATCAAATATCTTCCAGTTAGCTTCTGGTTTTCATTTATCTGGCTCTTGCAATGTATAGACTCTAGTAGATAAAATAGCAATGACTTACTATATTTCTGGCTTAGACTTGGACCTTATCTCCGTGGATGTTAAGGTGATCTGCTTTGATCTGCAAACTTACTTGACTAGAAATTTGCCCTTATAGTCCACAGCGCAAAAAATGTAACCAGCCTCATTTTCTGTTTAACTAAACATTGTGTCATTTCTCTCCTCCCACCCGAACATATTTGTTCTTTTGATCTATCATATTCCTTTCTGTTTATGTGAACTACACCTACTCAAGACCCTAGCACGTTAATTCTTCTTGCACACTGAAAAGCTAGTTTTTCACAAGTCCCATGTGAAATAGATCTTTATCAACCGGTTTGGTTAGCATAAAAAAGATGAATGGGGAAACTGTAGTAGAGAGAAATCAGCACTTTTAAATCGCTTTTGAAGTTAAAAATAAATACCAAGTATCCGTCCCGGTTTGGGAGCACAGTTTTTAGCCTGGATTAATCCTAAATACTTTCTATCTAGTAAAAGGAGTATTTGTATTGAAATAACCTTTGCAAGAATCAATGAAGACAGTAGTACTGTGATGGGCTACTAACTTCTGCCCTCTCTGATGGGTTAACTCAGAGCCAGCATTGACCAGGTACCCTGATTTGGTACCCTGTCACACAAAGGGATTATGTAGAGTTCTGTGTACCTCCTAATATTCTGTGCTAATTAATTACTTGGTTGTTTTAATATTGAGGTTAGTGAACAGTCTCATTTCACTGTATGGTTCTGTGAAAGTTTATACTTCTTTATGTCCTGTTACAGAAGGCCCACGTTTACTGGCAGAGTTAGTATATGCTGTAGGTGTAGGGTTTGGCTTTTTCCCTTTGCAAAGGGTGCCAAGATTACTATTGTTACAAGTTACATATTTCATTTTTAGTGCGTTACACTTGTATAAGCTGTAAGATGCCTGCAGAAAAGTTGCTTTTTCTGGGACTTAGTGTTCTTGGTTCTCCTTTGTTTTTAATATTAAATGATATGCAGTAAAGACAATCACTTCTTTTCATCAGGCTTGTCATAAATATGTGTAATTTAATTTGCATGCAGTAGTGCATTGAAAGATGTGAACTACACTTTGTCATAAATGAATGACGTTTAACATGGCATTTAATAAAGACATGTATTTCCCAGAATGCAACAGATTATGGGTGGGTACAACAGATTCCTCAGTGGGTACATTTTTACTGATTTTAATGGATTGCACCTGTTGATGGAATGAGAGTTAGGTGGAAGAAATGTAGATCTGAAGCTGTTTTTTCTCTGCTTTCTCAGCCTTCTTTGAATCCTGGGGGAAGACAAGCATCTGATGTAGTGCTCTTAAACCACTGGAGCATCCGTAACTATGATGTACAACGTGGGGACATTGTGTCATTGGTGTAAGTAATTTTGCATATATTTCGATATATGTTTATATAAATGTTGAACCGTCAGTATTTAATATTTAATGTGGAATACTAAGTATATATATGAACAAGGCACACGATTTTTTAAATAATGCATTATTGTTATTCCTATAATCAGTTTTCAAAACTCAGATGTTCGAAGAATGCATTACCAAGTTTTTACTTGAAAGAAATGTAAGATATTATGTGATACGGTATATATGTTTACCAAAACTGCTAAGAAAAAAGAGCTGTGAGATAAAGAGAGAAAACAGATAAAACATTATGTGGCTTAATGGAATGTACTTTATGAGTTTGGCTATGCAGCCATATTTGTGGGAAAAAGAATGTTTCTTTACCAATTAATACGAACTTTTTTTTTTTCTGGAGAAATCCGGCTGCTGAATAAACCTTAAAATAAGATCACAAGAATACATCTGTCTCCATAAAGGACAAATGTAGCAAAAAAAAAAAATCAATAAAAAATTTACAATTATGATGGGGAGGTCTATGTATCCAGCCAAAAGGTGGCAGTGTTTCGCTGTTGAACGTATTCAAGACTAAGGACAGAAACCCCATTTCAGCCTTAATGTAATAAAGAAATGGAATGTCAAAAGTGTGCGTAACTGACACAATGATATAATACATGCTCATAGTACATGCTTGGATAGTTTAAGGTTTTAGTTTTGTAACTTGAAAGCACAATATGTAGATTATAACAGAACTGTCTTTGGAAGCTATATTATCTGGCTTCCTTTTTGTCGTATATCTCTTCTAATTGTCCCATTTTTTTGCCTACCTCTTCACTATAGTGGTAATTTATACGACAATTTTCATTACCAGCTCTTAAAGCAAGCTCTCACATGTGGTCTACTTTTGTTAGAAACTTAAAAATATACTTTATGGTCGGTCTTGTTGTCTGGCATGTAAGATTTTCTGTAAATGGTCTAGCTACAAATATGAATTTATTCATGTTTCCAACACCTAATATTGCAAAAGGACTCCAGTTTCAGGTCAGTTAATGACTGCTTGTAAAATTTGATTCTGTCTGAGTGTGCATCCCCATGTCCAAGTCATGCTTTGGTGATTGTTTAAAACAGTGAATGTAATTGATTAGTAATTAATAGACTGAACATAAGATGAGCATGTTGTCTGATCCGAAAACAGAATGAATAGTTACATTCTTATTATACTTCTTGAAGGTTTGTGGTACCGTCTGAGCCATCTGTGTTGATTGCTTTCACTTTGCTGTATGTTTGGGCATGATAACTAATATTTTAGATGCTGTGGGTTTTTTCGTATGTTTTGAAAAATTTGTCTATTATTGGTGAAGCTTATGTACACCCACGTGGAAGAAGTCACATTGTATTTATGCACTGTACTGAGGTTTTTCCTAATCTTTGGGGAAGTACACTGAATAATCAGACTAGAGAATTCAGAAAGAACTTTAAGAACAATACAAAGAAAGTTAATGTAAAAATAATCTATTCAATAGCTTTGATACATAAAATATCCTTCAATATATTCATATCAACTTTTAAGTTGTTAGGTACTTCATGATATGGGCATTTCAGAAGCAGCTTTGGCCTAGTAGCTTATTGTCAAGTGAAGTTTTTAGTTGTGTTGTAAAGACTTGCAGGATGTAGTATCTGAATGTGATTCTGTATCCATGTGAGTTGTTTGAGTCTTAAATACTGGTACACGAGGCTTTTATTGTGTAAACGGGTTAGTATTTTTATCATTTTCATTCTGATTGTATACCTATGAGTTCTATAACTCACCACTGACTAGATATCCTATTTATATGCAATGAATTTTACTCGGTGGCCCTTAGAGGATTTGGCTGATTTAGGCAAGGCATGAGCAGGGAAGGCTAGTCTCCCATCAGCTGCTTTTACTGTTCCTGTCAGAAATTCAGATGAGAAAGTGTTGGTTTGACTGAGATAGGCAGATGGATATGTAAACCTTTCATATCCTACTTGGCTGCTTAACATTTCTCCACTGTCTCCTTTTTGCCAAGTCATAGTAGAAAATAGCTGTGCGGTTGTGGGAGGGTGGCTTTTGCAGAACAAGAGCTGAGGTCAAATATTCCTTCATGGCAGCTTGACCAGGGCCATTCAAGCTTTGCTTTCTTCATACCATCAGAAATACTGTGTCATTCTGGATGGGTGCTGTTTCTATTACAACTCTTAAAAGGGACTGTTGAGATCCCAGCTGGCAAAGTCCAGTGTAAGTAGACGGCCAACAGCCAAACCTTGGAACAAAGAGATGAGTTAGTCTTGGTGGCCCTGGATGCCCCAAGAGAGGATCAATCAGCCTGTGATTATGCTTGCGATACTGCTTGCAGATGTGAAAGTTTTTTCTCTCTCAGCCAGTCTAGTTCTTGATGAACACGTATTTTTGTTATTTGCTGACTTTGATAACAAATGAGCACCCTGTCCCCAGGCACTTGGTGGTGTTTATGCCTTGTTAAGGTATTAAATGTAGATTGTGTGTTTATGGAAACGTGTCATGTGTCTCCTTCATCCCTGTCTCTGCATCTCATGTAGATGTAAGTATGCATCCCAACCACAGCTGTGGAATTAGCCACTGTGTGTGCACACGTACATATACCTGGTATTAGGCAGAATATTTAGAATGCCATTAGCCCTTGAAAGTATAAAATTAGAGTCAGATAAAACCAGTGGAGAGAATAAGTTGGTAGCAAAGAATGATTTGTTTAGTCGCAGTGTAGTGCTTTACGAATGGGTAAATCTTACCTCAGCTCTTCAGAAGATGTTTTAAGGTAATGTTTTTCCTTTCAGCTTGGACTCATGTGTATTGCTGCCAGAATTAAGAGAGCTCAATGTTACGTGTTATAACTTTGGAACTCACAATTTTAAGTTGGTGTAGAACTAAGAGAAATTCTCCTTAATTCGATCATTTTCTTAACTGCTTAATTTAGATACTGCTATATTACTGAGACTTAATAAATTAAAAATCAAAGCAGGAATATTTTTTCAATATGTGAAATAATTTCCATTATTATGTGTTCCAGAATCCTACCTTGGCATATCTTAAACAGATGCAAAAAAAGAAGTGTGTTTTCTTTGGTTTGGAAATGCATTTATTTATCTTCAAAGAGACAATGTAGTCAGATGGCACAGAAGGTCATCTTTAAAAGATAAATGAATGCATATTTTTGCCAGGCAGACCTTGATCTTTCAAGAACTTTAGATGCGAAATAGGAGTTTTGTTTTGTAAGAGCTCTGCTGAGGTAGATCCCAACAGTTGTGTTTAACTTTAGCAGATACTGCAGAATAAGTTATAGGATGTGTAGACTTCTCCCAGCTGCTTTTACCCGGTACAGTTTGAATGCTAACAGCATTGTAGCTGTAGCAGTGTGCATCGCAGCATGGGCTGTACAGCTCATGCGGCTCCTTGGGAATATATTCTACAACTGCACTTTCTGGTACTAACTGAGATAGCGCTCTTCTGTTGTGTATTAATGGTCATTTTTGCCAGCTTACCTATATGTAATTTGATTTCTACTGTATACAAATGCAGGTGGTGGTGTAAAAAGATTTTGCCAAACAGTAATTTGTAGCTCTAGAATTAATTTTGCTTATCTCTACTGAAAACCTTATGTCCAATGTAAAATCTTGCCCTTTTTATCCAAAAATTCCTCTTAATGTACAAAAAAGTTGTTGCAACGTGTAGAAGATTGCAAAAATGAGCATGTGTATGTAGAACAAGTATTGTACCTATGTTACAAAAATTAAGTAAGCTTTTGAAATGAAGACACAACAGTATTAATTCAGACATTTAAAACGTTTTTTTAAGATAAATAAAAATCTTGTTCTTTACTTGTTTAATAGGTTTTTAACAAAGGAGTTAACAGCGACTGCAGTATATATAGGGTTGTTAGATTTTGAATGATGAAATTTCAAGGCTGTAAATATTCACAGATACTAATTTTAGCATTTGGTGGTTGTGTTACTTCTGTAACAGACAGAAAACCTTCTCCAAGGTGTGACTGAGAACAAGAGCCTACTTGCTGGGTAGGTTGCCAGGTGTTCCTCCAGTACTAATTCAGAATGTGTGCTTATGCACTAAATAAAAATAGCTATGCTAATGTAATCTGGTAAAAGATTGAGAACCAATGCTGTTTATTCTGTACATTCTGAATGGTAACATTCTTCTTAAGTTTTGAACTAGGGGCATTATATTTTAAAACATGTTAAGGAAATAAATGTATATTTTGTCAGCTTCTTATGAGTTCTTGTATAAAAGGATAGTTGCTTTAAGTACAAAACCAACTTTTTACATAGAAAATTCCTTGACATTAAAAAAAAAAAAAGCTTACTTCCTATCTCCCACCCTCATGAAGGATGTTAAGTAGCTTCTGTCACTGCTTCTGCTGACTATAACGTTATGTTCAGCCTTGCAACAAACTCCCTTACTTTTGGTAGCTGCTATGTATTTTTGTGTAAGGTTATATGTGTTTGAGCTCTGAAAAATTCAGTGTAAATAAACATTCTGGAGGAAGAATTGAAGTCCTGCATGTGAGGTTGTCTCTGTTATTGTATCCCTCACTGATATCTACTCAGAAATGAGAATTGGAAGATAGTTGCCGTGACGATTTTATGTGATGATTCAACAAGTTTCAGCCTGTTCACACAAATCTGAATAATCCAAATTTGAATGAATGGGGTCCTGTTCAGTTGATGGAAATAAGAGTTCTTAAATGATGCGAAATGAATACATACTATTCATAAAACATCACTAATAGGAATTTCATTAATAAGTCTAGTAAAATAAAAATCAGTAAGAAGGTACTTATTGAAGGAACTGCCTTGAATTTGAATCAGTACTTGTAATTATGAAAAGATTTCCTACTAAATTCTGGTAGATGTAACATGAATAGATATTTAATGGTTCTTGTATAATTTTTAAGAAAGCTTTTTTCTGACTGAAGTACAGTACAACGTTTTACGAATTCCTCTGCCTGACCTTCTTAAGTCTTCCAATTTCTATTCTATTTTTGTTTGTACTTAGGTCCCTGTACCAAGTCATCTGTCTTCTGGCAGGTAGGACACTGCAAAGGAGGTTGTGCTGACATAGAAGCTAAATAATCACTTTACTTTCTGTGCCTCAGTGACCTCAGAAAATCTTTTCCTATTC
Source organism: Tringa tobata (assembly GCA_033628505.1). Lineage (NCBI taxonomy): Eukaryota > Metazoa > Chordata > Aves > Charadriiformes > Scolopacidae > Tringa > Tringa tobata. The sequence continues at coordinate 2,409,786 of JAHREE010000367.1, read as the reverse complement.
TGTTCTTTTAGTTGGGAAAAAAACCCCTTCATATCTTTTCCTGATAAAAATCAAATATGTAGTTCTACTTCTATTATCTTTGTTACAATCTATTCTTAGAGTAGATATCATACTATATAGGAGTGTGCTAATACTGTTGGTGAAAGAAAGACTTGCATCTTGTATTTATAAAGTAAGTAAAATCAATTTTCTAAAGCAAGTTTTCAGATACCGTACATCATCCCTGGTTATATTATGAGGTGCTCTGGATGGATTTAAGTAGGTAATTATTGTAATATTGTGGAAACTGAGCAGATGTGGAGGAAAGAAGTTGTTGTAGTTAAAGTTGTGGGTATTTAAATTAAAGTCTGTGGATATGAGTAGGAAGTTTACAAGATTTGATTGCAAGAATAATGGCTAGAGAGAGTCTGGCTAGAATCTTTAGGCCAAAAAGTAACATATACGACTGTTATGGCTTATAGATTCTTTAGTGGCAAAATTGCAATTTGGAGAATTAAAAATAAGGATATTTTCTTTACTAAAAAGTTAATAACATGGAAGTCAGTTAGATGGCTTAGGCCATTTGTAAAAGAAGTGTTAGTTGATTGCGAAGAGTATTGCATTGTTATAAGTTTTGCCAGGGAGAACTTCATATTCTGGTTGATTTTGATTTTATTAGCCTTGCTACTGAATTAAGAACCTTGCTATTGAATTAAGAAACAAATTGTTGCTTATTGAATATTTATTGGAGTATCCATTAGAATACTACATTGCAAGTTTACTAAAAACCACTTCATTGATTACTGAGTTAAGTTAATTGGACAGAAGCAAACATTAAGCTTATATACATTAAGCTAACATAAACCAGAAAACCAGAATGTGGCCAACTGGTAATTAAAAAAGGAAGAAATTGTCATTCTATCACAGCAACATATGTCAGATAAAATTATTAAATCTACATCTGGTACTTGATAGAATATAAGTGGATCTGGAACCTTGCTCAACATATGTCAGATGAAATTATTAAATCTACATCAGGTACTTGACAGGATATAAGTGGATCTGGAACCTTGCTATAAGATCAGTAATTTTGGCTCTAAAAACAAATGTTCGGATTTAGTAACAGAAGACCATTACCTTAATCAGTTTATTCTAGTTAGCATCCCTTCAGTAAATTTATGGACATCTGTGTGGTTGTCAGAAACTCTGTTTAAAACGTGAATTCGTACTACTTAGAACATAGTTTAATCTTAATGACTATTCATAAGATAATTTCATCAGTTCTTGTCTGAAGTATTGCTCTTATGCTGAAGGTTGCAACTTGGCAAAACTATAAATCACTATTACCGTGTCTTTTGCAGTTGGTTGGTTGTGGTTTTTTCCTTCTGCTTGTAGCCTTTGCTTTTCATTTAAAATGAAGTATTGAGAGACATGACAAAAAGAATTGAACTCAGATGCACAGTCTGTGATATTTGAATGAATTTACTGCTGAGATAAGTAGCATAAAATTTCACTAAGATATATTCTAGTGAAAGCAGAGGGAAACTGTGTTTTACCAACCTCAGTACTAATTCAACAGCATCAAGATTAAAGCTGTTTTGTACAGGGTCATCTAGTGATCAGTACTCAAGTATTTGTCTTCTTGGCCCATCTATATTTACAATGGAATAACTGCAAGTTATGGTTATGTTGCAATTCAGCCAATTTAGGATGTGAAAAATAGAAACAAGAAGCTTCCATGTGAAGTTTCATCCAAATATAAATATACGTCTGATTCTTTGAAAAGCAAGAAAGGTGGGAGAAAAACTGGGTTCTGTTGTGATCTTTGAATTGTAAGGTGATCAGATAAGGTGTTAGCAGCTAATTAATGCATAAGGAGGACCTGTGTTCTGCTGAAGGAGGCCAGTTAACAGTAATTTTCAATCTCAAAATTAATTTATTTGTTCATTCATTCGATTCATTTATCTTCACGTCTTAGTGATCAGGCGCACGAAGATGAGAAGGTGGAAAAAAAACTCTATTTTAACAAATGAAATTACTTTTACCTGCCGCTATTCAATAGAAGAGGGAACAGCATAGAATAGGTTTTCCTACTGTTCTTGATGATGGGCAATCATAGTACGTTGGAGATCCTGGGTGTAAGTGGGCAGCTGCTTGAAATACTGGGGAAATTACAGCCGAGATTTGATTGGCTGAAAAGCGGCCTCTGATCTTGTAACTATGCCTTAGTGTGATGGCTGACTGGCCTGTGAAGGTCATGTTGAGCAAAGGAGCTTGAAACCTGCCTTGGTTTAGAAAAATGTCACTTTTGCCTTTTGAAATATTTATAATTTAGATGCTAGGAACTTGCTTTGCTTTCAGCAGAATCTGGTGATATAAATGCCTGCTGCGATGTATGTCCAGAAAGGTAACAGCATATTTTTCCTAAGCTTTTTTTTTCTTTAACCTTAAGAAAACTGACAACTCTGATAGGGAAATATTTGATATATTTTTTCTCAGTACATTTCCAACTGCTGAGAAGTAATTACTGGTTATTTATGGCTGGCATTGCTTGTAGGTACCTAGAGCTAGGAAAGGTTTTACAAGTCAGTGAAATAGTCTACACAACCTCATTGCTGGAAGAGGCAGAAAATACAATTGTTTCAGCAACTAACGGGGAATTCCAATGCTCATTCTCTAATGGGTGTTCAGATTAGATGCCTCCTCCTAAGTAAACTCAGAATGAGCACCTATGATGGTATAGGATGGTATAGTCATGGGTATTCATATGGTTATCCTTGCACAAAAATATCAAGTGGATTTTTGATTGTGGGAAGTATAGATGGACCCTAATTTTTGAATGTGTACTCCATCTGCTGAACAGACAGGATAGCTTGAAGCTTTAGAGGATTGTTAAACTGAAAGTAAACTGATAGTTTGTTGAAAGTAAAGTAACTTACTTCCCTTGAAGGTAAAGGATTTATGAGGAAGCCAGTGCACCAACTATGATTCCTAAAGAAGATATATATCTTAAGTACTTAAACTTAGGTTCCACTGAACTGATGAAATTCAGAGTGCTGAATTGATGAAATAATAGATTCAGTTTAAGATAAACTTCTCACTAGATTAAGATCTTGCCTTTCATACTGCTTTACTTGAATTGTGAATGATTCAAGAGTAATACAAGAGTAATTCAAGAGTAATTTTGGCTCTCAAGCTGCTGTATCAACTTCTGTTCTGAAGAAGTAGTTCTATACTTAAAAAAAGAGAGAACAATGAAAAATCTTTTTTTGTAGAACAGTTCTGCAGATGAGCTTACCTTTTCTTCTCTGTATGAAACCATTCTCTTTCAAAGACATGCAGTTCTTTAACATCAAGGCTTGCATATTCCAATGATAAGTTCTGTTACCTGCAATAGTATGAAAGTTTTAACAGAGAAATGTATGTAGGATGTTGTAATATGATTTAGCAATGCTTGAAACCTAGAATGCATTAATTTTTCTTAAGAGATGAAGCTTGATCATTTTTATTTTATTTTTTTAAAGTCCTGGACATAAGCTATTAAACAAATGAAATTGGTTGTTCAGTAGTTTTTGAGTATGCAAAAAGACATCTAAATACATTTTAGCCTTTTGTGCAATTAGGCTGCTTTTATTTTGTGTACAGTCTGGGAAATACTGAGGTGATATTTTATTATAGGGGACATTTCATACAGTGTGTTCTTGGACAAACTATAGTTTAAATACTGCCACAGCTGACTTCATATCTTTTAGTAATAACTTCCCCTAAGCCAGTTTAGTTGATTGTATTATGAGCAACCATAAATATTAACTGCTGAATGTTACTTCTAGGAATCTTTCAATGAACTATACATATGCTGACAAATTGAATTCTGCTTACACATCAAAAATATTTATTTCCAATCTAATTGGTGAAGTTGGAAGAAAAAACACAGGTCTTGACCTGTGCTGAGTATATTGTGGACATGAATATTTTTGCATGTAATAAGCAGAGTCTTGGCCTTGTTTTCTGTTTTTTTTCAGCCTGTTAGCAAAGGCAAAAACAAGGGAATGGCAAATTATCAGGTTTAAAATTATAATTAACCTTATCATCACTGTATTTTCTAGGGAAATTATATTAGGCTGTATTCATGAATGTAACATTAGTTTTTTATGTGCCATAGCTGCTCCTGGAAAGTGCAACTGAACAGAATTTATCTTTAAATACATGCTCATGTATTTGTTCAGCTGAGAGGGGACCTTGCTGCTGTTGTCAACTATCTCTCTCTGGATTAGCTACAGAGAAATGGACTCAAACTCATCTGAGGCGCATAGCGAAGAGATGAGAGACAGTGGTCAGAATTGCAACAAGGGGCATTCTGACCAGATATAAGGAAAAAAAAAAATGCACAATTAGAATGGCTAAGTCATTAGCCAGAGAGACTACGAAACCTCCATCTTTGGAGGTATTTAAAACTTGAGTAGCAGAAGCCTGAACACCCTGATCTGCCTTTCAAGTTACGTGTTTTGGCCAGCAGTTGAAGTAGACCCGGAGGTCCCTTCCAACCTGAATTATTCTGTTTGTATACATCAAATGGAATTTCAGCAATGGAACTTTTAAGATATGAGAGATAATTGCTATACCCTTTCAAAGTTAGAAGTAAACATACTACCAGTTAGTGTTTACAATATGCATTATGATGTTTTTAATTTGCTTTATAGCATGGAAGTGGAGTTTCTAAAAGTCTCTTATTCTGTAGATGTGGTTGTGATATTTGTCTTCTAGTGGATGCTGAAAGACCCAGTCTGGAAATCTGTTGTTAATAGCTGAATGTACAGAGAATGGTAAGATTGCATTTGGGTTTTCTAACTAGATTGTAAATTCTGAAAGGAAAAACAATGAGTAGATTCAGGCAGATGCGTGTGGTGAAACAATGAGTGGGGTGGGTGGCAGCCTGCAAGCAGATGCCTGAATGGTGGGTCATGTTTAACATACTATAATAAAGAGAATTGCTTTGCAAATGTACGTGGAGAGCAGTTCCCAACTGAGAAGAGGAGCCTGGAAAAGTACACAAGTAATTCTTTGCTCACTTGTTAAATTTTCAATTAAGTCTGACTGGATTCATTCATAGGGGACAGGGTCAACATTTTGACTGTAAATCAGAGAGAAATGTGTCAGGAAAATAGTACAAAAGACACCTAAAATGAAGGCAAAAAAATTAATGTGGTGGAAAACTGAAAGGAAAGAGAGGGGTTACCAACAAATCTTAGTGTCGTGGCTGTAATTTAGTGACTTGATGTAGGAAGAATCTACAAGAATATTTTTATTTATTTTGTAAATAGAGCTTAAATTGATTTGAACTTGACTTGTCTCCTCTGGCAATATGGAGGAAAATAATCTAGCCTGTTACTCTCTAGTCATTCAGCTCAGATTTTTTCCCCGGTAATGTAGGTATCTTATTTCATAAAATGCACCTTTCATGAAGTTCACCTTTGTGAAATGTAAAAAAGTAGTATATAAATAGAAATTTAGCCTAGGCAAAAAGGTAGAAGTAAAACCTTAAAATCATAATTCACTTAAAACCAAGATCCATAGCATATGCCATTTAAGGTTTCAGTAATTAATAGTGTATATCTTAAGGCAAATAAGAGATACCTAGTGAGCATATTTCTTGTGTTATGTGGTGGTTTATATGTTTGCTTTAAGGGACAAATTAGTGGCATTCTCAGAACAATAACTTTGATGTTTCAAGAAGTAGGGCAACTGTAATGAGAGAAGTGTGGCCTTGCCATATAAAGGGAAGTATATTGTCAGCAAGCAAAAGCTAATAGCTTCCTGTACACCCAGAAGGGCTGCTGTGATGTTTGCGTCTGCATAAGATCCCCTTCGCCCTCAGAACAGTCTATTTTTAAACTGGTGCTAAGTTTGACCTTAGTAAAGAGATACTGTTGGAAGATATTTAAATGCGTGATCATGCACAGTGTGTTCCTCAGTCCTATAGGACACTGACAGTAGTATTTTTTTTTTTCTACAGCAGATTTGTATTCGTTTGCACTTTCCTTGATTTCAAAGGCTTATCTGTTTAACATTAAAGGGGAAAACTTAATTACAAATTATATTCCGTATTCTTAATTGATAATAGCTTAGCTGAATCCATGAGACAAAATTAGAAACTTAGCTTCATTGTTCCAAACAGCTTATGATGAGATGGTTTCAGATCTCTGATTTAAATAGGAACAGCTTCTGTAGAATGTGAAATGTTAACTACATTGTTCCTTGTTGCGAGCTGTGATTTCTTTGTAAAATTTGTGAAGAATATGGATTATTCTGGGACAGCATAACCACTACTCCACAGGAACAGCATGCACACCTTTGAGAACTGAAAGGGGTTGTTGGTATAGTGGACATTTGTTTATTGTAATATGTTTAAAATACCTTGCAAAGCCAGAAAATTGTAAGAACAATAATCTTTCGTGGACCTCTTGTGACCTTCTAAGATAATGTTTCACCTTTACATTATCCCATGATATCTGGACTGTAATATTGAATGTTAGATTTGTTAAGTAAGTTGATTTAACACTTGTCACCTTTACTGCATGAAACCTTATGTTTTCCTGTGGTCAGACAATTCTTTTTGTGCATCAGCAGGACTGCACTACTACTGCTTAATTGAGAGAGCAAGTACCTCATTCTCCATGTTGTAAAACTGGCGGTCACGAGAAGGTGTGATCTTAGGATGAATCTTTACCGGGAGAAATTTATGAGGTTGTGAAAATGTGTTAACTAACATCAAGTTAAAGCAGATTGAGCAAAACAAAGGACCTCTGAATGTCTGAACCCAAATTTAGCAAAAAAAAGTACATTTTAATAGATGAAACTTTGTCTAGATGCTTCTTATTTGTGATAATTGAAACAGCTGAGCACATTCCTATAGAATGTATCCTCCTCTTTATTTCCTCTTTCATCTGTCCTTTTTGAGGCATTATCTCAGTGGTCATCTTTGATAGAGTTTGAGTAGCTGGCCTTCCAATTTTTCTGGTAAATTCTTATTTGTAATCCTGTAGCCGTTATGGATGCTGAAGAGATTACAGAGTTTGTGAATGCATACAGCAGGTTGAGGTTTATGTGTGATAGTCGGTTCTGTGTTGTGTTACCTTAAAACTGGAGGACTGTGGTCTGCAGTTTAGGAGCTGTTGTCTCCCACTTTTCTCAAATCTGCCACCGTTATTCCGTCTGTCTAATTCCAAATAGTTTCCACCTTTCTCCTTTATAACACTTAACAGTTTTTGTATGTGCGTGCTTTAATCAGCTTTTACCTATGGTTAGTGACCAGGTACGACATATCTCTCTAGTATGTATGTGACTGAATCGACACATTTGAAAACAGTTAGAGTTGCAAGACTGGAACAGTTGTGTTTAGGATTTCAGCAGTGTTATAACTATATGCAAGGCTACTCAGCAGGGTTTTTCAGTTCACACGATTCGCTAATGCAGCAGCAGTTAACCGCCAAGGGAAATTTGAATTTGAAGGGACTCTTCATGTCCTGATTGGTAAAAGCCCTCCTGGGCTATTCCAGAAATTTCTGCTAGCAACTACATTTAACTCTTCTGTGTGGCTTGTTCCAATTCCTGTGTGCAGCTGTGTACTGTTTGTTAAAGCTCAGGACGAGCTTTAACAATCACAGCAACAAGTGCATTCTCTAATTGGTGGTGGTGGGGCCAGCAAACCTGTGTCAGTCCCTGGTGATCAGACAAAATGCACAGAGTATTTGGTCTTATTAGCATAAAGCATTACTTCAGGCTAGAAATAATCCATTTTCAGTATCTCTAATCTACCAGTTATACTTCTGCTTTAGGGTATATTAATAGTAACGTGACTGATACTGGAATGGTTTCAGTAAACATTCTACTATTTTTCTTTGTCTCACACTTAAAATTGACAAAGTGAGCAAATAAAACCCATCAATACGGCTTTTGTCATGAACTTCATCTACATGAAGATAAAAGTTGTACAATTTTTAATGTTATCTCATGAAGAACCTTTTCTTCAACATGCACTTTGAACAGAATAGGCTTATGATTCCTTTATTCATATATTCCTGACAGGTCTCCCATGTACTTTCTAAGAATAAACTGATTTTGGAAATTGCTATGGAAGTTTGATCCAGGTACAAAAGGGAAGCAAATGGAGACTAGTATGAATAGCTGATACTCAAAACGATCATTAACTTTGAAAGAAAATTAGCCTCACTAGGAATTTGTGAACTGTAATAGTAAGGTTATTAATGGCTGTATGTTTGTGAGGTTATCGTTAAAAAGAAAATAATTATCTATGATACACATGCTAGAAAATAAGAGACTTGCATAATAATTTAATAATACTTATTATGCATATGTAATATTTGCAGACTAATTTCAGATTGCATCATCCATTTGGGAAATATTAATTATGGATACACAGAGGTCATACTTTGAAAGAGTTGGCATGCAGTAGCAGAATGATTGCAACATATCACTCACACCCATTGCAAAAGTTGTTAAATCTTTATGCTCTTTACGAAAGTCAGTCGTTTTCTCCTTTCTCTGGGTGACTTGGAACAAAAGCAATGGTTGGTGCTGCTGAGAACCCAGACTGTGAAAAGATTTGGATTCCCTGTTGTTGTAATTCCTTAGAGCATATGAGGTTCATATTGCCTGTAAGAAGGGAGACTGTAATCCCCTTCTTGCTTTTCCAACCCACAGCCCAGAAGATTACTTTCAACTTTTTCTCCTTAGGGTCCAAATCCAATATATATTTTAAACCAGTTCAGAAAGTCGTAAGACTTAAAAACTAGTAAAAGGGAAAATGTTAAGTGTATTTATTTTACATTTTATTAAAAAAAATCAAATATTAAAAAATTATATTTACAGTTTTTTAATGTGTTGATTTATAGATGTGTTTATGGTCTATGTTGTATACAAAATTTTTAGATCCTAGAATGACAGTGTTAGATTTGAAAACAAAGTCCCTGTTTGTCAGAGTGTATAGAGTGTATGCACAGCAGCTGAAGGTCCTCTCTATAAAATGGTAAGCTTCTAGTTGGATAGGAGGATTATTCAGTGTCTTAGTGATGAATAGGAAATATATGTGAAGGTTTTTTCAATTTTGGGCCCGTTTGAAAAAACAATATTGTGAGTTGTGTATTTACAGGCAAATGAGATCTCTCCCTAAAGTTGTTTTCTGGCTCTGTTTGTATTGTTAGATTCAGGAGGATACTAATAAACAGAAGGGGATTTATAGCACTGCGACCAATGTGATTATGTGTTTCTTTAGCACCCCTCTACATAAAACTCATATTTAGGTTTGACTCCACTTAATGGTTTTGGTGCTTAGATTGCATCAGTATCCAAGGTGTCCTAGCCAAGCAACAGATGGTGTGCTACTGGAAAATGAAATGCTTTTTGAGCCCCACTCCATTTAAGTGTGTAAATCTTGGGAATTCAATCCTGCCACTTTCAACCAGTCCTAATAAGCACATACAGAAACATCAGAGAGAAAACAAGGATGCTGACAACAGGCCTGTATTGGAGCACAAAGTTATATGATTGATACTTTGGGAGATTGTTCCGGTTTTGTGGATCCTAGCTGTGTTTTGGTGGAGTCTCTATCCAGTAGAGGTTCTGGAGAATGAATTGTGACATCTTTGTTTTACTTCTGTTTTGGTTTTGTTTTGCCTTATTTTATCATGGCAGATTTCCTTAAACACGTTACATTAATACTTTACTTTTTTCAGTGCTTGCAACAGACTAGTTCATCTTTTTAAGGTTGGCCAGCAAGCAAATTTATTTTCTGTCTTCATAGCATCTTTTGATCTTTTGACTTGTTTTTTTGTGTTGGTGGGGTTTTTTTTGTGGTTTGGTTGTTTGTTTTTTTTTTAATTTGAAGAGTCTCTAATGAAGCCTTAAGAATGAAGCCCCTAGACTATTATTTTATTCTTACTTATATTTTGTCATGCCTAAGGATGCTGACTTTGGACAAGAGTATCATTGTTCAAGAAACTCCGCTTAGATTTCTTTGTTACTTCAAGGGGGCTTTCTGCATTAAACTTCCTCCAATTATCTCTATTGTTTTAATAGTTAGATGTCATAAATCAAGCCTACTCACCAGAATTCCTCTGTAGTCAATGGAGAAAAATGAGCACTTCCAGAAATGAGTTTTTATCAATTATCCTTAGACATTTTGTTGTTAATGCTGGGCCAAATAAATGGCATGGATTTTAATTTAGATTAAAAACTTATTTCTAAATTAATTTTCCACTGCTGTTCCTAAACTATGTGACCAAATAAAAATTAAGTTATTTAAATTAGTTTCACTATACAGTTTTAAGGATTATTTACATGCGTTTTACTGATGCTCAGGAAAAATGTTTTTTTGTGTTATATCTTAAATTTCAGGGTGACATTTCTTACTTTTTACTGTATGTTTCTTGGAGCCTCCTTTTGTGAGATTGTAATAGCTGACCAACAGGGGTCTTCAGTGTTACAGTCAAATTTTCATCCTGTTCATAGAATCACAGAATGGAGAGTTGGAAGGGACCTTAAAGATCATCAAGTTCCAACCTCCCTGCCATGGGCAGGGTCATCTCCCACTAGACCAGGTTGCTCAAAGACCCATCCAGCCTGGCCCTGAACACTTCCAGGGATGGGGCATCCACAGCTTCTCTGGGCAACCTATTCCAGTGTCTCACCACCCTCACGGTAAAGAATTTCTTTCTAATATCTAATCTCTACCTACCGTCTTTCAGTTTAAAACCCTTACCCTTCATCCTGTTGCTCCACTCCCTGATAAAGAGTCCCTCCCCAGCTTTTCTGTAGGCCCTCTTTAGGTACTGGAAGGCTGCTATAAGGTCTCCCTGAAGCCTTCTCTTCTCCAGACTATTGTGACAGGGAGATCAATCTTCCCCTCTACTCTGCACTGATGAGGCCACAACTGGAATACTGCGTCCAGTTCTGGGCTCCCCAGTTCAAGAGAGACAGGGAACTACTGGAGAGAGTCCAGTGTAGGGCAACAAAGATGATTAAGGGATTGCAGCATCTCCCTTGTGAGGAAATGCTCAAAGAGCTGCGACTCTTTCTCCTGGAGAAGAGAAGGCTGAGGGGAGACCTTATTAATACTTATAAGTATCTAAAGGGTGGTTTGAGGGAGGATGGAGCCAGACTCTTTTCAGTGGTTCCCAGTGACAGAACGAGGGGCAACGGGCACAAGCTGGAACATAGGGAGTTCCACTCAAATATGAGGAAGATCTTCTTTACGGTGAGGGTGCCAGAGCACTGGAACAGGCTGCCCAGGGAGGTTGGGACCCAGGGAGGTCCCCTTCTCTGGAGATTTTTGGACCTGCCTGGATGCAGTCCTGAGTGATGTGCTCTGGGCAATCCTGCTTTGGCAGGGGAGTTGGACTAGATGATCTCCAGACGGTTCCTTCCAACTCCAGCAATTCCATGATTCCATGATAAAGCATCTGTTAATGAGTTATACTTCCAGGTAATTAAATAATATTGTGGGTCTTCCATACTGTTCTTGTTTTTACATCAATATTTTATTTTCATTTTTCTCTTCCTTCCTCTCTGTCTCTTAAACCACACAGAAGGAAAAAAGGTCATAATTTAATGAATGACCCCTTGGATCACAGATGCCAACAAAATGAAGCCTGAAAATTTTAAATTGGCTGGCTGCTCTTATCCTAACAGAGCCCATTAAAGTCACACAAGAGAGCATAGCTTATTGTGTAGCAAAACTGTGACTTTTTCATGGCTTCTTTGTAAACATGACAAAATTTATGGATGGCATTAGTGATACTAAGTTGACAGAATTAAAACCACTGTTTATGGATACAGTTCAGTAACTTGATTTAATTAGATTCTCACCACATTGATCTAAGAGGATTTTCAAGCAGTATTTTATGATGAAGGTTTAAAATAGAATGCTGAAGTTCTCACACAGGTGATAAATTGAAAGATTATTTTTCTTTAAATATATATATCTTTAGCTAAATACTTATTGTGTAGGATTTTGCACTTTGAAACAGTGTAGTGTTTTGTACGGGGGCTTCAGCCAGTGTGCAGCCCAAACTCCATCTTTGAATAATAGTATACTGCATTAACACTGGGTGCATTAGTGTAACAGAGAGAGATTCAGCTCTGCTCAAATAGGCAAATGAGAACTGGGACATCGAAACCCAGGCTCCATTGATGGTATTGACTAAAATGGGAACTTCAGACCCTTAGTTCAATTATTGATACCTGCAATTAACACAGTGTGTGGAACAGTTTCAGAAGTCAGTGAAGTTATTAGGATAATCAATTTTCTCTGAATCTGTCAGCAAATAATGCTTTTTTTTTCTTCTTTCCTGGTTTCTTACTGTTATTTTCCTTCCTCAGGCTACCTGTACCCCCAACCTTTTAGTAAATCTACTAAGCACTGTATTATAAAGCTTTTCTATTTGGTAAGTTTTACTGAAAATAACAAGCAATAATAATTTCTGAGATTTTTAGGATAAAGCTTCTGGACATTTAAATAGGATAAGCTATTGAAAAGTGCAGTATAGACTTGTGAGCATAAGCAATGATAAATTGATGCAAGAAAGTTGAAAAATCTTCATGAAATTACTGATATGAATTTATGGAGATGTCAGTGTTTACATAAGGCTTGTGTTCCATTAAATATGGTAAGTGGTTGTAAGGACATTGTGTTGTATGCATCTTCAAAACTACCTGACAAGAGATTTTACTTGAAAAAACATTACCAAGAAATAGCATTCATCATGTAGAAAAAAGTTTAATTTGATTCTGCACTAGAATGAAATTATAAAATTAAAGTCAGAATTCATAACACTTTTAAAACATAAAATAATTTTGATTCGTACTAGACATGGAACATTTAAAAGTTTCTTCAGTACCTTCAACTAGGAACACGTGTGAAAGTTGGCCTAGCCCCAGTTTACTGTGAGCTAAAGTAAATCTTGAAATAAAGTCATTTGGTGAGGGCTCTGGTAGGGCAGGGTAGCTGGAACATCCTTTGAAGCACAGATTTATAAATAAATTTTCTGGCACAGCAATTGCAAAAATAAGATGGACATTCAGAAACTGTGATGTGGAGTTTGTAAGTCAAATGAAATCTAAGGCTACTTATTGGAAATCTCTGACAAACAAAACATTTACTCCAGCATCTGTTTCCAAAACTGGTCAGAGATTTAAACTGGCCAGAGGTTAAAAAGATGTCTAGCATCTTTTTAAAACTAAAGAAATTCAAGGACTGCTAAATGTTACCCCTCTGTCAAACTTCCTATGGCAACAAAATGCAAAAACTATCAGGTTTTTTTGTTCTTCATCCAGGGACTATCACAAATCCATGTATACAAGTATTAGGTTTCAAATTTTCAAATTCAGGTTTAGCTGAAAATTGTGCCAGTGTTGCATAGCTCAGTAGCTCTTTATGTAGAATTCAGGTTGGGATGTATTGGAATCTGACATGGTCTTCAGAGCATTGGTTAGAATTGAAGAATGTTTCCAGATTAACTTTTCTCAGACGTAAAAAGATGCCAGTTATGTGAAGAGTGTGTATTCCTTGCTTACACTTCACCTTCCTTTGCATAGATGTTGTAGCAGAATGAGATATACTCAAAGTTGATCTCCAGTTTCTGTACTTTATGTACTGTAGGAAGGCATCCATAGACCAGACGTTGAGTTCTGACATTAACATTGTGTCTTCTGTTATCTATAGCTCCAAGCTACTTAGTTTGTGTTTAGTATTAAAGTTATATCTCAGTGATGTCAAGATGTATTTGAAGAAGTAGTTCTGGAAGAGGAAAATTAATGTCATGATAGTTCTTCTTCATATACATGATTATTTAGTGATGGTCCTCGTAGGATGAGGTATATTTATTTGATTTTTGGTTACTTCTGCCGCTTTTTTATACTCCCAACTTGCATTTGTCAAGACCGTCATTGTGAAATCTATGCAAAACAAGAAAGCAGGAGTAAGGTTCGTGTATTTTCAAAATTAAACTTCACCACTGTATTATAGCAAGAAATGTGCCTGTAGCCAGGTGTGTTGGTTTTATGTGGCCTTTTTTTTAATGATGGTTTCAAATTCTGCTATCAAACTTCAAAGTTTATTATGAATTCTACAAAAAATACTTTTTCCCTAATGACATAAAAGACTCAAAGAACTCCACACCTGTGCTGCTCTTTTTGTTTCTCATACTAATGATTCATAATGTATATAATACTTCTATTTGTTGTTTACAAAATCCTGCTGTGATACTTTTGTGCTGTGTTTTAAAATTAGTGGAAACACTTATGGTTCAGGGAGAGGAGCAAGGTGTATTTAAGAAAATGGTGGTCTTTAAACTTGAGTAAATCTGGTTTTGTACTTCTCATCACACAATGGATTCCTTTTTTACAGTTACTGATTTAACTTTAGAAATTCACAGCCTCTCAAATACTTGATTTCCTTTTATCAATAAAAGGAACGTCATGACAGTATTGAAGGTTGCTGTACAATAGGAACAAAGATTTTTTTTTTTACTAAATATACCAAACTGACCAAAACTGATGTACTTGGTTGCTTTCTAGTTCAGTTATAAAAATAACCCAGCAAAGCTTACTTCTATAAAAGGATTATTCCTGGGAACATTTGCTTTACAAAGAATAAAATATATTCTCTGTTAATACATTTGACAGAACAGAAGACATGCGGTATTCTTAGCCTGTGTTTACCATGAAGTGATTCTCTTTGTCTGTTACTAGAATTCAGCAATTATTTTCTTAGAATGATGTAAAAATCCCTTCCTTAAGGAACTTCTTGGTACATTTAAAAAAAAAAATATTTTCTTCTTATGGTGTTCTTCATACTGAAATAAATAACAGAATCTCTAAGGCATGATGGAAGATATATGGGGAAGAGCTTCTACTGTAATGAAAACCTGTGCAGTTTGAAGGGATTATACAGTAAAACAGGACTAATCTCAGAAAACACAGCTATAATATTGTTGAATGTTTTCACTTTCAGGCACTTTAGAGAATGCTGATGTAGCCAATAAAAGGGCACATTCATCAAAATGCGTAATTTAATTAAAAAAAGCCACACCACTTTAAGCATATAGTACTCAGATTTCACATGAAGGTGAAGAAACCCCTTAGGACATTTAAAATTTATGAGGAGTCTTGTGATTTCATTCATTATGTTGACAATATGCACAGCTTCTTTTGAAAATGGATTGGACCAAAAAAGGTGAACAGACGTGGGCATAATAGCTCTTCCCATAGTGTGTGCTGAATTATGAGAGTTACTTCTGGTTATACGTTACCCAGGAGGACTGTTTAATGTGCTTGGTTATATAGATCTGCAAATTTTTAGCTGTGGGCTGGTATTCATATTGAGCCGTAAATTTACAGTTGATGTATTGCTTTCTAGGCAGACATCTCATACTCTGATGGAATTAAGGGCAAGAATTGATTTCCTGCTAAATAAGACACATTTCAGTTTAAGGTATAATAAATGGAAACAGGAGTCTCTATATGAAAGCAGATATATGTTGTAAATATTGCATAGACAAAAAATGACTTTTTATAACTATAGATTTACATGTAGATATGGAAAGATACCTTCTGAATGAAAATACTTTCTATAATCTTTTTACCATTTGAATTTTGATTGACAGAAACATTTCTGCTAACATATCTTTGACTGCTGTGGCTACATCTTTATTCTGACAATAAACCATACTATCAAAATATACTTTTAGCTTGTTTTTAGCTTTTATTAAGTACCGAGGTGAATATTGCATGAGTTAGCAGTCTCATATGCTCATAAGTACCATAACGAAAAAAGTGCTTTATGGGAAAAAAAGCTCCAAATTTAGCAGTGATAGCTTATCAGCTATGTGCCAGCAGGGTCTTCATGAAATTTGGAATGAGGCTGATTCACTAAGACACAGAGCAAAATCTTTTACGAACTGAAGCATTTTTTTTCTAATCAGCAGTTAAGCTGCCAAGCAAGCCTGCTTAATTTCACTTCTGCACTGTGAAAAGCAGCTGCTGTTTTAGCATTTTCATGATACTGATATAACAAGTAAAGGAGGAAAGAAACTACCTCTGCTGGCAGAATAAGGAAAACTTTGCTGTGTTATTTTGACTTAATTTATATTTGGAAATACATCGTTGTTTGGAATTAAAAATAACCCTCAATCTTCCCTTCTCCCCTCCCTCCCTCGTGCACTCTCTTTTTTTCTCTCCTCTTTCTCTGTGTTGTTTTTGCAGTGAAGAATGTGCTGTGTAAAGTTTAATGAGCTTGAATCATTCCTCATCAGAGAGAGATTTATCCTGGAGGATTTCAAGCTGTTTTTTCTTTGGAACTATTTACTATAAACTTTTTTCAGGTGACATGAAACAATGTGTATCCTTCTTGAGGATAAAGGAAACGTTTTTCTGTAAATATTATTTCCCAGTTGTAGCCTGATTTTTTCTGTCAAACCTGTGTTGCTGTCTAGAATAAACATCCTATCCATCTAGTTTCTATTTTCTGTGTGAATTTTTCTTTTAATTGGTTTTGTTACTGCACACGTGTGTAGCTGAAATTGTGTATTTACTCCGAAGTACAGGAAGCAGTTGCCATCTTACAGTATTTTAGCTATGTGGTTAAAACTATATGTCCCTTGTTTATCTAGCAAGTGCTAGAAAATATGTACCATAATTTGGATTTTTCTCTCCTTTTGGAGGAACGTCTTTCCTGATAGTTTTTAAAATTCCTTAAGTACTTGGGGCTGCAGAACTCTACTAAATGATTTTTTTAGGATGGTATCCTAATATGTGTTTGTGTATGTAATGAATTTTCTGAAAATAAGTAGTAACTGCTGAAGAAACAAACATCTCTCTTTTGAAGAATAGCATCATTTTTTACACTTTACTGTAGGGGATGTAGTGTTTTACAGAAATTCAGAAGGTGGTGTTTGTGCCCCAGAGCAGTTATCAAATTTACCAAAGAATTCTGTCTGGGTGATAGCCAGGATAAAACTCTGCATAGATTTGGGAGTGTATGCTGAATACTTCAGATATTCAAATCTGGTCCTATCCGTACATTCCTACTGCTGTGCTGACATTTTAAGATTTTCCAGAGCATTTTTCTTGCCATGCCATCTAATTTGATATGTATGATGAATGAGTTGGCTCTGGTCCACCAACCATTGGTTGATAGGAGGATTTATAAAGGAGGACAGACACCATTATGCAGTGGCTCAAATATACTTCTAAACACAGCATTCAAAGGAACCCCACCTGTAAACATAGCCCATTTTTTTCTTTCATCACGTGACACCTTTATATGATGGCACTGAAATGTAGTGTAATTCTTTGGTTCAGGTGTCTGCTACCATTATGTGAAACACAATTTACAATGTCTCCAAGAATTTGAGCTTTGAGGAAGATGGAAGATCCAACTTCCGTACTTCTACATTGGGAGGTTTGATAAGCCTGGAAGATATGCATTTCAGTTGGGAAACAAGGCAAGTGTAGAAGTTCATAGTATCAAACATTTGTATGCAGTAGCTTTAGTCATCCACAGTCTTTCATTTCTATAGGAAAAAACAAAACAAAACCCAATGATGAGAACCACCCAATCAAATAAGAAATAAACTCTTTGTTAGAAGAGAATATCCAAGTTGGTGAGATATGAGGTGATGTGACTCTTTTTCTACTTTTATGCAAATTAGTCTTCAAAACTGTCAGGAGTTCTTAAATTTTGCATATTACCTTTTATTTGGCAGTGTACTTATGTCTTAAAATAACACTTGTAGAATAATACTATCATATAATGCAGAGAGTAAACAAGGGTGAAAAGTGCCATTAATGTAAGTTAGTAGAATCAATGAGGGTTAAAAATGAAGTCCTTTCTATGATATTAAATGGTTACACAGTGCTACTGGAGTTGACTTGTTAATAGAGAGATATCCAGGATCATAGAATTGTTTAGGTTGCCAATGGATCATTTAGAACTACCAATGGATTTCCTTATTTCTGTTGTAGTGCTTATGTCCAGAATGTATAATCTGAAAATCCTTCTGATTTTGGTGGTATATAAATTTCCTTGGTATTTAGTTTCTGTCAGTTAAGCTTCCCTGGGTATATTCTCAGTTGGTAGAATGGCCAAATCTCCCTAGGGCCTGAAAGTACTGTGCTGAAAGGCTCATTGCACATAATTAAACCTACTCAAGATCAATGAATTAGATGCTCTCCCACTTTCCTGTGGGGTCCATTTCCTTCCTGCGGGCTCCAACTCATAAGGCTTTCTCGAAACACCCATCAAAAATTCAGAGAATTTGAATGAGCCATCCTGCTTACTTTAGTATCTTGATATATCAACATAATTTTTTACTTTTATATATTTTTCTGTATTTACTGAACATGATTTAAAGCTTAAAATTTCTAAAAGACTGTATTACCTCTGTTCATCAGGACAGTAAAAAAAAAAAATAAGCTCACTAAGTTCTGTTTTAGCCACTGTAGTTTGGAGTCCTATAATCCTTAGCATTAATTCTTTATTCTAAACTCTTAATATTAGTTAACTGGAATCAAAGCGTTGATATAGAAGATATGTTTTTAAAGCATTTTCCAGAAATAACATTTACCTGACAGTGGCTGAATTGAGCTTATAATTCACAAGAGCTTTCTTTTTTTTTTCTAAGAAGTGTCTGTTTCCAGATTGGTTCTCGCAGGCATCACCTCTAAGCAGATTTGCAGTGCTGCATTTACTATTTTCTGATGCACCGTACATATGTATGTATGCTTGCTTGCTAGATGTAACTTTGTTCTCCTTACTCCTAGTTGGCAGCTCTTGGCTGCATTACCTGCCTTGTACATTGATTTGCAAATGCCATTTGCGGCCCCACATCCCGTATGCTTCTTGTCATGCTATTTCTAGCAGTATTTCCTTTGTGAGTGTTCTTCTAAGTTTTTACTTGGCATTCTTCCTTTTCTTATTTTCTTCTGTAACCAAAGTAAGTGTATTTGTGTTTTGGCATTTTCTTTCTGTCTTCAGTGCTTTCTGCAGCCTGCCGTATCACATACCACTCTCTTTCCAAGTGTGAAGTCATATCTTTTGTTAGTTCCTTGCCCCTCACCCTCCACCCCGCAGCTTTGGATATCTGAACTGAATTAGTATCTGATCTGTTATAATGAAATCTGCCAAGTGCCTTAATTATAATTCTGACTTATTAGTTTAAAATGAATAAAAGATTCTTCAAGGAATTCTTTCACTTTCTGCAGTTTCATTTGCAATCTTTCAAAAGTATCTCTTTTGGGGGTTTCATTATTATTGCAATTTCAATTCAGAGCTTGCACTTCCAATTTGGCTCTGTTTGGAAACTGGGTAAGTTACCAGTAGGTACAGGTTCAGCAAAAATAAAAAAGCGTTTATCAGTGAAATTTATTTTTTACTTCAGATGGATTCCAGCTTTTCCCATACAGATGTCAGATATTTATCTGATTTTCTTCCTACCGTTCATCAATGTGACCTTAGTTTTGGCTTGTTAGTGGCCTTTATTTCCTGCACTACTATTTTTCCCCCTCTGTCATTCTTAAGGGTCTGGCTTCCTTACTTCTGTGATAATCGTAAAATAGTTTAGTTCTGAACTACAGAGTTATGGCCTTAAAACTTTGGAGCTTTGTGGGCCAAATGCCTGCTTAAAGAAGAGCTAATATTATATCAGGTTGTGCAGGGACTTAACCAGGCATTTTGATTATCTCCAGTAATGTGCATCACATAGTCTTGTGTGAGTTTGGTGTTATGTAGCACCATGATGCTTGTTTAAGAGGAGAACAGAAGAAGTATTAAAGTAGCAAGTGTTACTGAAGTTCAAGCTGCCTCTTTCAGAGTCTGTGATATAGAGAAGGTGCTGCACCTGACCATATCCTTATTTTCCCAGCTAGTTGCTCAAGAAGGATCAGTGCAGATTTCTGAAGATGCTTACATTGATGTGATTCTGTAGAAAGTGAAAGTAATTCTTCTGTAACTGTAGGTATAGCTGATAGAATACAGCCCTTCATGAGTGAAATGGACTGTATAGCCAGAAACTCACCATTATGTAAAGAAAATGTTAAAAAAAAAAAAGGCAAAAAGCTAATATTAGGTAGAGAATCAGTCCCTTTTTATTCTTTTTGTCTTACTATAGTATTAGATTTTTCTTTAAGTTCTTTGTTCTGTGATAATGTTCATTTTGCTGTATTTGAACTTAGGTATTAAAATATTTTTATGTTACTGGGAATCTTAATTTTCAGAATATCAATCAGATGTTATATATTTGACCAAATGAAAGGTGGTGGTATGCAGAAATGGCAAAGGCTCCTTGATTTAAAAATATATGTATAGTTTGGAAAAAAGTGGAGAATAGTATTTGAGTGGAGGAGCTTTGTACTTACCTCCTTGAGGAAGAAAGTGTTATATTTGCCCAGTGATAAATATGGAGAGTTAATAAATACTGTGTAAGAATTGCAAATAATTCCTATCCACCATTTCAAGTATTTTTAGTACTGTTTGGAAATGAAGACTATCCTTGAAGGACAGATGGCAATTGCATATGAAGCACTTTCTGAACTGTTTGCTGCCTCAGGCTCTATGATAAAATAGGAAAGTTGACAATATGTACTGCATTATCCTTTCATGGAAAAATAATCACTTCTTGCGGATTGCTTCTTATAGGTATTTCATTTTACGTAGTTCATGTGTAAGTTATTATGTTCTCATAACAAAAAGCATTTGTTCTTGCCTGTGTCATTTATATGTTTGAGAATAGCTTTATAAGCAGGATTTTGAAATTAAAAGTTGTAATGTTTTTCCTTAAGGTTTTGGTAGTGACTACTCTCCTTCTGTCTTCATGCTACTTTAGTGTTTTGGTTTCATTGTAAATGTTGAGTATATTGAATATTCCAATATCTGAATGCATTATAATTGTATAAGTATGTCATCCTTAGTTATAACATGTTTAGTTTTCATACACATTTATACCTTAGCCCTAATTTTCATAACTCCATCCCACTTTAACTCTGTACTGTTGATAAACCAAACTCATGTGCACAGTATAACATGCTTCATGAAACAGTGGGAATCACTTAAGTCATCTTTAAAAAAAGCTTTTTTTATACTTATTACTGCAAACCCTGAAAAACTGTAGGCAACTCTTTGTGCTTAGTTCATTTACAAAAGCCATTCATTGAAGTGCTGCCTCTGACATTTCGGTGAAATGTAAGACCAGAAGGAGGGAGTGCTGATATAATTGGATATTAAGCCTTTTTAGATAGGGCCTTCTGTCCCCAAAGACCTGCTTATGGTTGCAAATTTTCTTTATAGTGACTAAAAATGAGCTGTGTAAGCACGTGTGAAACCTACTATGCTTTGTTTTCCAGAAGATTTGCAAAATTTCCACAAGCTCTGAATATCTTACCAGGTCAATAATGTAGCTGGATAGGCATATACTGCCAGGATTTTTTTTTTCCTTTTTCCTTCCCATTTTAAATATTAACCATACTTCATGTAGCTCCCTTTTATATATTCAGTTTTTCTTTGTTCGTATATTACAAACATTAACCAGAAGACACTTACCAAGTTAGAGGAAGCAGTTCAAGAATATTTTTGCTTGCTTTTGTAAAGCTTGGGCTCTCTAAGTGAATTCTGAACTTCCCATGTTGCCTACTGACAAACATTGTGCATAAGAAACTCGTATTATTGTAGGTCACTGAATTAATTCTTAAAATGCCAATTGACATGATTCCCTTAGGGAGTTGTAAGTTGCAGCCTTATATTATGTTCCAGCACAAATGTGGAAATTCAGTGTTTTAGAATGGAAAGCATTTGTAGTTCTGAAAGAGCTTAACGTGAATCAGATGATGCTTTTCTAGCATTTAAATTCTAATAGATGGAAATAGGCAGACATTCTAGAGATTTTTCACTGTCATTGCATGTTTAATTCTCAGGAGAAAATTGGGACTGGTATTCTTACTTCTGGCATCAAACTTCACTACTGGAGTTGATTGTTGTATTTTGCATAACCAAAAACGGGAATTAAAGTACTAATAACGGATACAATTTAATTCAGTCCAGACATAAGGACACTAAATACATGAAGAGAAATAGCTGAAGTTAAGCTATCCAGAGCTATTTGTGTGAGTGATTGTTGATTGGGAAGATCTACAGGATGATACTGGTATTTGTTATATCCTGCTGACATATGGCATGTGTTCTGTTTCCATCAGTCAAAAATAGAACATTGTAGTTGAGATATGATAATTAACCAATAAATGGGCTTTTTTACTTGATTATAGCACTGCCTGATAGCAGTGCTGCACTAATGGCTTGTCAGCAAGTGCTCTGTATTCCTTGTGCAGTGAAGTTTATATAAATGATAATTTTTATTTTTAGAATTGTGAAACATGATACTAAATTCATGAGTCTGAAAGCAGGGTTGATGTCTTTGGCCTGTCCTCCGTTATACAAACCCTCTAATATCATTTTGTCTACCTGAAAATTAAAACTTGTTTAGGACTAATACAGAAGTTACCAGAATTAACAAATCACTTACTGTGAAAGTGCTATGAGTTTCTACAAGCACAGTTGTATGCCAGCATATCCTTCTCATCTTTTCAATATCAAGGTGGTTTTTTTCCTGCGGGTATGCTTCTCTGCTTACAGTAGGACCTTTTCCACTTAGCATGATGGATTGATTGTGATCCTCTGTAACTTGTCTGTGACTCTGTTGAGCCATGACTCTTGAGTTGGGAATCCTCACCTTACTGACAAGAAATGCACAAAGAAAACAGTTAATCTGCTTTCAACTACCTAGGATAAAACACTGGCTAATACATGTTATAGAATATTTTTTTGACAGCAGGAAGAAAGACTTCGTAGTATGTTGGGTCATTTTCCAATTCAAAGCTCTAATTTGTATGATCGTGTCCTTGAATTAGTAGAATTCTTTCTGTGAGCATTTATATTAATAATGCATCTATCATTTTAATTTACATTTTTTTGTCAGAGATGATTCAGGTTTTTTTAGTATTTGATTTTGTAGCTTTTATCTGCATGTGAAGCTTTTAATGGCACCATAGCATGTCAAGATATCATAACTAGTTTATGCTAAACTTTAAAAGCTGTTTTATATGTCTTTATGGGTTACATGGTTAATGATGGGTTAAAAGCTAACACCAGTTGAGAGAAGAAGGCGGGGAGAGAAATACTTTCTTTGTATTGTTCAGACTGCACAGTGAATTTACATGAGAATTTTATCAGCATTCTTGGTGATATGCCTGCTCTGAATGAATTCCCCACAGATGCAAATTTTTTGGACTGGCTTCTTTATCTTTCTTCTTTTGAGATACTGGCTTAAAAGGATGGATCTGCCTTTTATGTCTAGAGAATGATGCCTTGAGACTTACTTGCCATATATTTCAGACAGTTTGTCCAGCTGTTGAAAGTAAAGAACAGTTCTGCAGACAGCTTTGACTTATACTAGGGGTGAGGTCAAGGTGAAGAGGTGGGGAGGGTAGCCACTTCTTTGACCATCCCTTTTAGTATAGTTAGTGGAAAGTACTCAAAACACTCCATACTCTGAGCATAAGCCTGCCTATGTATAAGACGCCTAAAAAAGTTGGACATATTCTTAAGGCAAGTATCCATGTTTTTATATCTTCACGAATCTCAAAAACCTAGATCATGGGATCACATCTTTTACTATAGGGTAATTCAGGTTGGAAGGGACCTCTGAAGGCCCAACCTCTTATTCAAAGCAGGGCCAATTATGATGTCAGACCAGGTTCTGCTGGCTTTATCCAGTTGGGTCTTGAAGACTTCTGAAGATGGAGACTGTGTAACTTCTCTGGGAAGCCTCTTCTACTGCATGTCTGTCCTCACTGGGAAAAAGTTTCTCCTTATATCCAGTCTGAACTTGTCTTGTTTCAACTTATGTTCATCATCTCTTGTCCGCTTACCATGTACCAGTGTGAAGAGCCTGTCTGTATCTTCTTGATAAGCTTGTAGGTATTGGCATGATGTTAAGTCCACCTGGAGCCATCTCTTCTCCAGGCTGAGCAAGCTTGTTCTCTTAGCTGCTTCTTGCAGGGCTAGGGTACCAGCCCCTGACCAACTTGGTGGCCGTCTGCTGAACATGCTCCATTTTATCAATATCTTTTCTTTTCTTGGGGGCTCAAAACCGGAGACAGAATTTTTAGGTTCCCTGTCTCTGTGTGTGTCAAACTGATCCCCATGATTTGGTGTCATCTGCAAAGTTGATGAGAATGCACTCTGTCACCTCCAGGTTATTGATAAAGTTGAACAGGATGAGATAGACATCTGCAGTACTTCATTTGTTACTGGGTCCCAGGCAGAGCACCACCCATGAACCACTACCCTCTGAACCAGATGATCCAACCTTTCTTTTTTTAAAAACTCTTTTATTTTCCACCCATCCAGACTGCATGACATTGACACAAGAATACTCCTGACGTTGATACAAGAATATTGTGAAATTGCATGATTATTATTGACTTTCATGTTCCTTTTCAGAGTTAGAAACATTTGAGTTTGTATTATACCTGCAAGTCTTACTACAATAATACTGTAGCTTAATATACTTTGTAGTGCAGTTAAAATACCTCTCCTGTGTAGATGACTAAGTTACAGGTCATTAACCTAAATTCAGTAAAGTCAAATAGAGGATAACTATTCCTTTGACGTGGAGATACTTGTAATTGGGTTTTTTTTTTTGTGTTTTCTTTTCATTTCTTGGCTTAAGTTTCCAAGTCTTAGCAGAAGATTTTTAAAAACAATGTTTTCCAAATTAGATGCTTGCAGATGACCTGGCAAAAAGACAAACTGAAATATATGTTTATTTAAAATGAAGTTTTATCTATAAAGAAGACTTGAAAGACTGGTAACCAGTATGTAATATAATAGCGTGGTTAGTGCCATTTGTTTTTCTAAATTGAGAACAGTAGTCTGTTCTACTTAAAAGCCGGTAATCAGTATCTGTAAGGATCTTTGCTGGTTTTCATATGAGTAGAGCACTGGACTCTTTATATAACTTCGAGTAAATTATTTATGTGGGCTTTTTTTTTAGCACATGAAGAAGACAGGATCAAATGATTGCATTAGGATGCATGTTTGTTAGAAAGGTTTTTTTAGGTGTATTCTTGGTTTGTTGGGTTTTTTTGTTTATTTTTTTTCCCCTTTTCCCCATCACATGGAAATACTGAAGGAGGTAGTATGATTTTGTGGCTTCATTGGTCCTCTTCTCTATGGAAAAAATGCTGAGGACTACATTAGGAGAAGGTATAGAATTCATTTTGTATAATGTTGTGGAATCTGAAGGTTGATGTTTTAAGCTGTAAGCATGATCAGCCAAAATCTAGGGGGAAAAAAAATAAATCATTCTACTTGGTGTAGTCTGGGATTTTATGTGTTACCTACTGCATCACAAAAAAATCATTTGCCAATGTAACTCCAATAGGACTGTTGTTTCAAGGCAGTGGTGTGTCAGGTAGCTCTTGTACTATTGCATGGCTCCTGGAGTTCTCAGGATAGGAAGTGGTAGTGACAAATATTGGAAAATTACATATGTATTATGAAATAAAATATGTTGTTTTCTTCCTTTTGGTCCCAGCATCATGAGGGTGACAAAGGGCTCCTATCTGTTTTGGTAAATCACAGAAGTTGCAACCTGGTACATTTTGCCTTCTGTTTTGTCACAGGAGTGACAGCAAAGGGGGAAAATCACTGTCTGCTCTGGGCAAGAAAATCCAAATGGAAATACTAAATCATTTTAGAGTGTAGTTAGCATGCGTTATCACGAAAACCTGAGGATTTGGGTCTTGATGTAACTTTTGATTGTATATATTGTATAGCTTTGAAAAGTATTGTGCAACTTCCAAATACACTTTATAAGTAATAGATGTTATTTTTCTTTTTAGCGACTTTTGTGTCTGTGTGTACTATTCATCAGAAAAAAAAATATCAAACTTACTCAATCAGCTACACTGTGTTCAGCTTTTTATCTTTTTGAGCCTGAGACAGCTTCAAGGAGCTCAATATTTGTCATCCTTCCTCCCACACCTTTCATAGTTTTTATTTTTCACCCAAATGCAAGAAAAAGTGGCATTTGTGATGTGTATGTATATATATGTAAAAAGCATTAGTAGTGTCACATAATATTATGAAATGTTGTAAAATTATCAATGCATTTCTATCTGATAAATTTGTTACGGAACACACAAAAGCTTTTTTCTTTCTTAAGTTGGGACAGCTTCTTAAAGAGTCATACTTATCACTATGCAGCTTTGCCTACTAGAACATCCTGTAATTTCCTTCTTTTATTGTGAAGAAACAAAACATGAATTTTGTAGTGACATGAAAAAAATGCTTGAAAGAAAGCCTTTTCACTGTGATTGCTTTTGTAACTCTCTTCAAACTACTTTGTGCTATGGGTGACAGTCTTGAATTTTTTGGATGAGTAGTGTTTGGGAAACCTCGTTGTATGCAGAAACCTACTTTTATTGTAGCAGTTTGAAGGCATATGCATTTAATTTGTCTCTTAATGTAAAACCGACCGTGAGAAGTGACGTACATGGGACATTTTTACCTGTGGAGTTCACAGGGTTTTTTTGGGGATTGTGTGTTTGGTTTTGTATTTTTTTTTTTGTATTATTATTTTAATATTGAGGTGATGCCCATTTTAAACCAAGTCAGCTGCAACGTGCTTGAAAATGTGTATATATTTCACTTGCTGGCATGCATTTTGAAAGCTGTTGACAGCTAACATTAACTTTCACAGTATCTGGTCTAATTCCTGAGGTGTATTGTGACCATAGGGTCTCACTGATATAAAGTTTCAGCCTTTTTGGCAAATGCCATACCTGGAAGGTTGCATTCAAGGTTATTGTCTGAGTTTTAACAATTTGTCAACAGTTAGTTTCTTCCACAGTCTTAATAGCATAGAAAAACAGTCTAGTTTTTGATTTTTCAAAATATCACACCTCTGTCCCTTTTCTACTAGCCATGTTGTTTGGTTACAAGGGTGACTTCCTGTTTCTTTATTACCAATGCATGAAATATATGGAAATCTGAGGTCTCTGTCTCTCTGTAAAATAGAACCAAATCAAGGTGATGATACTTCCATTTCAAAATGATGAAAAAAAGGTTTAGAAATGGTTTGATCTATTAATCAATATTCCAGATCTAGTATGTGTGTTCTGTGAACCTGACCTGTTTGCAGTTTTCCCTGAAATTCTAAAGACAATACACAGCTGGATTCTGTTCAGTGACTAGATTACGTGTGTGTGAAATTACTGAAGGATTATCTGATGATTTCTCTTCTTCAAGCTTTGCTGCTGCATATAGCCTTGGAACTGAAAGGTTAGGAAATTTATTTTCTTGATGCTTTCCTTCCCTTTTTAGTCTGCCTCATGACAGAGAAGTTATATGGAACATTTCAGTACAAAGGGAGTTTTGGGACAGAAATCAAAATAAAATGAAACTGATGAAATTTATCGGAAGTTCACAAATATGATGTTAATTTACACTGAAACTTTTTTGTTTCTTCTGGCATTTCAGAAATACCCTTGTCAGTTTACAGCTTATTCTGTTCTACTAAATTGGGAAATTGTGCAATTATTTACAATAATTACAGTTGTTTAAAAAAATATAAAGACTCATAATTGACTTTTCATTTCAGTTTGCTTTCTGTCCTGTATTTCCTATACTTCCTTACTTCTTCAAGAAATTACTAAGATAATAGTTTACTACAGGCAAAAAGCAGACCTGATTTCTAGATTTGCTTACTATTATTAAAACCATAACCTTTCTCTCTTATGCTCATAAACACTGACATATATATTGTTAAAATAATCAGTAATTATTGAATATACTGTTCCAGGAGATCACTTAATTATCCAATTAATTGGGTTTTTTCATTTTTGCTTTGTCACTGTAACAAATAAGAAATGCAGATTTTTGGACTGCCTTTGTGAAACACCTGCTTTTACTTATGAAAATGAATATGAAAGCAATTTCTTTGCCTGACTTTGTATTTTTGCCTTTGTACTTTGGTTTCTGTTCTCTGACTGAGGCACGTTAAAGATAGCCATTATACTGCTGAATATCAACAGGCTTAATTCCTCTTTATGGGCTTTCCATACTTATGTTTAAAAAAGGCATATAAACATCTATTTTCAATGGTAATGATAGCAAATCTTCTGTTAATACTTAACTGTGTAGTTGAAGAGCAGTTAAAGAAATTACACTTCAGTAAACTCAAAAAAGGGGAAAAAAACCTAATTTGAACAATGATTCACTCTTGGCTATTTTTATTTTTTGAAACAGGATTCTAATGTTCTCTCTGACGTATAATCCTGTAATAGAATCATAGAATGATTTGAGTTGGAAGGCACCTTAAAGATCATCAAGTTCCAATCTCCCCGCCATGGGCAGGGACACTTTCCACTAGACCAGGTTGCTCAAAGCGCCTTCCAGCCTGGCCTTGAACACTTCCAGGGATGGGGCATTTACAGCTTCTCTGGGCAACCTGTTCCAGTGTCTCACCACTCTCACAATAAAGAATTTCTTCTTCACATCTAAATCTACCCTCTTCCAGTTTAAAACCATTACCTCTTGTCCTATCTCTACACTCCCTGATAAAGAGTCCCTCCCCATTTGTCCTGTAGACCCCCTTTAGGTACTGGAAGGCTGTTATAAGGTCTCCCCAGTGCCTTCTCCAGGCTGAACAACCTAAGCTCTCTCAGCCTGTCTTCACAGGAGGGGTGCTACCACCCTCTGGTCATCTTTGTGGCCTTCTGCTGGCTGAACCTACTCCACAGGTCCCTGTCCTTCTTAAGTTGGGGCCCCTAGTGCTGGACGCACTACACCATCCAGGTGGATTTTCACGAGAGCAGAGTAGAGGGGCAGAATCACCTCCCTCAACCTGCTGCCCACACTTCTTTTGCTGTGGTGCAGGATATAGTTGGCATTCTGGGCTGCAAGCACACATTGCTGGCTCATGTTGAGCTTCTCATCTACCAGCACCCTCAAGCCCTTCTCCTCAGCGCTGCTCTCAATCCATTCTCTGCCCAGCCTGTGTTTGCACTTGGGATTGCCCTGACTCGGGTGCAGGACCTTGCACTTGGCCTGGTTGAACTTCATGAGGTTCATATGGTAGGAGTTCACAAAAATGGTTAGGTTGCATCCTGATGCGTGATCATTCCTTAGCTGCAAACGTACATCAGAAACCAAAAGACTTACTTGTCTAATAGTTTAGGTCATTCTTATGTAGTTACCCTCCTTACGATATGTTTATAAAAGGTGGTATTTAACAAATAGAAGTCTATCACCCTGTTGGTAAAATTGTAAAATATCACATCTCCTATCCTTACTTTGCTTTATCAGCAAAATGACTATTTAAGCTCTGTCACTAACTCAATTACAAGAAAAGGTATTGAATTTTTTTTGATGGAGTCAGTAACGTTTCATTTGCAATATGAATAGAAGACATTCTAAGTATTTCAATTTTCTATCTCAAGTGAAAGAGCAGTTATTAAAAAGAAGTGTAACACCCTGCAGACAAGGAACAAATCCATGTATTTTTTGTAGCATTCTAGTTGCCTTTGTCACTTGTGTGTCCCTGTTGAATTCTAGTAACAATCACAAATGAATTTTAGCTCCTGTAGATTTTTTGTCAAACAGGTTTTCTCACCTCCTCTCCCCCCTCCCCCCCCCCAAATTTAAATGGAAGTATTATCACCATGAGTGCATTTCCTTCTGAAATATAGTATACTTTTGTGAGTTATGTACATAAATCCTGTTTTTTCAAGTATTGTGAAGTTAGAATACTTGTTGGTGGAGGTATAATATGTGAGGCTAGGTAAGCATTAAAACAAATAATCACACTGTTGATAATAAGGTAACAATTAATTGCCACAAAAAAAAAAAATTAGTAAGACTTTCTCTGAAATTAAGCATGGGTGTCAGTCAGGCAGCTGATGATGATTCTTAGAGCTAATGTGAGCAAATGTTATGACATGGGTCAATAGAAAGATGTGCTTTCTCTGTGCTTTCCTTAAATAAACTTAAATGTCTGCCAAGAAAACATAATTTCATATTTTTCAAGTAATAAATTTAAAAATATCTCAATACATTAAAAAGGAACCCTTTCATAGTTTAAAGTAATTTTAATTAGCATTCTATGTGAAGAGGCAATTTAGCTGATTTTTCAGAAGTTCTTAATATGTTTTCTCTGATTTTTCCAGTTCTTTGTTGTTTAAACATTTCTTTCAGCCTGAAATTACTGTTTGGCATCTGTTATGATAGCAGGATTTTTGTCTGTGGGTAGGGAATGTATTCAAAGTCTGCATTTTCATCAATATGTGTCCTTAAATCACTTGGATCGCTTGAGTTCTGCCTGAAGGATGGAGTGCTGGGCTGCTGAACTGTGTTGGTCCCTGCCTTTGTTCATACTTCTGAGCAGATGAGGCTTTGCAGCATGGCTGTTTCAGGTTTTCTAGGTACAGCATTTCTTCTGGGTGTTACACGCTTGGAGTGCATTCCTTAGCAGACTGTCCAAAACTAACTGCCATCCTCTTTCTAGAAACAGAAGAGTAGATGCAGAGGCATGTTCTGTGTGAGGAAAAAGCAGCTTGCCAAAACTCTGTCTTTCTCCCCTCTCCCTCTGTATTCAGCCACGGTCAAGGATTTAAGCCCCATCCCTGATATGGCCTGTATAACCACAACAGGTTTCTGAGGAGACTGCGAACTTGAAAGCACTGAGAAAATGTCTACAGAGTAGAATAATGCAAAATAAGGAAGGTGAAATGAGAGATGTGAGTTATATTGTTGAGATAGCTATCAGCAGTAATGTGTGTTGGAAAACACCAGTGTGAAATGTAAACAAACCTAAAGGCAAAAATGGAGTCAGCAAGAGATGTCAAGTCAGCACCGTTGAGGATCATTTCCAGGCAGTAGCAAAGGACAGCTCTTAACTAGAGCTCTGTGTCTTGCCTGGGTAGTGATAATACTAATGCTTAGTCACCTTGTGAAATTGTAGGTATATTTTGTGTGTGTTAGGCAATAAATAGTTTTAAATATCATATTTATTGTTAAGTAAGTGTTGTGTTTTAATGATAATTCAGGGTTTATTCTGCTTGCAGTGACTTTTTGCCCACAGGTAATGGTACATGACCCAAAAAAAGAAGGATGCATACCTTGCTAAAGAAATAAAATGAGGTTTTCTTCAAAATACAAAGTTCTTTTTTAGAGGCCAGTATGGTGTGTTACTTGAGCTGACTGGAGAGTTTGTGTTCATACAAGCATCCTATAAAAATATTCTGCTGGAGTTTTGAAAATTTAATAAATTATAATTGTATCATTTGCCATACATTTTTCCCCTGGTGGTAATTTGCTATCAGTTATTTTGTAATGTATATTGTACTAGTTTAGTTTCCATATTGAAAATTGCTTTATTAGCCATTTCTTCAGCAATAGTGTAAATTAAAGTGAAATTGAGCCATAATATTACTGCACTATCACAGTAATGTGATCATGTTCTTTCTACAGTGGGGGATGGACATAAATCTGTCAATAGCAAAACCTGCAAAATACAATACAAATCCACACCATTGTATTGATGTGTTTTTTAAGATCTCAGGTCTATCAACCAGCTAGCCTGAATATATTGGATTTACTTTCGCTGTAGCAGTGAAGAAATCAATTCTGTAGTTTTGCACATAAGTGTCATAAAAATCAGATTTAGGATGTCATTGTGCTGATTTAGAAAGAATTGATTTATTATTTACATTGAAGTTGAAAAAGATGTGTAAATGGAAAAAACAGGTGAATTAAGATAATTCTGAATTACAAAAAGCCATCTGGATGTGGTCCTGGGCAACTGGCTGTAGGTGGCCCTGCTTGTATGGGAGGCTGGACCAGATGACATTCACATGTCCCTTCCAACCATTCTGTCATTCTGTATCTGTGAAAATAAAATTTAGAAGAAACTAAGTAGCCTCCTATTACTATGGAAGTGTTTTCAAGTAATGGAGGATTGATTTACTTTTTTGTTATCCTTGCTCATGTTCCAGTGAGACTGTGGGAAACAACAAACTATCATTGCTAGACTGGAGAAATTCTGGAGGAAAGAAAAAAAAAAAAGTCTGTATTTTTTGTAAAAAAGCTGTGCAAAGGAAGACAGAAAACCTGAGTTTAATTACTCTAGGGAAAAAGAAGAGGAGGAGGAAACATAGAATTCTCGATGTAAAGAGCAAATTGGACAAAGTTCTGCCAGGCATAAATCAAGTATTATTGGTTCCACCTCAGTGCAAGAAGGCTCGACTGGATTATCTCCCTTTTTTCTAGGCCTTATTTTCTTAACTCACTGTCTTGGTCTTCCATCCAAAGGAACTGCATCATTGTTTAAGATCAAAAATTATTTTTGACAATAGAGATTTAAGCTCTATAATGGTTAATAATGGTAGCTCCTTAGTTAACCTGGAGAGTTGAAATGGGGCACAAGCGCATGTAGATTACTGGTTGCTAGGATTCTGTTACTACTCTTGAGCAAGGTGAAGCTTCATTGTCAGATTTGGTGTTTAAAATTGTTTTCCAATAGAAGACATGGCAGATATAATCTCTAATTATTTGCTGTTAGAAGTAATTTTTAAACCACATAATCTTTCTGGCTTAACGGAAATCTGCATGACTGGAACAGTGTAATAAAATGAAGTGAAAATGAAAATGTTTAGGCTGTATGGTGACTGCAAATGTACAAAACTGCTCGTGTTCAACTTCATAATTGTGGAAAGCTACAGTAATTCAGATAAATAGTATACAAATGTAAAAATCAACTACATATTAGCCAGGTCTCTGCTGCTTAATTGCCTAAAGTATTTCACATTGGATGTTAAAAATACATTTATATATTAATACCAATCCTGGTTCAAATGTTTTATATGTCTTGATGCATTTTAATCTCAAGTCAACCTACAGCTTTTGTCACCATTATGGAGGAAACTGTTTTAATATTTAATTCACTTAATCTTACATTATTTGTAAATCTAAGATCTATTAGTGTAGCTGACAGGAAAATAAGGAAATTTTTTCATCTTCATTAATATTTGAGGCATGTATATAAGTCTTAATGGTACCAAAGCAGGAATTGTATAAATTCTTTGACCACAGAAAGAACAAGCTATTATCATTGCTACTGAGAAAAAAATGAATTTTCAGTGTATATATTTTAATTAAGTTCCTAGTAGTATGGGCTTTCTTAGTCCTGCTTTAAGAAAATTAATTATCAAAACAAGGTTAATAAATCCATTCTAGAATTTGTATGCTTTAAAGCTGTGCTTGATTTATATATGAGATGTGAGAAACAGCTCTGTCTAAAAAAAAAAGATCTAAACTGTTGTGTATGAACCAGTGGAATGAATCAGGTGTTCATACTGTCTTTCTGGAAACAGCATACATGTTGGCAATGTTTCTAATTCCTGTAACTCAGATTGTTTATAAGTGTTTGTAAACAGCAGAAATCAGTTCAAAATCACAGTAGAAAAAGTGTGTTTATGTAAAAAATAAGTAACGTGTTTAGAAGAGGCATGGAAAGTTAGACAGTAGTTTGTCATCTTGGTGTAAGGTGAGCAAAGCAAGCTTTTTGAAGACTTGGTACAGTTTGGCACTAACCTGATTTGACTGTTGCATATAATTGTTACAGACTATACGGGGAGAAAATTAGAAGGGCCAAAGCCCAACTAGAACTTAATCTGGCTACTGCCTTAAAAGACGGTAAGAACTGTTTCTAAAAATACATTAACAACAAAAGGAGAATTAAGGAGAATCTCCATCCTTTACTGGATGTGGGAGGAAAGATAGTAACCAACAATGAGGAAAAGGCTGAGGTACTTAGTGCCTTCTTTGCATCCATCTTTAGTAGCAAGACCAGTTGTTCTCCGAGTACCCAGCCCCCTGAGCTAGTACACAGGGGTGGGGAGCAGAATGAACCCCCCAAAATCCAAGAGGAAATGGTTAGCAAGCAGCTACACCACTTAGATGCACAAAACCCTATGGGGCTCGATGGAATCCATGCAAGGGTCCTGAGGGAGCTGATGGAAGTGCTCACCAAGCTATTTTCCATCTTTTATCAAGAGTCCCGGCTAACCAGGGAGGTCCCAGTTGACTGGAGGGTAGCAAATGCGACATCATCTACAAGAAGGGCCAGAAGGAGGACTCTGGGAACTACAGGTCTGTCAGTCTGACACTGGTGCAGGGGAAGGTTATGGAACAAGTCATCTTGAGTGCAGCATGTACAGGACAACCAGGTGATCAGGCCCAGTCAGCATGGATTTATGAAAGGCAGGTCCTGCTTGACTAACCTGATATTCTATGACAAGGTAACCTGCTTAGTGGAAATACTGTGGATGTTGTCCACCTAGACTTTAGTAATTTGACATTGTTACCCATAGCATTCTCCTGGAGAAACTGCTCCTGGCTTGGATGGGCGTGCACTTTGCTGGGTGAAAAACTAGCTGGATGGCGAGGCCTAAAGAGTGGTCGTGAATGGAGTTGAATCCAGTTTAGGCCAGTTCTGTTTAATATCTTTATCAATGATCTGGATGAGGGGATTGAGTTCACCCTCAGTAAGCTTGCAGATGACACTGTGTTGGGTGGGAGTGTTTATCTGCTTGAGGGTACAAAGCTTCTGCAGAGGGATCTGGACTTGGGGTAGATGGGCTGGATAGATGGGCTGAGGCCAATGGGATGAGGTTCAACAAGGCCAGGTGCTGGGTCCTACACTCGGGTCACAACAACCCCATGCAGTGCTACAGGCTTGGGGAAGAGTGGCTGGAAAGCTGCCTGTTTGAAAAGGACCTGGCGATATTGCTTGACAGTCGGCTGAATATGAGCCAGCAGTGTGCTTGGGTGGCCAAGGAGGCCAACAGCATTCTGACCTCTATCAGGAACAGTGCAGCCAGCAGGACTAGGGAAGTGATCGTCCCCCTGTACTTGGCACTGGTGAGGCCCCACCTCGAGTACTCTGACCAGTTTTGGGCCCCTCACTACAAGAAAGACATTGAGGTTCTGGACTGTTGCTTGGAGAAAGGCAAGGAAGATGATGAGGGGTCTGGGGAATATGTCTTGTGAGGAGCAGTTGAGGGAACTGGGGTTGTTTACTGCCTGAAAGGAGGTTGTAGCAAGTTGGGGTTGGTCTCTTCTCCCAAATCACAGGCAATAGGAGAAGAGGAAATGGCCTCAAGTTGCACCAGGGGAGGTTTAGATTGGACATCAGGAAAAATTTCTTCACTGAAAGAGTTGTCAAGCATTGGAACAGGCTGCTCAGGGAAGTGGTTGAGTTAAATCCCTGGAGGTATTTAAAAGATGTGTAGATGCAGTACTTAGGGACACGGTTTAATGGTAACTTGGCAGTGTTAGGCTAATGGTTGGACTTGATGATCTTAAAGTCCTCTTCCAACAATTCTATAATTCTATAGCTATATTTTCATTCTGAATTCCTTTCCAAAATATTTTACTTTATTTTCCTTTCAGGAGTGTATATTCCTTAAAAAGAAAAGTTTTAGTAAAGATGATGATACTCACTAAACAGCAACAATTTTATTTTGTTCCAGGCTTTTTTTGTTTTTCTTCTTTAATCTTAAATGTATTATTGCCAAGAGTGTTCTGTCTTTTGATCACAGACTTAAGAAGAGGCAAGAAAAAGCAGTATTTATGAGTCCACTAGGTATAGCAGAGCATAAGTTTATTACTGTCTTTTCATGCTATGTTTGGCTGATAAATACCAGCTTTAAATAAAGCTTTCGTTGTTCTTGCTATTTTGATTTGAACAGATTATTTTCTTTTTAAAAAGGCCTGACTATACCTGTTATGATTTTTATTCTAAATATATTTGATAAGGACAAAACAGGAAATGTGAAAACAGGAACATGTGGTTAAGCCAACATCAGACTCTGTTTTCCTTGCTTTGACTTCAGAATCAAAGGTCTGGCTTTACAAAGTGAGTTGTTTAAGTTTGCAAGAAAATTTACTTGTGCTGTTTTTTGCTGCCATCCCACCATACTTGGGGGGATGCTGCTTGTATACAGGTATAAAAACAAGTTTGTTCCAGCACAGGCTACTCTGTACTTCAGTATATTTCTTAGAACACTCTTTAATGTTTGCTGTGAACTGTATTCCTAGTTCTCATTTAAAGATTATAAACTATGAATGTGTGGAATAAGCACTAATATCCAGTAGGATTCTTTTACATCTTAGCAATCATACTTAGCTGTGAACTTTTATAATATTCAACTAATATGTTTATTAATTTATTGACTCAGGTTTCTTATAGTTACATTCCGGGCCAAGCTTGTCATATGGAGTTTTGCCAGCGAAGCTGTACTGGGTCATGGTAGGAGAATGGCAAACCAGCTGCAGCTGCTGTGCAGACAACTTTTAGTCTGAATTCAGCTCTGCTGACAGCAAATACCTTTTTGTCTGCTTAGTCTGTGTCATTCTGAGGAGGTGATGTAACTACACTATCAGAAATGCTTCTGTTGCTGTGTAATGGCTGGATTAAATCTTATTTAAATGTATCTGAGATTTTCAATAAAACTTAGTCACATAGACTTCCTTTATAATTAACTTATAACAGGCAGGCACCCCAAGAGAGCAGTTCATTTTCTTTCAAAAGGTGTCTAATATAGGTGGGATGAATTTTCGCCTTTTTGTACTTGTCTGTCCCAATGAATTGGATGGAGGACCTGCGTGATTAATTAGACAAACCTTTGTTTTGGATAGTTGAAGTTAAGGATGATGAATTTGATGTGTAGGGTACCATATGAGCAGATATATTTACAGTGAATAGCTGCAAGTTATTCTGAAGGATGATAATTGTACTGTGTATAAGTTTTTGTAAACAAATAGTGAATTCTGTTATCAGAATATATGAAAATAGGAGTGATCTGTAGGTAGGCAGTTGTATGCAAATACCACAAAGACAATCATACATAAAATAGATTAAACATTTCAGAAAATTTCACCAAGTTGTAAAAATAACATATTAATTTGAAGGGACTTGCATGTTGCTATACATAATAAGGCACACAAGCAAGGAACATTTCAATTACTTGTGTATGATAGAAGAGAAGGAGCATCTCTCCTGGATCGTAGCTTCTAGTTATTTCTAGAACAGTAACTTTCACTAGGTTTGACTGTTTGTAGGAATAATATTACTGTGTAGAATGTAATTCAACCTAATGAGGGATTATTGGAAGGAGAGTAGAATCAGAAATGTTTTAAGCTCTAATTGAGTTTTTAAGAGCAGGGGTGAGAATTTTAAAGAAAGAGGTAACCTCATGCTTGTTTACAGAGTTTTTAGTGTTGAAGAAAAAATTTTCTCCAAAAGAATCATAGAAATAGCTGAATCTGGCAGTATTTCTGCAACAGAACTTTTTAATCTTGTGTGACTAATTTTATTGTCTGTTATATTTGCATGGAGTTGAGCTAAATACCAATTTACAAGCAACTGTAATAGTATACAGATCACCTACTGTATGTGTTACTTTTTTCAATGATCAGGTATTTAGCCTGTTTAAGTACGAGCTGATGGGGTTAACAGGTTGGCAAAGATTTATTTTTGTTTTGTCATGCACAGTCTTTTTTGTTTGTTTTTTTTGAGACATTCATTTGAGTTTTGTGCAATGGGTCAGGTCTATTCAATCTATAGAACCGTAAGACAGAGAAGTGAGGGAAAGGAGCGGAGTTAGATGATTTTTTTTCTTGCTTTATTTCAAGTTTATATTATGTGTCTGCATATTCCCCTCCCCGCCTCCATTTTTCTCTTCCAGATAGTTGATATTTTGCTAACCAGTGTAACAGCTGTGAAGATCAAGGATGCATGCATTTCCATAAAAATTGGTCCATTAATAATCTTGCAGCATTAATAGTCAGTCCATTGGTATCTGCAGACTTTATATTCCAAATAAATCCAAATAATATAATAATAAAAATGGGCAAAATGAAGCAAGACTGCGGGAGGTTCATTGTTGGGTTGATTCCTGGTTTCTATCAATGTTTCTATATTCAGTAATCTTTGGGGGTTGTACAGTATTCTGCTTCTACTGCTGATTGTTTGCTGTTGTGTGCTGGAATGGCTTAATATCTTCATAGTGGCCTGTAAGATGATATGTTTGTGCCCCACATATTAGTACTAAGGAAGTATGATGGGGGAGTTATGCAAGGTAAAGGAGAAGCAAATGGACAATAAAAATAGAAGGTGAGAAGGCAAAATGAAAGGTGGGGAAAGGGTAGTCGAGCTGTATGAGAATGGAACTTGTATTGATGGGAGAAGGCGATGACTACAGTCTTCCCTCCAGCAGCTTTTCTGCTCTTGCCCTTTTCTGAAAATCATTTATGATAGTAGTGGCTTCAAAGAGGAGTATCTTAGTTCTGCTGTTAGGGTATGTAAGAGATGGAAGACTTTAGGAATCAGAATCATAGAATAGTTTGGGTTGGAAGGGACCTTTAAAGGTCATCTAGTTGAACCCCCCCTGCAATGAGCAGGGACATCTTCAAATAAATCAGGTTGCTCAGAGCCCCGTCCAACCTGACCTTGAATGTTTCCAGGATGGGGCATCTATCACCTCTCTGGACAACCTGTTCCAGTGTTTCACCACCCTCATTGCAAAAAAATTCTTCCTTGTGTCTAGTCTAAATTTTCCCTCTTTTAATTTAAAGCCATCCCTTTCTCCTATTGCAATAGACCCTACTAAAAAATCTGTCCCCCCTTTCCTGTACGTCCCCTTTAAGTACTGAAAGGTCACAATGAGGTCTCCCTGGAGCCTTCTTTTCTTGAGGCTGAACAACTCCAACTCTCTCAGCCCTTTACTCATAAAGAGACATGTTTCATCCCTCTGATCACTATGTGCTTTCTTATTGGACTATGTGCTTTGTCCAAAAAATGGAGAGAGCCTGTTAGGCTTCTGCTGTCATTTGCAGGGTGAAAGTTGGAAGATCATGAAGCGTTCTGCAACTATACCAGTTCAAGTGTGAGGAAGGATGTTGACTATTTTTTCATAACATTATGGCCTATGTTTCTTAGAAAATACGTTCTATTTATCTGGGATTGAAATCAGTATAATTAATGATCATCAGATCTTTTCAGGCTGTCCTGTTCAAGCCTTCATGCTGTATATTGTTGCTCCTGTGTATTAGTAAGAATCATGGAGGCCAAGAAGGACCAACGTGGGAGAGACTAGTGCTGGGATATATGCAGTCTACTGTCTGAAAGTTTATATGAACTGCACACTTTGAAATATCCAAGTTTTTTCCTGCCTTATTAGTTCAATAGTTTGGCTGTTGGCTTGTCTGTATAAAAATGTTATAAATATCTCATATTGACATCTGCATTAATTTTGACTAGGTTTTTCAGCTCTTTAAATTTATTATTGTCTTCTACTGATGTTAAGAAAATCTTCTTACAGCCTTCTTGGGAGTTAAACCAGCACTTTGGATATTGTCAACATTAAACTTTCATATTTGTGCAAGTAAGATTATTAGGTTAAAAACCTGAAAATAGCTAACACCATTTCCTTAGGCTCAAAGTAAGACAGAGCTCCTAGTTAGCAAAGCAGTTTGCTTATTTTCTTGTAAGAAGTGGAAATGTGTATTAATAGAGCAACATATTTTGAAGGATATTTTTAGAACATAAATTCTTCATGAGAAAGCAAGCATGGGCTTTAGAGAAGTGATGCATGAGCTTTCTGAGCTGGGTACATGGCAAAGATACCACAAAATACATTACAGTGTTTTTATACTTTCCTTGGCAAGATCCTTTTAAAGTGACATGAATACAAGTGATAGTTGAATTTAGAGGAATAGGATGCAGCAATATAGGGCAGAAATGCAGGTGTTTTTTCAGAAGACTAATTATAAGTCCATTTGGCAAAGTGGGGTACAAAAATAGGGCTACCTTCATATAAAGCCTTCAGCAAATGTGTTTTATTAAGTCATCTATGACACTTAGAGACAAATTTAAGCTTCTATAATTGCCTGGGTTTGTTTCTCTATATTTTGGTTACTTGTTCTTGCAATATTGTTAATTGTATCTGCTGCTAAAATAAAATTGTTATGCATGTTGCTTCAGGAACTGGTCTCTGGACCTTTCTAATTTCCATGCTATGTTGATTTAATCATTCAAATGATACTCACTGAAGTGACTGTTGTACTGTAACAGTGACAATGATAGTCAAGAGAACTAATAAATACCTTTAGACAAATCAGACTTTTCTGGTGGTAGTCCATTTTTTACATCTTATTAAATTACTAGGGTAACTTGAAAGAAAACCTTGAGTATCTTCCTTTTAAGGATTCTGAAGCATCAGTCTTTTATCCCAGAGTTACGAGTGGTGCCAGAATACAGTAGAAAATGTAGCTGCAAGTGTTTTGTTTGCATATTTTTCACCTTTAAAAAGAAGTCTATTCTCTGCTAACGATCACTTATAGCTTAAGGAAAGCTTACTTTTGCTCAGTAGTTAAAGGTTTGACTTCTCTTGGGAGACTGGTGCTTGAATGTAAGTACTACTTCTAGGTATCTGGGAAGTTAGGTGTTTAAAGTCCTGTGAGATACATTGATGATCTAGTCAAGTGGAGATCTACTACAGGCTAGAAAACAATGGATGCTTACATGAAAACACTTGAATTCAGGTTTCTGAATTCAGAACTGAGGTGTCTTAGTCTTTTTCTTAGAAAAGGCCTGCTCTGAATATCATTATTCGTTTGTTGAAAAATCATGTATCTATGTAACTGAATTTGTGTTTGAGAGAGGAAGGTGAACATTCTGCTCTTATTGGGATTTTTTAAAAGTAGCTAACTTCAAAAATGTATTTTGACAGCTTTGTTTCAAGAGAGATTGTTTGAGTTTTCTAGAACGCTTTCCATTTACTCAATTGTAATCCAAAAAGAGCAGTCAACAAGTTGAAGAGAGAACATCTGTGGTTACTTAGTCAAACAGTTTTCATTTATATCTGCTGAGCTCAACATCAATGAAGGGATTATTGTTTCAGAATGTGAAGTGCACAAGAATGAGAATTATATCAAATATAAGCACTGTTGAATGATGGTTGAATTATGTGGTTCTCTGGGATGTGCTTCTAAAATTTGGTAAACTGACAGAATCTTTGTTTGCAAAGCAGTGTTGCAGGCTTGACCAGGATTTTAATTTGAGTGGGCTGCCTCT
This sequence comes from Tringa tobata, assembly GCA_033628505.1. Classification (NCBI taxonomy): domain Eukaryota; kingdom Metazoa; phylum Chordata; class Aves; order Charadriiformes; family Scolopacidae; genus Tringa; species Tringa tobata. Next base: position 2,368,543 of record JAHREE010000367.1, on the reverse strand, counting down.
TAGTAAAAACATCACTATTTCTTCTTGCTTTGTTATTTTGAAAGTGGAGAAAACTTCTGCATAGCTTTCAGTTTTTCTCACTTTTCCTGTGAGGGATCCATACTGTTTTTGAAAGTATTGAAAGTATATTTACAGTATAATTAAACCCAGCTTTCTTAATTTGCGTTGTTGCTAGTGTTTTCTTGTATAAAATGGATTTATTATTTTTTCAAAAATACCTGAAACATTCTTTTCAGTTAGTCTCTTAAAAATTCATATACTTGAGGTATTTCTGTTCAGAATCATTTTTTCTTTCTTAGTCTGTTTAGACTTCTGTATATACACATCTGCAACAGTTTGCAGACTGGCCTTCTAAGAACTTTATTTATGTAGGGTGTGGTGAGTGAAGCAGGGACCAGTAGCACCTGATACATAGACATGTCATAGCTGTGCTGTAGGTCAGGACTTTCCAGAAGTGTCAGCTCTGTTGCATGTGCAGGAGCTCTGTACATACATACAACACTTCAGTTTCCCAAGCAGTCAACGTTGCAGCTGCAAGAGGCATCCTCCTTGCTTGACTGACTGTAACTGTAACCATCCAGTAAATAATACTGGTGAAGTGGATAACTGGTAGCCATTTGGAATGTTTTATTCTGTTTATTTGTTTGGTTGTTGTTTTTTTTTTTCATTGGATTTCTTTGTTTTCTGAGACAATTGTTAACCAGATCAGTTCCATAATTCAGGTCTTTGGGGAGCTCTATCAGTGCTCTGTCACAGTTGGAATGGGGTGTTGAAGGAGAAGGTGAAGGCAAGGAGCTGCAGGGTGAGGAGAATATTTTCTTCATTTGGTGAAGTGCTGGGTGATGTTAGTTTAGTCTGTCCTTGAAATCACAGTACAATTCTGCTGCATTTCAAATGGAATAGACATTTGGTACTTGACTTATGCATATATGCATACGTGTGTGTTTATGTAGGAGGTGTATATAGCTGAGAATATGGAGTTTCCTGAGCGTATGCTATGCAATGTAAACACATGCATTTCTGTATAGGCTTTTCCAACACAATGAGAAAGGATTTTAATTTTGTAGTGAAATCTTCAGCTTGATGTATTCTTTTAGGTTTGAATTTTAAGCCATAACTCTGCCAGGCATTGGTTACACATGAATCCACTAACGAAAGGTTTTAGTATAGTTGAAACTGGATTTCTTGCTCAAGATTTGTTGATATTGGTTACAAGAAATGCAACGGATTATCTTCCAGAAAATGTTGCTCATTCTTATTTTCCCCTCCAATTAACGTGGTTTAGTATTTAATCTTTCTTCTAGATAATACATTCTGCAGTTTAGACCCGGTTCATATGAATTGATAGCTAAAAATTTCCACCTTGATTTGTTTCCAATAAATTTTTGAAAGGTTTTTTTTGCCTTTAAAAACATCAGATTACTGTATTTTTCAACTAGAAACCCTTTGCTTTTTGAGTCTCTATGATTTACAGAATATTAAAAATTTAATGATAAAATGAGCTGTAAAAATATTCATTTTCTCTCTGTTATTAACATAGAAATGAAAAGTGCACTAACAAAATTCTTACAGAATCTTTCATGCCTTCTGTAAACTATTCATTTCAGGAAAGTTGGGAAGTCTATTTCTGATATTTTGAACTTTACTGTCTTATGGATTTTCTCCAGCTGATTTATTTCATTTGCTGTTTCATCTTCAATTTATAACAACAATTTGATCCTTTGAAAGGTATGTCTCCCACCGAAATGTCAAGGTTTCTGTTTTCAGTATAGTTTTTACTTTAGACTCACTGAATTTGATTTTCACTTTTGTACTACGTTGCATTCACTTTTTGAAATTTACCGTGTCAGAAAACCTGCTTTTATTTTTTTTGCAATATTTTTTTTTGCCTTATTGTCACTTAAGGTTTTTTAGTCTTTCATGAAGATAAAATTATTTTTTTTCTACATTCATGAACTGGAGAACGCATGCACTTAGCCTTTCTTTCTCTTGGAACATGACTAATCACCCTGTCTCATGGCCAGTAGCAATCAGCAGAAATTCCTACTATCCATGATATTTTCTTTAGGAAAGAGGAGTCATTTTACATGCTTTTTACAATCTGCAGTGGAAACTACTCATTTTCATTAGGAACAGTTCTCCTCTGTGTGTCAATGTAATAGGAAAGTAAAAGGTGAAGTGACTATCTTGCTTTGAAATTTGAAGACATCTGGAAAAATAGAGTTGAAAAAATATGTTATCTGGTAAAAAAAAAAAAAGGCAGGCTAGGTTATTTATATAATCTGGGTACGGAAGAAGGTGCCAAGTATCTCATGCACTTCATCTCTCACAAATAACATTTTGTTAGAATACCATGTATGAAACTGCTGATGGCAGTGAGTATAACAATACTAATTTAAACTGAAGATACATAGACTATGTATCTTTATCAGGATACATATATTTGGGAGCCATATATAAAAATATTAGGACAAACAGTACTGAAGTAAAACTAAGAATTTATTAAGATTCAAAATATTAGAAATGATAAAACAATCTACAGTTAAAAGCAAGTAGAATTCATCTAAGATTTGTCAGAATTTTTTTTCTGAATGCCTGGTGTGAGACAGGATTTGGGCTGGAAGTGGTAAAACTACTTAAATGCTGCCTATAAGACCCTCTTCACATAAAATATACAAGTGTTTATATATTTAAGATACATATTGACACTAAATGAATCCTAATAAAATGGTTGCTCTGAAGACGTATGATGGCTTTAAAAATTGCAATTATGATCATTCCTAATTAGTGGAATAGTTTAAGGTCAGAACTCTAAATTTTATCTAGTGCTACTGTATTTAGTTTATTCATTACAATAGCTCAAGGGTAAACTGAAAGAAAAGACATAATTCATCTTGGTGGCAAACACTTGGTAGGACTTGATTATGCTAATTGATTTAAATTTTGTAGTGCAAGTATACAAATGAGCCTCTGGTACCAAACAGTTTATCTTTCTCACAGATAAAGTGAAGTTGAAAAACGTGTTTTGAGAAAATGGGCCTAAACAAGCAACTTGTACTTTTCGTGTTCTGCAATCCAAACTGAATGCATTTTACTGCAACTAATGTTGCAATTAAACATGGTTAGAAGCTACATGAATTCGCAAGTTTTTAATGACATTTATGGTCATCACAATTCAACACGGATGACTGAATTTCACTGCCAGTTATGGATAGATAGTTCTGCATTGTTGGTTACTAGGAAATGATGCTTTGGCCTGTGTCAGTTTTTTGCTGGAATGAGTGGAAGAATTCACTAAAGATACTGTAAACAAATGTCAGAGCTTCTTCAAAGTGTCTGAGTAGTCTCTGTGCAGGGCAGAGTTAGAAAATACGTAGAATTTATTTGTCACAGATCAGTTTTTCACAAATTTTAACAGTTTTAGTAATTTTCAGTGTTCTATGAAGGGAATATATGCTAAGCCCCAGAATTTAGTCACTTTCTGGTGTCTTTTTGCATTATTTTAAGAGATTCATGATGTGCTGTACTTGGTATGTTTTCCATTTCTGTCATTTGCTAGGTGGATGCCTTGTCCTGTAGTAAGATCTGACATTTTATCCCTGAATTTAATGCAGAATATTTGAAAATAGGTTTCTTTAAATGCATATCATATTATCTTTAGTTTTGATGCCAAAATTCAGTTAATTTAGGCCTCTTCTTCAAAAAGCATCTCTTCACACTAGTGTGCTTAACCATACACATTAGCTGAGTTTGCAGTAGCAGTTCAGAAGTGAAGACTTTACTGAAAGCATTATGTTTCCAGTCCTCTCTCTTTTAAATTTGTCAGAGATCATTATAGAAAAGCATCAAAACTTACAGAAGTACTATGTGAAGATGAATCTCTCTTAAAGTAGATAAGAACAAAACTTTTTGCAGCAGTCACAATTACCATTGTGGGAATTTTCTAGTGGGGTAACATCAAGGTGGATTTTTTCATTGTTTGGTTTTTTGTTTGTTTTGGTTTTGTTTTTTACTTAATGCTACTGAGTCATTAATTGTTTCTTTCTCAAAAAGCTATATGGGGTATCGGCAAAATAAATCAATAGCAAATGCAAAGAGCTAATAGGAGCCTCAGGTGAACCTCAGAGAGCACAGACGCTGTATTATGTCTCCCTCAGGTTAGGCTTAGTAGGAGGGTCTGCCAAGGTAATCAACTGCTGCAAATTTTGGAGATTAATTTATACACATGACTGAGAGAGAGCTCCAGGAACTAAGGATTTATTGAGGGTATCTGAATTTCATTAGAATTAAGAGAAGTAGCTTTTAGTGAGAGATATAAACTGGGCTATGCTTACCTGAAAATACAGAAACAGGAAACATATTCCATCAGTAGGAGAGCTGAGCGTTGGAACAGGTTGCCCAGAGAGGTTGTGCAGTCTCTGTTCTTGGAAGTTCTGTACTAGGTAAAGCTCTGAACAACCTGAGCTCTCAACCTATCTGGCTGAGCCTACTTTGAGCAGAGATCTCCTGATGTCCAGTGTCATTCTACCATTCTAAAATACCTTGAGTTTTACGGCCTGGAAGATTATAGGTGGACAATATATACGTATGTGAAACTGCTGTTAACCTAGTATTTTTACCGTAAGACCCGTACCATGAAATTGTTTATATACAGAGCTTAAGCTGAAGTATAGTTACTCCTAATGATTTTCTTACTATTTTTTCTATGAGAAATACATATTTGGTTTGTGTCCTGGATAAAGTACCAGATCAGGGCAAATAATTTCTAGTTCCTAAGGGTAGGTAAGGATAGGCTGCACTAGGCTAGGCTAAGGAAGCCAGGAACAAAGTTGGAAGTGACTTGATCAGGAAGAAGGTGATTAACACTTGTAAAAAACAATCAAGCAGATAGCCTTGGAAGGAGTTGAATAGCAAATAAATCACCGATTTAACTTTTAATTGTGCAATTTTTTTGATAACTAAAGGGCAATCTATATCAAAGATGTGCCCTTGAAAAGACAGAAAGGGGTAGTCTGTCTAAACAGAAGCACAGTGTTTAAGACAAGACATTTTAGTAACAAAAAACCCCTCTTTCTTCCAATCCAGAGAAGTCTGTTGTGATGTTACGTTCCATTATGGTATGTGCTATTAATTTATTTTTATATCTCTTATGTGGTTTTGTTTAAATTAGTATGTTGAACTGTAAGCAGTCTTTTGAATACTTTGGGAACTTGGTAGCAAGTCAGAAACTGCCCGTGACCTGGAATTTCTTGTTGGATAAGGGTTAAAGGCTCCATTCGATAAGACAATTGCAGCAGATGGCTCTGGTTGGACCTAAATCTCATAAAAGCCCTAGTGGCTTAGCTAAAATAGTTCAGAAGGACAAATTTAACCATCAGTTTAAAGCAATAGTTTACCCTTAGTCAGAAAATCAGTTAACAGCATTTTAATGCGTGTTCTGTAGTCTGTAAGTTCTTCGTGGGTCTAAAGTACAGACAGTGCGAATTTGAGGTACAAAGAGTGTGGTGCAGGGGGTGAAATGGTCCATATCAGATTTTCAGTTGCCTTCTTCCAAGGAAATAGTTCAAATAATTTTGTCCTGAATACTTTCCAGAGAGGCATGAGAGAGCTTGGGTACAGAAAGACACCCACATTGACAGGAGTAGCAGCAAGGAATAGGCATACATCACTCAAAGCTGCCATTTCATCTCATTACTGTTGAGAGTGTGTAAGTGTTCTTTTGCTGTTCTTCAGGACTAATCTCTCATTGAAAGCCCCATTTCAGGAGGCAATAGACAAGCTACTGAACTGCACCTGGAAATTACCCAATTCAGAAAGTAGAAACAAGGGGTTTTGTTACCTACAGACACGCTAAACACACCTACAGAAAGATTGCTTCTCACCAGCCCCAACTGTTACAAGTTATCCCTCCTCTGTTTGCTATAGTTATCCTGATATATTTTAAAATGTTTTCAGTCCATCACATGCAAATGATATAACTATGTTTGCTTGCTTGCTTGCTTACTTGTTTGTTTGTTTTAAAAGTACTCTTCCCATGTGATTAATGCTACTCTGTGATGTCCTATAGTGATTCTGTTTGGCCACAGTCCACACAGCCCCTTTCAGTGATCTGCACGGGGTATTTCCTCTTGCTTTCATGTGTTATGAAATTATGGTTATGAGTTCAGAACAATAAGGTTTGAAATCAGGTAGCAATGAATATTTATTTGGCCATCTACTAGTTCCCAACTAAATGAAGTGTCTTGTGTTCCTATTTAGGCACAGAATCTGGTAGACTGCAGTCTAGAACGCCAAATCTGAAGGCAAAATAACTTTTTTCCCTGTCAATGGTTATTAGGACTATTCTGAATAGACTGAATATCAGTATATTCTTTGCCCATCAAGGAGGCCTCCATGTGAATTTTGAATTGTAGTTAAGAAGAAATAAGTTGACAAGTCTCCTCATTTTCAGTTTTAGTTTCCCACTGAAATCCTGCACTCAACAACATTATTGCATAGATATAATTAAGTTGTATCCTAAACTCCCATCGGAGGATATTTATATTGCAGTAATCCTCATTGTTTAAGACACTGTGAAGTTTCTGAGTATTATTTAGGTGAAGAAATGCTAAATAAGCTCAGATTTTAACAACAGAACTCAAGTCTAATCACAGCCTCCTTGGAGATCTAGAATACAGAGGAATATACCAGCACTGATACTGGCACACAAATGACTGTAGTCAGCCTTGCGTGCTGCATTCGCATTAATCACAGTTGCAAAGGCTTGGATCCATGCAGAAAAGTGATACAAAGAGTGCTTTACAGATGTAGTAGATGACAGCATAAAATAGTAATATGTGCAGATAGGAAAGATGTTTTTGACATGACGGAAGGAAAGCTGTCACGTCAACTTTCATTTTATCGAAATGAAACTAGTGTTAATGTAGCTGAACATTATTTCACTGAGATGTGGTAGTTTAATCACATTCTGCTTTATATTAATCAAATGGGATATACTGAGGAGCTGTGTAACAGCTTTTTCAAAAGACATAAACCTGCAAAGTACGATATGGTGCATAATGGATGTATGATACAATTCTGACAAATATGAGGTAGACTTGTCATTCTTCACTCACTTAGACTGTATAGCTAAAAGTGTAATAAAATATTGAAAGCATCAGACAGCTAAAATATTGTTGACATAAGTATATATTAGACTTTAATATGTTTTCATTCTATATTTCTAGAAATCATTTGATTTGATACTTGACTTTCATAAACCCGTTTAACAAATAAAAATATATAGATTCTGTAAATGACATTTTAACCTGAAAGCCCAAAGTAGAAAAAGTGTTATTTTTATGATATTGGATGCTATGTATGTTTTCTGTATCTGTGGTGCAGTCTGTGTATGTATATTATTCTTAGTCATACTTGCCTGTTGGTTGCAGTCTGGAATAATATGAAACACTTCTTAAGCCATGTATTTAGTAGTGTGGCTTTGAAAAAAATTGTTTCTAAATCTTAAACAATAACATTAAATTCCTGCACTAATTTGACTTCAGATACTAAAACTGGCATTCACACTATTGTGACAAATCCACAGAACTCTCCAAATACTGTGTTAAGACACATGGAGAAACACGCAAAAAATAATTTCTGGTTATATCCCTGATTTTGCACACTGGGCAAAGGCTGAGGGACTGTTTGAGCAGAGTGTCAAGGGAGGCCAGGTTAAACTCTGCTGTGTCTTACCAGGGTCTCAGGTGGGCTGTGAACATTACTACAAGCTCATAGTTTCAGTTATTTTCTTACAATACGCAGTCTAACAGGAGCCTGTTCTCATCTCTTTCTGCTGAAAAGTGTAATTTTCTTATTCCTGATCCTCTTACCTATATTGAATTTTAACTTTATGACCATAAAGTGAATTTAATGTATATTTTATATTTTTTTATCTGAAGAAAATATCAATTTTAGAGTAGCCAATATATTTTATTTTTTCCTTTATATATAACTAGTGCTCTACAATGCATAATAGCAAGACAAACTTACTGTGTAATACTTCTTGGTATAGTTTTAGTCCACAGTAAATGGTAAGTATAGTTAAAGATGCACAGACAATCATAGTCTTTTGCATTGTTTTCTGTGTGTGTTATCTCGCACATTCTATATTTTGCCATAGTATTAAATTTGGTCATCAGGAACCAATGTCCTGTAAATCCCAGGAGGAAAATTTAATATTATCTGTAGCATAGGGTCTATTCAAACATCTGTTCATTGCAGAGCAATGGACCACAGAATATGCTTCAGATGTCCAGATATAAAATGATCCTGTATAGGCCGAAACGTGCTTCAGTCTAGACTTTAAATGAAGTGCAACCAAAATACTTTACTCTAATAGTGGATCTCATTAGGGCTTTCTTTATATGCCTGTATACACAAATTATTTATGTTATGGTTATGATCACTGTGCAAAGGAGATGATTAGATACTGAGTGATCCTAAATTTTTGTATTTATTTTGATCACCTGTTGAAAAATATGACTGCTTCAGGTTTTATTTTCAGATAGACGCTCCTAATTTTCTGTCAAGTTAATGCTAGATAAAGCTGTTAATTCTGACAACTGGAATCCTTTCTTATTACATGAAAATTGCTGTTGTGACTATACAAAAATCCGACCAGTAAATGGTTTTTCTTTTCCTTTGGATGGTGGTTTGGCTAAAGACAGTAGAAGTATTCCATCTTCTGAGATGGGGGATGAAATCAGTATGACAAGACATCAGTGTGATGATACACCACGCTTGGTTTATGTTTTACAGATTGAATGGAGTTTGAGGAAAACAACACCTGGCTCTGAAATTCATTGAGATAAAAATAGTTGGAGACTGGGAGAATATGGAGTCAAGTGGGAGGGAAGCACGTTAGAGGCTTTCCTTGCCTTAAACACTGTGATACCAAGTTAGATGAGATTTTTTGATCAGGTTCAGTATGGCTGTTCTGATATTTTGAAATATTTGAGATAAAAATGGTGTGAAATGGTTGTTTCAAGAGTCATACCTTCCTTATTTTGCTTAGTTGCAAAACAGATTTTCTTTTCTTTTTGTGTTTTAAACACGCTGGACAACTGATGCACTGAAACAGTTATGTTTTAGATGTGAAAATTTGTTACCTGAATTTGTGTTTAGGCAATGTGGAACTGAGTTTCTGCTTGTCTGTGGAACTGAGTTTCTGCTTCTAACTCAGTATTGAAAAAAAATCTGTATTGTTGCTGCTGTCTGGTATTTTGTTTCTCTCCCGCTGTTTGTTTGAGCATGGCAAGACAACTGGTTCAATGGGGCACCCTTGTTCTGGTGGGGTAATTCCTGTCAGAGGAAATGCAAATGAAAAGGGTCAAAAAATGGCTTGTGTTCACTTCCTGATTTGAAATGTAAATGTACTGCTGAAAGTCTACCACTGGCATTCCCGGAGATAGGAATCAAACAGCTTTATGAAGTGCAGACGTAACAGTACAAAGCACCTTTTCAGAGACTGATTTGCAAACTGGAAATGCTGATTGAGAGTGACAGGCAAAGTGCAGTCCATCTTCTTTAGAGCTATACAGCATGGTAAGTTAGGAGAAAAGTGATCTACAAAACTCACAAAGAAGTGCAAAAGTTAAGGTTAAATATCATTTGGTATCTTCATTCTTTTTCTCTTTGCTGTGTTAGAATATACAGAAGTGTTTTTTTTTTAATCCACAACCTGTTCTCAGTCATAGCCATTTGAAAGTATCGATCTGCCCTGGAATGGAAACCTCTAGCAGGATGTGGAATGCAGTTGGATCTTCTAAGTGTTCATTTAGTGAACAAGTGGTGTTACCGCTTGGGAATTCAGACTTTCTGCAAGGAAGGATGGAGCAAAATGGTTCCCACAGAAAGACTGAATGGAGGATTGGGGGTGTAGGTGGCTTTGGAAGTGTAACAGCTGCCAACTTGGAAGCAAACTCCGGGACTGACTGGACACTATGTTCCTTTGCCTTCTACCCACCCATCTGCCAAGTTTCAGATTCCAATTTTAAATGAATTGTAGTATAAAAACTGGTATCTTTTGCTGTAAGAGTACCTTAACATTATAGGTTTAAAAAGTAATGAGAGTTGGCCACATATATGCTAATAGGGATTCAAAAAGCAATTTTTATTAGTACAATGCAGTAACATAGGAGTTCCAAGATTTGAAATTCAACTAGAAGACTCTGTTTCAAGTTAAATGATTTATTTGCAGTCTGTATACCAGCGTACAATATGTATACCTCTTTGAAAGGAGTATACGCTACATGCTGTTTTAAAAGGTTAGATATAAAGAGACAGGAAGAAAATAAAGATGAGTATCATGAATGTGGATTCACGACTCGTCAGTCACTCTAACTGATAGAAGAAGTGAAAAAATAAAACTATAAATATTCTTTGATTTTTCTTTAATGTGTTTCAATTTGGTTTGGGGACACCTGTACTGTAGTGATATTTATGCTAATACTGACCATAACTACTGAGTTCTCATCATGCCTGCTACTTCTTCTTAGGTTGGTAATCACATACTGGTTTGGGATTTGCCTTTTGTACCCTTTAGGAGCTGGCAGAGGTTGTGATTGTTTGTTGCTCCATCCTATCCCACTTCTCTGAGTCCTGAGGATGGACTCACTGTCTCTTGTTTCCTTACCTGGGTGACTCCAACCCCGTTCCTTACCTTCCAACATTATCTTGAATGGTTTGAATCTGTAGATCTTTTGTTTAATTCACAGTAGACTGTTGCTCGGTTTTGCCTGTTCTTTGTTTTTCTAATTAATGTGGGGTATGAAGTTGCCTGTGGTGGATCTTTAAGGCCTATTAATGTCATTTTCACCAATACATGCATTTATATAGACCTTCTTTTGTCATTCCTTTTTGGTTTTTCTTTTCACTCCCCTGCATTTCCATGAATTTTCCATTCATAGCAGTATTAGCATTTCTATTACAAATCTCTATGACTGTGTTTTTCTCTTAGCCTGTGCTTACTTTAACTTTTTATATGTCTTTAACTCTTTTATACCCCCTTTTTATACCTAAAACAACCAGGATACTAAAACTTAAAGAACGCGATTGCAGCTACTGATAAATGTCTCAGCTGTTAATATAAGTGAAATGCTGTCATACTGGGTCACTCAATGTTTTATCCAAGGCCAATATTTTGGATCATTGGTACTTGTAAAATCAATAGAATGATGAGAAGCAAAAGATAAGAGAAAAATATTTCCCCATCCCCCCAAAGGTGTGTAATATAATGGTATATCGATTTAAGAATATTACTAAAATTGTCCCATATTTTAACTATAATGAACTTCCTTTAATCCATTAAGAGACTTTGAGTCTCCATTGAGATGAACAGATACAGTGAATCTTGGAAAAATTTTTAAATTTTTTTTTTTTTTTTTCCCTGCTTCTGGCAACGTATGGAACTAGTCTTCCAGGATCAGTAAAACTGTAGGAAAGACAAAATTAGTTTGGTTGTTAATGGCCCCAGGAGGCAGCAGGCACATCCAGGGATTCCTGAAGCATCTCAAAACCATCTCACTCTCTCTTGGTGGGCATTGAATGAGACCTCAAAGGAATAGTTAACGCTGTGAAGTATTGTTTCACGGTAATCTTATGCAGGTGGCTGTGTTGCCTGCATACAGAAACAACAGGCTAGGGATGAAGGCAAGACAGCAGTTCTGCATCTGAAGGTATGGTCCCTGGTTTTAATATTTGAGTGTGCTAATTTAGGCATATGCTTAATCTGTGTGGAACTTTTTCAGCCTAACAGACATTATGGATGCGAAAGGCAGGAGAATGCCTTTTCAGTTGTATTTTCATCTTTTAGACAAAACTAAAGTGGTTTCAAGTTGGAACAGCAATTGCTGCTAATATTTTTTTAATAAGTGAATCACAGTCTATCTATTCTCTTTTATAAAAGATACTATAAACTATTAATTATAGAAATTATCAAACTTCTGAGCTTTAGTGTATCTATTTTAATAATAACTGTAGCACATATGTCTCTTTGTATTTCTTAATTTTAAATAGAGACAAGAATTTGAAAAAATATTACAATTGTGTTTTCAACTAGATTGAACACACTGCCTGATTAAATATCTGTTGAAAAACGTGCAGGCTTCTATGATTTGACTTGAGCAGGGTGATGACATTTCCCTCCTCCCTTTCCAATCCACTAGTTGAATTGTGTCCACAAAGAGCAACGTTTTTGTTTGTGCTTTAAATCTCAGTTTGTAGTTTAGCTGGTAATCTGCAGTTTCCCATCGTCAAGTCTGGATTCTGTTTGCTAAACTACCTGTAAACTCTTAACGCACTGTAAACTGGTTGCTTTGAAGACGGTTGCACATGTGCAGGGAATATAACCAATTTTATCATTATTGAACTGGAGGAAAGTAGAACTGTTCAAACATACAGGTACTGTATGTACTCTTGAATTTGTGATTCTGAGTGCAGGAATTATTGAATTTGAGGACTGACTACTGCATGAACTGTTACAACTTCTCGACTTCACAGAATCTCCAAGAAAATGAGTTAGTTACTTAATCATCCCAGTACACTACAGAAATTAGATGCAGTGATAGAACCTCTGTATCAGTTCTTTGAAGCAGGAATCTTATTTTCTTTCACATTTAAGCCATGTGTAGCACATGAGTAGCATTGTGTAAAGTTCAATCTGCAATAAGTAGGCAATGTTGTGAATATATAGTCCACAGTAATTCAGCTGTCACGAAAGAAGCATTTCTATATTTATGACAGATTAGTAAGATTATCTGTTTTGTCATCATCATTGCCTGCTAAGAATGGGCAAGGGTGGCAAATCTTCTTAGCTATCTGGTGAGATTTTACTTGACCAATCCCTCAAGATGTCCTTTAGCTTGGAAACTGTATGATACCTTATATTAATTTCATAAATTTCTACTGTAGGTTTTTTTATATTTTAGTGCTAATCCAACTCAAAAATGCACCAGTAGATTTTAGCAAACATTGACTTGATTACTTGATTAATGTGCAGTGGTTTTATATATTTCTTGCAGTTGAAATTTTCCATAAAAATAATGCTCAATAACTTTGGGAATTACTTCAGAATAACAACAAATGTTATTAATGCATTATAAAATGAATGGAATTATTTGTCTAATTGCAGCTCTCTCCTTTCAGTGTGCTTGGCTTTGGGAAAAAAGCAGTATTTCTAGAATGCAGTTTTGCATATATCATTAATGTGCTCTTTCCGATTTAATTCAATTAAGTTTTGGAATTTCATGAATTTTAGATTTATGCTTCCATCTCTGAACAATAAACACAGAAATGAAAGAGACAGTTATTACTGTTTTGGGTTTTAATAATATGCTGATACTTGATACCTTCATTTTGTTAAAAGATGAAGTACAATGTGTGGCCTTTTCCACTGGTGTTCTACTGGGGCTAAGAGACAAGAGTTAAGTTCAAGAAAGGGTTTGGCAGCCAAAAATCCTAAAGTAGGATTAAGCATTATATTCAGGAAAATATGTGGAATAATCTTAGGTGCTTAAGAGGTTAAGGGCAAGACATATTTAACAAATAGGGCTTTACATAACATAACATAAGTAGACATGTTTGATATTATATATTATGCCATAGTTCTTCATTTGCAGTGTGCTTGTCTTCCATCTGATGGTATTTAGGATTCAGAAAGCATGCATCTTTGTTCTGAAGTCCAGTGAAGAGTTATTGTTGCGTCCAAAACATAAGCTCAGTTTGGGGGTCATGGGCACTCCTCAGCTTGAGGGTGTTTAAGGCAATATCCTAGGAGTATTTCTTTCAGAAATTGTCCATGTGCCTTTATTTGAGATCATATCCAAGAAGAGGAGGATACTTCTGACCGCGGTTTACTTCGTGGGTAGAACTTCTAAGCTTAAGCTTAGTTCTAATCATTGGTCACTTCCCTAGGTCTATATTCTCCTAAGAAGGATTGCTTTTTTCAGTTGAAATATTTTATGTGTTTCTTGTAATACCTAGAAGAATGTCTTACTAAAACTCCAAGTCTGATTCTTATCTGAACAACTGTTAATAGCATTGTGTGTTATTTGGAATGAATTATATCTGCAAGTGGTTGAGTAATGAAATTCCCCAAGTAAACAGTGTTAAGATAAAGAAGACTATAAATATGGCTACCTAGATGTTTTTGGAGTTAAGTATTTGCTTCATATAATCAGTTGGTTCACAATTAAGCATATACATCAGTGAAGACAAGCACATAATGAAGATAAAGAATGGCTGTGAAGGCTTCCTGATTTTAATATGAAAGAATTAATTTAATTAACTCAAATATAGGAAGCTCTGGCAGTTATTAAAAGGCTTGGAAATCTAAACAGACTTTTGTATACTGGTGGCCTGAAGATGCGTGCAATTTTGTATGACATATTACAAATGCTTTCAGATTTTGTATGGAAGATTTGGATATAAAATTCAGTAGATCAGCTGCCATCAGTCAAATATATTGATGCACGTTTGGAGAAAATCTGTTTCTTTCAACTTCCAGCCACAAGGAGACTTTGGAAAGAAGGGTCACCCCATCAGTGGAATTGCATTCATAGACTTATAGCAAAATATGTCTGGAGATACTGTGAGAGAACATATAATTAAGAATTACTGAAACTGTGATGTGTGCCTCATCAAGTCCAAAGTACTCCTTCTATAATGAGCTGTACACTGCTGAGGCATAACAGACACTAATTCTTTTTGTATGAGAGATGGGAGAAGAAAAAAGTCAAGCTTCTAGAGGGGGCTCTAGAAGCTATGGTGCCTGACACAGTATCTAGAGAAAACTGGTGAAATAGAAGCAGAAATTTCTCACTGGATGGTGGAGGAAGATGATGATGTGAGGTGGTGGGATAAGATGATCTCACCTGGCCAGTGCTTATGCTGGTTTATAAACTACTGTTTTAAATTACCTTGGAAAAACATGCTGTTTTGATGATCCCTTAACAAGCATGTTGTTTCAAACCTTACTTATCATTAGAAATATGTGTATTTCTCAGTTTCTTGTCTTAATGTCCACTGGTGCCCTTTCAGTCCATTTCCATTGCATGTGGGATAAAAAGTAAGGAAGAACTGTTTATTACCCTCAACTTCACAGTACCATTGTGTTTATTTGAAGACTTCAAGACTTTAATTCTTTACTTAGTCATCTTGTTATATTCAACAAAGCCAACTAATTCTATATTTTCCCTGTAGATCATATTTATAGGCCTCTAATTGTTCCTACTGGTCTTCTCTGGACTTGGGAGTCTCTGCAGTTTTTCTGAATTTTTCTGGAATTATACTGTCCAAAAGTGGACTCAGTATTTTACCTAAGAACTTAATAGTACTGAATACAGTGGAACAATTGCTCCATGCATTATAGAATCATAGAATGGTTTGGGTTGGAAAGGATCTTAAAGATCAGCTACTTCCCACCTACCTGCCATGGGCAGGAACACCTCCCACTAGTCCAGGTTGCTCAAAGCCCCGTCCATGGTGGTCTTGCACATATTATATGTAATCAAAAATGGGGTTGTCCATTGCTATTGGTAAAGCAAATAATTGATGGTCATACCCAGGCTTAGTATTGATAGGAATAATTTTAGCTAGTAATCCTCTCCTGAGTATAGACAAGAAGGGCACCTTCATTCTAACAAGCCTGACATGATGTCTAATGAATGTGTTATAATGTAGATTCTTGAGAGTGTTCTTCACTTCTGTCTTTGATTGTCACTGTCTTTCTTGACATTTCACATGGTTTACCCTTTTATTTATGATGGCTGTCAATTCTGTGAGCAATTAGATCCCAGTATCTTGTTTTTCTTAAGTGTGTCCCGAAATATCCCTGTTAAGGGATCAACCATATTTGTTTTTTTAAAACAGCATTACAGTGCTGACTCATGTTCAGTTTGTAAAACTCTTTGCCTCAAATACTTTGTTTTTCCCATTGCAGAGAGGAATAGTATCTCTACTCAAATGGAAGGCAGCAGGTGTAATCTCTGATGGGAGGCACCCGCTCCTTTGTAAAAGAGGATTTATACTTTGTGCAATACTGTGCTGAAGAGGAGACTTTAGATATCAAAGATCTTGACAGTATGGTCTGAAAGAAACAGAGACATAAACATATTTCTTTTAATATAAACTATGTGTTTCCAGGCATTATTAGAGGTCAAGATAAATCATTCTATGTTATCTTATTTGCTGAGCCTCTTCAGAGCAAGTTTTGCCAGTGGCAATCAGTATTCAAATAATTAGAAGTTTTTCTTAGCAGATGTATTATAGGCAATAACATTCAGCTCAGTAAAGATGGGATCCATCTTAAGTAGCTCTAGACATCTAGAAGTTGTCATCTAGGCTCCTGTAATACTCAGCAGAAAGGAAATACCAGCTTCAGGGATTAATTCATCACCCTGTAAGATTGCTAAGTAAAGCTGCATGAATCATTTCAAAGGTATTTCTCTTTTTCTTCACTGACTGAAAAGGGGATTTAGATCTCTAGCATACACCATGTGTTGACTTCAGATGCTTAAGGTCAGCTGAGGTAAATCCCTGTGTGGTTTAGAAATTGTTGTTTAGAAAATATCCATGAAGCCAGAGTATATAGAGCTATAGTATAAACATCTCTATTTATGAAGTTTACATTCCTTTATTTAAAGAGAGATTATGAATTTATATGTATATAGTAATGTCACATGCAAACAGATTCTCTAAATATTTTTGTTTACTGATAACATTAAAATGTAGACTTCTAAAGTATATGCCATGTTGTGTGTGCCAGTTTAAGGACATTTTCAGTATCTTTATATACCTGTGTAGTATTCATGAGAGCTTTGAGTATTTGTTCAGAAAGTTCACATAATTAAAGAATATTATCATCTCCAGTCCTAAATTCACTTTAGCTGGTACTATTTTTCGGTGGTGAACAAGAAACCATGATGGATATTAAATAAACTGTTCTCCAAGTATACTTCTAAGAATTAAAACAGCAAGTAGGTTCATGAAAGAAAATTTCAGATATTTAGTCAGGCTAATTTTGCAGCCGGTGCTTGCTCATTACTGAGAACTTTTTACGCATAATGAAGAAGGAAAGAAATAGGAACCTGGACTCAAGAGAACTTCTGAGGAGGTGATACTTGTTTACTATTGATCCTGGCATGATCATATCTTTAATCTTCTGCTACTACTTTGCCTGCCAGTAAAGGGTGATAATGAAGGCTTTTTTTGTTTGTTTGTTTTTAAGAGTTTACTTCATACCCTGAAAGGTGTGAGGATGAAAGATTGTGGATAGAACCTGTGCATTAGTGCTATTATAAATGCACTGCTGTCATTATCTTATGTGTATAATGAAATGGAAATCACAGAAAATGAACTAACTTCTAGCTAAATGTTTACTAGAGGCTGGATATGAATTGGTATGTTTTGGAGTTCTGTTTCTGACCAACACACCAAACCCTTCCTGTGATTCTATTTAAAGTGACACCTGGGTTATAGATTTGACTGAATTTGTGCTGCCTCATAAGCAGGACATAAAACAAATTATGCACATCAAATTATTAGAAAAAAATATAGGTTTCTGCTGTTTAAAACACTTACTAAAAATGTAATATGCCTTATTAACACAGGAAATTAAGGAAATTTGTAACTGCTGGCTCTGTTTGATAATGATCTCTGATTTCTATCTGTTTGTAAAACATATAAATCTGGGTATTTTCTGAACTTCATTCTGCCCTGTAGTTGAGCTACTACCACTTGGGACATCTCTGTCAGGCAGAATCAGCAGTTATGTTTTTGTGTGCTGGTTTTTTGATATGGAGAGTTAATCTTGGAGAGATATAAATATCTAAATAAAGCAAGTTGAAGGGCATGTTAAAGTTCCATATGAAACAGTTACATGAGAATTTGTTGCAGTAATTTCTCCATTGTTTAATGATAAACAGTTAATACACATCACTTCCCTAGCTATACATAGTGTTCTGGCCTTTCAGTATTAGGTAGAACGCACCCACAGGCACACACGTTAATTCCATCCAAAATCCAACTTTTATCAAATCCAAGAAGCAATATACTTCTAGTTTATCTGTATTGATTCAATATACAGGTCATAGATACATGCAACACTGCTTGTAGTTTTCTTTGGGCTTTTTGTTTACTTGGGGTTTTCAGTGATGGACTGGAGTGTTGGGAAGACTTTGCCTTGTCCTTGAGTTTTGAATTATTTTTGAGATATGTAAATGCTTCGGCAATTTTCCAATTCCTGCTTGAGATAGGAGACTCAATCTGGGATCCTGAAATGTCAGAAGAACTATGAGGTATTGCTTTCTGATTAATATTTTAGATTAATAATCTGGTCAGCAGTGTAAGGCATATAAATGTGCATTGTGATTAAATTCCATTTCAACAGAAAATTTCAGATACAGTTTTTTAAAAAGGCCAGGGGAGCATGTCAATGAAGAAAAAGAATATATTCCAGAATGTTCAAGTCTATATTCAGATCTTGCAAGACTTAACTTAGATTCAGACAATGATTGAAGCATTATAATGTGTATTTAAATTGTAATCTTTAGATACCCTTTGCCAAGTGAAATGAAATATCCAATTTTTATATACAGTGTGTATGTGAAGAAGGTTTGAGGATTGAGATATGACATTCCGGCACAGTAGGTAGACCAGCATTTAAATTGGTCGGTAATGGCATAAGCTTTTAACTCCTGGGAATTTGGGCATCGAGTCTAAACAGCAAGGTAGCATCTGTGTCTTCTCAAGATCCTAAAATTTGGCCTTATACTTTTCATTTTTTGAAAGAAAAGTCCAGCTTTCAAAAATGGAAGAAGGATGGGTAAAGAGGGGGTGAAAAAGTACCCCTTTCCCCTTCCACTAATGACCTCCTGCCTTGTAGGGTGCTGCGGCTCATGCTTTCTCTGGCAGAGGAGGTTTGACACCAAGGAGTATCCCATGACTGCGGTGCCATAGGGTATTCTGGGATAAAGGTTTCCTCTGCAAGCTTGAGCAACATAATCTTGGGCACCGAGTGAAGTGAGGTGCCTACAGGGCTTTGTGAACATCAGAATTGATTAAATGTTGGACTTAAAATCAATGAGGTGTCTTGTCTCCCATGGATTTTAAATTTTTCTCCCTGTGAGTACTCAAGGAAATACGAAGTTACATATGTACAAATTGCATTAGTTTAAAAAAACTGCAGGTTTTTTTTTACACTGTTCCATTTTGGTGTTTTTATATTGTAGAAGTAGTTAGTGTGTATTATCTTTAAGCTGTAGAATTTAGAACCCTAACAAACTAATTTTTCAAATCTGTATACTTTTAATGGATGTCTACCATACCAACTCGCATGTCATCACTTCTGACGCTTTTATGTCAAAAAATAAAACTTGAAAAACTCTTAACAGATTAGTGCCAGATTCAGAGGCCATGCAAATCGGTCTGTTATCACTGAAATTAATGGAAATGTACTGATTCATACAAGCTGGAGAGTTGGTTTATTGCTTCCAGGTATATTGAGGATGATGTTAACTCTGTCCAAAAAAGCTCACTTTCTCTTGTTCAAATTGCTGATGCAGTAGGTAATGCTCTTTGAACTATATTCCTGAATATGAATTTCTTTTTAAATTTGCTGAATGTTCTTTTTAAATAACATCTGGAGTCAGAAAGTCACGCGTACAATACTGTGCTATACGCTGTTGAGATCCCCACTAGCTGGAAAGGGTTAGTGCTCCCTCTGATTAGAGGAAAATAGATCCTTTTGTCCTCTCTATTCAAGAAAACTAGGTTCTGTCTGAAAAGCCTTTCAAATAATAGTTCTTTCATTTTCTTTCTCTTGCTTTATCCAGGAATTACCTGAAAGAGGTGATCATATTAAATATTACGGAAAAAAATCACCTGAATATTCTTAATTGTTAAAGAAGTTGTCTTTTAGTTTCCTCTAAACTTTTTTTTTTACTTTATCTTCCTCTATTAGAAATAAGAATATTTTCATAATGAATGTAACACATTGAGGAAAAAAATAAGAAGTTTAAAAATATTTTACAGTATTTTAAATATAAATATAATATTTTTAAATAACATAAGCAGTTTTGTTTTAGGTATAGCTTTTTTTGGGTACATTTTTGTTGAAGTAGCTGAAAGACTGACAAATGAGAAATTCCAACAGTTTTTGTCTTTGGGGTATTGATAAGTACTTGAAAAATGTCTACCCTGTTCACTTCATATATTTTCAGATGATGGAGGAAATACATTTTAGAATGGTATATTGTCTTTTACTCCTATTGAGAACTGCCTGTTTTTATATTTTATTTACTAAGAAAAAGGTTTTTTTTTTTTTAATTCACATACTTAGAAAAACATTGTAGAAAATTTTGTTGGAAAATGGGTAATATCTTGCTATATGGTATTGCCATACATAATTAATAAAATTCATTTCATTTTATTTGTAGGCCACTTTAAGAAAACCACATTAGAAGTGCATCATCCCTGATAGAAGGTTTTTTAACATGAGGTTAAATAGTCTTGAGTAATGTATAAAACAGGGGTAGACATTCCTAGAGAAATCAGCTTTTTTCCTGGCAATTTTAAAATAATGCTGCTGGAAGAATATTTTTCTTGGAAGAGAAAATTGGATTTTTAACTCAGTAATTATATTTTGACTATGAACTAAGTGTTGCTGGGTTTAAATGTTCAGCACACATCTAATGGTTAAAAGCTGAATTTCGGATAAACCCTTTTATATCCTGTGAAATCATTTGGAATTTCAGGATCTTTGTGGCCACAGCTTTGGATAGATGCTGGTATTGTAATCTCGGCCAAGAAACTATTTTGACATATGCAAAGCAGCTTCTACTTATTTACAGAGTATAAAAGGTCTGTGTGAGGTGTGATGCTGGTAGATACTGTTTGTAGTTTGAAGAGAGCAAGTAGGGAATTGTTGGAGAATGATAGAGCCTTAACTGCCCTCTGCAGCTGTGAGTCTCTCTTGCAGTACAGGATGATGTGATGCTTCCAGAAGCTACATTTTATAATAGAAATCTCTGCTGTGGCAGCTTTGATGTGCTTAGGTCCGGTTTTTATCCAGATGTAAGTACCTTGCATCTATTCTGTAAATTTATAATAGTAAGCCCAAACAACCTGAAACTCCTTGCTCTTCCAAAAAATCTGACTACTAAATTGTTTTAATGAAACGCCTTTAATTTTCCAAGAATAAAATAAGTTGTGGAGTAACTTGTAGGACGAGTTACTAACTGTGGCTAGTTTGATATAGGTGCACAGTGTGCAAGATATTTGCAGTTACGTGTTTCATAATGTTTGAGGCTGGTCAGCCCGTCTGTCTGATGAGCTTCTGTTTTGGGTAGAATTTACTGTGAGACTGAGCAGAACATAAGCATGTGTGAGAACAATTAGATTTTCCAAAGCTGAACAAAACCATTTCAGCTCTCTCGCCTCCAACAAATGGACATGTTTAGTTTTGCTTTGGAAAGCCTCATATAATAGAGTAGCTCTATTTCTAGATAATCTCTTTTTACCTTTCCTTTGAAAACCTCTGTATTGACATTATTTTTCTTTTTAGGGAATTCATACTATATTTCTCTCTGCGTGTGGATTTTCCTCCCGTTGAATTTAACAGATTGTAATGAGTTGTATTCCCTTGAATCAGTATGTTTCATTTCATGGATTATTATTGAAGTACTGGAGTGTGATGGCGGTTTCTGGGCCTTTATGTTTATCAGGATAATCTAGCTACTTAAGAAATACTAAAATGACATACCAAAATCTTGTGAAAATTTCATTGAAGAAAATTAGTGTGGATTCTACCTTGGTAAATAAAATAGCATTTTTTAATAGCTTGGTTTTAGTACCCGAAGGCAATAATCCACATTACGGACTTAATGGCCTGTGAAGAATTCTGGAAGGCATTACAAGGACTTTGAAAACAGTACCTTAAGGATTTTTTTTGTTTTGAGTTTAGTAAGCATAAAAATCAATCTGATTCCTCCCCTTCAAACTTTAATTTTCTATAGATCTCCAAAATTAAGGTTTTGAACAATATACCAAACATCAGCCTGAAGATAATTGTTATGTCCAAAAGATGGAAAGTAAAATGAGGAAATCATAGAATTATAGAATGGTTACTGACTAGTAACGAATGACTAAAATGTCTGGATTAAGCAATAAACAGTTTATCTGAGAAGGTAGTCTAATATCAGAAGATCTCTTAATTTTTCCACTTTAAACAATATTTATTTTTAGTCTTATGTGGATAAAGCTACAATTTCTAAACTTCATGTAGGTTGTGTATATTTAAATGAAATCTTTGTATGACTTCATAGTGCTACAGTTTGTGTGTAGCACACAAACACTTCATACAGTCAGAGTTGTGACTGAATTAGTGTTGCTTGGTTTATTTTAGAGTGAAAAAGTTAGTACTTCAAAGGACGTGATGGGTGTGTAGGTCAGATGTCTCATGGTAGTATTTAATTCAACTTGTATTGCCTGTGCACTTTGGAATTTCTCATGTGATTGATAACTCTTACATGAAAACCAGACAGTTCAGTAAGCTTGTTTTTTAATTGGTTCTGTCCTTGTAAACAATCAAATGAAAATTATTAAAGTGTAAGAAACACAGTTTGATTGCAAAATAAAATAAAATACAATGTGATAGTCTTATGCAAAACTAGAAACATTATTAACAAGCTAATTTCAATAGTTTGTTACCATACTTGCAGTATCTTTGGCTTAATGAAAGCAAGCATCGAAACCAGTAACAGCACACATTTCAAAAAAGCAGTTCTCCCTCTAACTGAATCACTATATGGATTGCTTTTATACCTCTGCACCATGTAATTTACATGCAAATGTAAATTATACCTAATAATTGCGTAGATGGTAATATAATTCTTAGTATATTTACTGTACCTGTTAAATGCTGGTTAACATCGTTTCTATACTGCAGTACCTGCAGTTTTAGCAAGTTAAAAATTAAATTTGCAGATGCATAAAAGGACACTGCTTGAATTTTTTATAGCATAAACTGCTGCTAAAACATTATTATGCTTAGTTTGAAAACATTCCAAATCTAATATTTAACTTACCACAAAAATAATTGCTCTTGTTACTGCAGTAAGAGGCCTGTATGTTCTTCCTTAAATCAAAGTAGTAGATAATTATCTGAATTTTATGTGCAGTGTAGAAATACTTTTTCTGCTGTAGACAAAAGAACATTGTAATCAGGCTTCTCGAAGCCCTACATGGTTTTGTTATATTTATCTCCCCTAGACATTAGCACTTAAAAGTCTTTACGCTAGCAACAAATATTTTAATGCAATCATAACATTGTAACTATGATTTTCTAAGGATAAAAGCTTTACAGGTTTTGTAAGGAGGTGGTAATGTTCTAGACTAATTGTAATCACTGGAAAATAGAGCTTCTTTTGAGCACGTGAGCTTCTTTAAAAGTCTGTAAAAGCAGGAGAGGTCTTGAAGTGCAACAGTAAATTGTTACAAGTTTAACCTGCTTACTGATCTGCATCATCTGCAAGAAAAAACAGTGGGTGTCTGTGGAGCGGGGATGGAGAAAGGATATTATCCAGAGAAGAGACAGTAGAGTCATTAAGTCTTTTCAGGCAGGGACATAGAGATGAATACGAAACACTGTGTTAGGGACGAGCGAGAATCATAAAGCACCAGAATTGTGATGTTCTCTGCTGTGTTTTTTAGCATCCTTTGGAGTTTATCTCTCAGAGTCATCTGGGTTTTCTGAGTCTCCCTCCAAGTCAGAACTGAGAGGTTTAGAAGACTCAATGAAAGATTTGAAGGATTTCTCTAGAGTGGTGTGTTTACTTAGTTAAGCATCTGAAATTGCTGAGCTGGGCATTGTGAGCGTATGATACACAGTGAATGTTAGTGGTGTCGAGGGCTTACTGTATTTTATAGCTTTCTTGGGGTGTTTCAAGAAGCATCTGGTTTTATAATGATGGATTTGATAGTTTGCACAATTTTTTATGTATAGTAGTTTGTAGGTTTTTGTTTTTATGTTGAGTACAGTGGCTAAGAAATTGATACTGCTGTAGGCATATTTGAGATTCAGTTTGATGGAGAAGTAGTGATTACTGAATCTCCTCATAGAAATTTGATGGAGTCCAGGAAATAAGATAATCTGGGTATTGTCCTTATTCTTACTGAAGATAGACTGTGATTTGCTGTTGTGGGATTGGCCAAAATGGTGGTGTTTTTACTTTTGTGTGTGTGTATGTGTGTGAGAAATTTGTTGTGTTTCCCAGAAAACTAAACTGTTGAGCACTTGGAGGCTTGCTGATAGTTTCTGTGAATTCTATTATTTTTCGGTGAGAGTATTTTCTTGCATGTCATACAAATGTGGTAGGGTTTCCTTCCTTGTGGTTTTTACATGCGATGGGTCTCTAAGTCTGAGAGTACAGATTGTACAGTTTTTCTAGGAGCTGGTAAGGATGGGATTTGGTGTCATTGTCAATAATGCGAAGCAGGATGCGGAGTCTCTGTTAAGACATGGTAGGAGGTGGAGTCAATCGGTTGTTGCTGCAGTTTATAAATATAATATCACAAATTTCTGTTGACTTCAGCAGAAGAATGAGTGATGAAGTCACCAGCAAAACCAGCCATCACCACAACTTTTCTCCCTTTGAAGAAAATCTATAAAGTCCTTGGCTGTGGCTCTTAAATCAGCAGACAAAAGACAAGCCTAGGAGGAGAGGGATCAGATGTGAAGACAGCCTTGTGTATCTGAAAGATTAGCTGTTCAGCTTTTCACATTATAAGATTCCAGCCGAGAGGGAAAGAAACTGAGAGACATGGACAAAATAATTAAGTCTTGGGATTGATTTTATTTTCTTTCCTTGTCCCTTTACTTTCTGGAAACAACAATAACTTTTGAAGTACGTTTCAGACAATTATGGTGGAAACCTTAACAAGCTGGCATACTTTAAATGAAAAGAGCAAAGTTGGGTGGTGACTACAGAATGAGGATTATAAGGGTACTTGAGAAAGAGCTTACATTAAGCATCATGCTACTTGATCACCTATTATTGAAATAACTCCACTCTATGGAGCCTGTACATAGGTATCGCTGTTCGGTCAGTGCTGGAGACCTAAGACAGCCAGCCACGACAGCAAGACTTCAGATGCCTCTTTTCAGACGTCTACCTGGAAGACACCTTAGAGTCACAGCAGCCAGTACCCACCATCATGGGTCCTCTGTAATGACTTTCGATATCTGTGCTCTTTATAACTCTGTTTGATGTTGGCTATCAGTAGTTAAACAGCCTGGAGTCAGTGCTAGCCAATGCTATGAAAGCAGTCAAAAGGGGAAGGTTTAGCAGATTTTAATGTTTGCGGTATCTCTTTAGCTGTGTTTTCATTGAGACTAGGATGCATGTGTTTATTTCTTTTCCAGTAGAAGGTCTTGTCATTTTCAGTAGAAAAATACTTGTCTTTGCACATACAGAACGAGGCAATGTTTACAGAAGTTCAGAGAATATAGTTTTACAAGATCCATGACGAGTGGGTCTTTAAAACTTATGCACTAGTGTTTCTGCAGAGAGAAATGGAATTTTCTGTGAGGGACAGCAATGGCATCGATATTCCTCTGGTTATTTGAAGAGCTGAATCATTCCCCTTTGCTTTTCTGACCTATGAAATCTGTTATTTCATTTGTGGATAGGAGGAAAGAACAGTTTAACATGAGATAGCAGGAAGGAAATGTTTCTCTGGAAGACCTGAGTGTAGGAAGAGGTGGCTGGTAAAAAGGTTGAGTGCTGCTGAGGAATGTGTGTCTCCTGACAATTACTTGCTATGTTTTGCAAGACTTAGGATAGAAAGTGATAGTTACAGACACGAAGAGAAGGTTTCAGTCTCAGAACAACCGGAGCATAGAATTCTAATAAAAGTTACAGATACTCAGGGGAACAGAACAAAGTTATGTATTACACTCTTTTTAATGCCAAGGTCAAGTCAAAGCAGAGAATCCTGCTGTAGTTCTTACCTACTTCTATAATTTACACCTGAATGCGGATCTGTGGACATGTAATGGTTGTTTAATTTATATGTGTACTCAACTTTCAGAAATACAGCATTTTTTTGACTGCAGTATTTACCATGAAATAGATAGCTTCCTAATTAGCAAGTAGGTGGAAATGTTTTAGGAGGTAAAAAACAGATGATGTTTTAACTGTAAAACATATCTCTACCTCAATTTGAAACAGAGGAAAAAAGAGAAAAGATTCCTTTAGTAGGAAATTGGTGGAATTAAACATATATGGAGATAACATTTTCATAATTGATATAAATTAACTGTAGCCATTTGTGCCTGTACATGCTTTATGTCATGTCTATGCATGTTTCTTTGCCATCCGGACAAACTAATTCAAGGTTCTGATTTATAAGATCATATCAATTCACAAAGTATAATTACCTAGTAATCAATTATAAGTAAAATGACAGAGATATCAAATTTCCCTGCAAGATGATACTGAAATCCTAACTGTGTGCGAGCATGTTTGCTGCAAGGTGACATTGAATCAGAGTGACCTTGGAGCAGACAGGTGTTCCTGGTAGTCAGCAGAGCTGTAGGGGATGCTGACAGGATGATTTGACAAGTGCAAAATGTTCACTGCTGGCTGGGAATATAGTCTTCATCGTGTCATGGTTAAACAAATCTGATATCAAATCCTCCCTTTCCACACTCCCCAAAAGCCCTGTTCCAAAGCGAGGTTCTACATTCAAAGGCTAGATGATACATCAAACCTCATTTTGTTTATGCATACGAGTCTTAATGTGAAAAAGACTGCAGTGTCTAGGGGTGAAACTGCGCCATAGACACTCCTAGATAAATAATTTGATGAGACATAGTAATGAAACAATAGTGTTGCTTAACAAAATTGTGCATTTGCAAGATAATGAACCCAGTAGCGTGTCCTACCGGTAAATAAGTGATGTCAAAACATTTAGAATCATAGTAGGAAGAGAACATTTTACAATGCTGTCAATGAATTAAAATAAAACTTTTTGATAGTAGAAATATTTTTAACCCTAGAATTTTCCTTTAATTTCTTTTCTTTAGCATTGGCTGTCTTTTCTTCAGAAAGAAAACGTTGTATTTGCAGTATTTGCTTCAGAAATATTTCAATAGTATGTTATTTGGGTATCTCAATTTACATCTGAGAAACTAGAGGATATTAAAGCAAAGATTACGCAAAGCATTTACCATCTTTGTGTCCTGATATTTGTTAAAGAAAAGTATTGAATGATAAGGAACTTTATAATTTCTTTTCTTGATGGCTTTTTCCAAAACTTGATATTCAAGCTTTAACCTTCAAGCTGCCCTATGTATTGATAAAGCTTCTTGTTCATATTTTGCTGCTTTTTTGGATTGTGCTTTTTTCTTCATAAACACTGATGGGGTAACAGAACAAGTTCTATGCATCATAAACTCCTTATATTAAAAAGAAGATTTGCAATTTTTTCAACAAAATAATTATGAGCCCTATTTACTTTCCTGAGAACTTCAGAAACTGCTTTTGTTCCCCATTCCAATAATTTGTTTTCTTTGCTGTCAAAAAATGTTTTAAAAGGAAATATTGACATACATTTTTGCACTTTAGGTTGTATGCTTTTTCAAAGGCAAAATTCTTGGTATATATATTATAGATATATATTAAATTCCAAGCCATTCGTGTACATTACTGCTATGCAAATATTATTTAATGCATAAAATACGTCTAAAGCAAAATTCAATAAATGGAGAATTCTCCATGGAGAGGCAGTTGAAAAACTCATAAATTTAGATTACGCAGTTATGTCAGTGAATTCAAATTAATGAAATGGCATCCCACACAAGCACTACAGTAATTTACATATTAATTTCCACTAATGTTTTTTTATGGCTGTAACAGACTTGTACTAGTCATATTCGATAAAATACAACAGATTGTGAAACAACAAACAGTGAGCAGTTGGGTATGATTTATCTGTTGTTCCATTGGATCCTCATTTTCCCAGGAAAATGCTCTGTCTACATTATTAATGTCTGACAATTTTCTTGTATTCATGCCCTGAAGCAGAATATGTCTGTTAATTTTGTGTAACGGCTGCTTTCCTAACAAATGGTATTTATTTTTCATATTATGACAATACCAATAAACAGAAAGTAAAGCTAGCTTTGTGGAGTTGAACACTAACATGAAACACGTTTCTGTGTACTTATGTAAGATATTTCAGGTTACACAGATGTAAATGTAATTTTCATCAGATTTTATATGCTTTCATTCTATGTAATAGTCCCTGCTTTGATACTGAATGTTTCTTTTTTGTTGTTTGGTTGGTTTGGGTTTTTTTGGGCCCTACAAATGTGGGCAAAGATCATGCTGTGGCAGGATGTGCTATCAACCTGCTTCCTTTCAGTAGATAGCCCATGTCTGTATTGCTGTAGTAACCTTTTCCAGAACTTGGGTCTCTTATCAAAAGACTTTTCTTATATTAGTTGTTTTCGCTCCCCCCCCCCCGATGGAGTGGCAGTGTGAAACTGAATATGGTGTGGGTGGAGGAGATACTGTTCTCGGAAGCTGTGGTGCTGCAGTAGCTAAGTGGTGGGTAAAGTCACATGTAAAGTCTCTAGAAAATCTCGAAAACTTCTAAGAGGTTAAAAAGCTAATACATGCTGCTAATTTAAATGGTACATAAATATCAGATAACTTTGAAATAAATATTTCTTTAATGGCAGTATTAGCATTACATGAGTATTTGTATACTTGTAATAATACATATACTCCTAGGTTCTAGGAAGGAAATGTCCTGCTCATATAAAGTTGTGAGTCTTTGTGGGAGTCTTTGTGGGAGACTGGAGAAACAGTCCATAAAATGTCTGCTGTTGACAGAGTAAGCAGGGTTAGTGAGAATGTGTTTAGCATCCGCGCAGTCAAGGATGAAGCTACAATGTCTCTATCTCTATACTTGTATACAAAATATCATCCTTGGTTGGTGTTTTTTTTCTTTAATTCTGGCAATAAATTTATCTCCCTGGAATCTCAGACGACTTAGTTTCTCATTTCTTTTTACTACATATCACTTGCATTATTCTGTGTTGTATTCTATTACTGACTTTGGCTTTAGAACTTCAAAGAAGAAATATTGGATAATTTTCATGTCTAGGTTGAAATAAAAATAAATGAAAAGCTAAATGTTTATGAAAGTTTTCAGGCAATTAGACAAACTTCATTGTGACTGTGTAGTAATGCTGTAACACTGATACAAACCAAAGTGTTTTAACAAAGTTACTACACGTAATGCATCAGGTTATGTTTTGGAAACAAAGAGTATCTGCTGCCTCCTGCAGCTCCTACCTGTGCTAGTTGTTTACAGGTATTACCCATTCCCAGCTGCCCAGAAGGCATGATCTCAGCTTTGTGTGGTTGTTTACAGTGCCAACCTGCATATAGTCGAGTGGGATGGTTGTTAGCTGATTGTTGCATCTTTCGCTAGCTGTAATTGCCTACACTTCTAAACATTTTTAGCAATTTCCAAGCTAAACAAAATCTCGGTTCAGTGCCACGTGTACATTAAGATGTAAAGTAGACAAATTTTAGATAAGGAAGCATTTCCAAGTTAGATTTCTTTCTCTTTCTGCATGGATAGAATGAAACAATGTTTTTCTGACCTCTTTGATTTCATGGCAATAAATTCCTGTTCTGGTTTTGTAGCTCAGGCTGCACCCAGTCTTGCGTTTTGCATGGCCTCAGACCTGTCCTATGGCAGGTAAAATGTGTCTCTTAAATACTGCTGCATCCTCTTCAGCACAGCGTGTGGTGGCACAACTCTGATCCTCATGTCTTAGTAATGGCTGCGGTTTCTTGGTTTTGGAAATGAAGAACCGTAGGCTCGCCAAAGCTAAAGACACTTTATGTATTTCAGTGTATTTTTACCAGAGTGAAATGCTTTTAGAATTATCTTCTGAATGCTCAGAATGATTTGCTGCTAAGAACAGCGGCAATGGGAACAGAAAGTGAACTCTTGTGACAATACACCTACAAATGGTTTTTCTCGAGCGTGCCCTTTTAGAGTGGAAGCGAGGTTTGCCATGTGGTGAGGAGCATAGCGTTGTAATGCGGCTGTAATCTAATAATAGTATTTGAGTTATTACAGCCTTTGTCAAAATCTGTGGCTTATTTGAGAAATATTATGTACAGAATGGTTTGAAATGATCTTGGAAATGACTATAATGACTAGTGAAAGGAAGAAAATATTCAGGCTTCATACTTCTGTTTCCCCCTGGTACTGCACATCGCTTTATTTTTAAATCTTTTTTTTTTTTTTTACTTTCCAAATATGCTTTCTTACATGCTTACATGAACAAGTTTAGTAATGATAAAGTATATATGGAACTGACATTTTTCTAAAGTGACATTAACTTGGAGTACAGCAATGACTATGCTGGCTCAAACCACGGTCTGCTACCTCAGCATCCCCTTCCCCGACACATTATCTAGTCTTTGTGTTGTGCTTTTTCCATTATTACAGACAGGGAATATCTTTCTTCTTACACAAAAATTACATTATATACTTCAGTGGGGAGACACAAACTGTACCAGAATCTGTATTTACAGCTGTAAAACCATTGACTTATCCATACCAGTAGATTCCATATCAGCTGTTTGGAAACTTCACCTTATTTCCCAGCTGACATCAGTATACCTGAAGCTGTGCAAACAGATCAAATAAAATGAGCAAGATTACTTGTCCACAGAAGGCTGTCTGAATTAATCAAACTTGATAAAATTTTGCACATATAGAAGTTTCAAGTGTTTGGGGGAAAAGTTAAGGGCAAGTTTAAGTAAAACAGACTAGAAGGAAATAAATAGCGGTCACAAATGGTATTGCACATAAACAGAAAAAGTTTTGAAGGACATAATTTTTCTTACTGCATTAAAAGTACATTCTGAGGAAAAGATTTCAATAATGAAATGGTACATTTATAAGGCTGTCCTCACCATAGTCATCCAATTGTTGTGCAAATATTTATTATGCAGGTCTTATGATATCTAGCATTATACTTGCAGGAAAGAGAGAATGCCTTGGGTGGTACAGATTATACATGTTGGCAATATCATGCATGGTAAATTAATTAATATTAATAACATTTTACAGTGTTATTTTGGGGCTTCTGGTTAAGTAGTGGAGAGAATTGCTAAGTGAGCTATTGTTTCTACAACTTTTCTTAGGAATATAATCTGAATTGCTATGAAATGGTACAACATATTTACTTATCTTGTAAATAGTTAAATGACAAATCCGTGTTCAGTGATAGAATTTCTAAAAATAAGGGTTTCAGTTTGTACATGGAATAAAGCAAGATATCAATCAGGCTTAGAAATGTTTCAAAATCTGAAAACTTTACTTATTTTTTGGGCTTTTTTGGGTTGGTGGGGTTTTTTATTATTTTTGTGTGTGTTTTGTTTGGGTTTTTTGTTGGTGGCGTTTTGTTTTTTTTTTTAAATCTGTACTGTTTCACTGTGCAGTGTAGATAGTAGCCCCTTAATCAGTGTGTGTGTTCATTATAATTTTCCGAGGTTTACTTATGCATTTCGGTCATCTGAGATGCTTTTCTCCTCTCTAGTCTCCTAAATTGTGATTAGACTTTTTTTTTTTTTTCCTGCAGAAGAACTGGAAAATAAAGTCTTTCTACTCTTTCAGTCCAGCTCAGATCACCTGGATTTATACCCCTTAACTTGCAGAACATTTTCTCACAGGATCCATCTGTGGCATTATGCTTGTTATTTGTCATGTTGTAGACCAAAATCTTTCCCTTCACTTTACTGCATTTATGAATCTTTTCCTTTCATCTATGGAAAAGGTAGAATAGAGAAGGTAGAGCAATATCTTCTCCTCTCCCCTTATTACTTGGCTAGAACCTGCAGATAAGAGAGACAAAAATCTCCAAGGAAGTAAAAGCTAAATAAAACATACACTGTTTCTTCAAGTTATGTCTTAACCTATAATATGGATTCTGGAGTGGGTTTGGTATTGGATGAACGATGGAAATGGACAACAGTAAAATTTTTTATAAGCCCAAAATGTGGACAAGGACAAATGGGCCCTGACACGATACACTTAATGTCTCCCAGTAATGCCCATGTTCACAGTAAGTTCAAAATGTGGTTAGGGAGATGAGATATGGAGGCAGCACGTTACTTAGTGTTGCTTCGTATGGATCAAGGAAGATGGAGAATTATTGGTATGGAAGCCAGCTCCTGCAAAGGCTTTTCTGCAGCCTGAGGCAAAATTCTCTTTGAAGCTTTCACATTGTATGTATTTTGGAAAGTGGGTTTTCCTTTATAATCTTTTTTTTTTTCCTCTACATTGCACTGTTCTTTTTGATTTCTTTGTACTTCAGTGATTTACTACTAAACATGACAAAACTCTCAGAAGTGAAGGGAACTTAAGAGAATGTACTTAACACTTTTATTGGAATAACAGTGACCACCACAGAGCAAAGGGAACTGCAAAGTAAAAAACAATATTTTTTTTTTTTTTTTTTGAGAAAAGAGCTTTTTAATAGGTTCAAGTGACAATAATTTAGGTAATTCTTTTTCCTTGTGAGAGGAACTGTATTTGACACTCCATAGCACTCATAATCTGTTTATAAAGGGGTAGATAGATGTGTTTAATATACTGATAACTTTTCTCAGAAGATTCAAACCTCACTTTTTTTATTTATTAGAAGCTAATTATTCCCATTGCACCAAAAATGCAAAATGGGAACAGTACATATTCTTGCTTTGGAAGAATTGGTATAATTTTGGCCAGTTTCGAGTCTATCAGTATTCATTTTATAAGTTGTTCTTCTGCTGCTAGAAGTTCTTCATCCTCTTCTTAACTAATTTATTCAAATGTGTAATAGAATGTGCAATAGACTGATGTGCAATTATGACAGCAAAAAATAAACAACTTCTAGATTTGGAAGGAGACTTGATGTGCACCGGTGATGTGTCTGACGCACTGTAGCGAGGCAGACGGGGGAAAAAAGGCTCTCCAGTGTTTCCTGTGAGCTTCGTTGCTTTGAAGATAAAATATTTTAATTGAAGCATTAAGTAC
Organism: Tringa tobata; assembly: GCA_033628505.1. Lineage (NCBI taxonomy): Eukaryota > Metazoa > Chordata > Aves > Charadriiformes > Scolopacidae > Tringa > Tringa tobata. The sequence goes on along the minus strand of JAHREE010000367.1, from coordinate 2,335,393 downwards.
AGGTTCCAATGTACCACGTGAGGTTGGTAGCAGGTGTCTTTTATTTCATGTACAGTTGGCCTGGGCACCACATGACAAAACTTGAAATTCAGCTCAAAAGCATGTCTGTGATCCAAAAGTTTAATTCTCATTTGGTAGTAATTTGCTGTCCCTGATAGCAGCAAAGCATTTCTGAAACATAAAATTTATTGCTCTGAAACTGCAATGTTAACTCTAAAAACCTTTTACAATTAAAATAGTAGCACCCTCTAGTGTGGATTCAGTTATACTGGTTAAAATCCTTTACATAAGTGTAGGTCTTTAAAGGAACGGTAAGTCCCTGTAGTACAAATAATTTTCCACTGACATAAATTTGTTGAAAGTAGAGGTTGTAGTGTGGAAATGTGGCTCAGCTGAGAGGGATTTATAAACACCTAGTGAGCAGTCACATCTTAAACATATATAGCTATTTGCAAAGATGGTCTGCGTCTTTGCCCTTCTGTAGGTACTAAACACTTAAGTCAGGAAAAAAATAAACGATTGATTTAAATAATTTTAAAGTTAAGTGATTGCATCAAGATTGAATGCAAAATGGCACAGTATTATGATAAAATTGAAATGCTTTTTACTTTATTTACAGTGATTGTTTCTCATAAAAGCTAATTTATTTTTCAAAAGGTTAAGGAAGGATGATAAATTGGCTTGCACTTTCCTGTGTCATTAAACTGCACTTTTTAACCAAGGAACATATGGACACTTATGAGAACTGATGGAGATCTGAAAGTAGTGGTGACAATTAGTGCTTCAATAAATGCTCATTCAACTGAATCCGGCAGGAAGGGCCATTCATTAAAAAGTATTTTGTGGTATTTAAAACTTATTCAAAAGCTCTTGAGGAAAAACTTATTCTTGCAAGGTTTTAGATGTTTTAAATCTATTGTTCTCCTACAGATGTGAGATGATACTCAAAGCCTTTATGGCTTCTTTCCAGAAGGTAGAGGAATTGATCAAATTAGTTATGCGTATCATAGAATGGTTAGAGTAGGAAGGGACCTTAAAGATCATCTACTTCCAACCCCCCTGCCATGGGCAGGGACACCTCCCACTAGACCAGGTTTCTCAGTGATTCCTGTGAAGGGAATGTCAATAATGAATATTGTTTTAGTTGTTTCAAAGTGATGTTTTACTTTTCAAAGTCTCTTCAGATTCCCATAGAAGCTGAGAAGGAGCATAGACAGAACAATGGAAGGGCCAAGGGAATATTCCGTACCATAGATGTCATATGCAGTATATAAATGGGGATTGGCTGGGGTGAGGCGAATCTATGATCCCTGCTAAGGAAGGTACCAATTCACCGGGTGGTGAGAATGACTTCTGTCATTTTCATTACTATTGTTATGTTTTCCTTTTCTGTTATTGTGCTATTAAATGGTCCTTATTTCAACCCGCAAGTTGTTTTTTTTTCTTTCTCTTTCTCCTCCTTTTCTCCCTCTTCTCCCTGCCTTCTTGCAAAAAGGGGAAGAACTGTGTGAGTGGCTGTGTGGTCCTAGCTGCCAGCTGGAGCTAAACCATGACACCCTTGTAAGGGATCATATTTTATTCTCCTGGAACCTCCCACAAGCTCTGAATTCAATCCTGTGATGGTGCCCAAAATGGCCAGAATGTTTCTAGAAATAATTACCTATGAATTTCTTCTGCATCCAACTTTCTCTGTGGTAACTGTGTTAAATTACATTAATTGTAATTTTTAAAAGTATTTTTTTATATGCTCTTGAGCCACAGGATACATAGTTTGGAAACTCAGAGCAAGTAAGTTCTGATTTTATTTCCCCCTTTTCAAGACGTTAACTGTTCTTTCTGTTAACTATACTTTCTTTAGAAGTTTAATATGTATGCTTTTATTAACAGGGTGTTAATTCTGTAATTTTGGTATGTTTTGGGTTATTAGAGGTACATATATTAGATGCATTTATATACACAATGAATATTATAGCTAGGAAATAATTTATAATATTTTCCTAAATGTAAGCAAATCTCACAAAGAAATTTGATGTTACCATCTAGGATAATTTGCTGATAGAACTTCTAGAATCAGCTGTTAAATTAACAATGCACCCATTTATAATCAGTTAACGCAAACATAATGATCCCAGCTGAGGAATGCTGACTTACTTTTCAAACTGTATATTTAGATAAAAGTGAGGAATTTTTAGGTTGGATATCAGGGAGAAAAACCAACAACAGAAGATGACCTTTTTTGACAGTAAAGTAACAGCACTTGTTTATTATGCCTAAGGAAGTTGTAGATCTTCTCGACATTGGCAGTGCATAAAAAGAGACCAGAAATCATTTGTCAAGAGTTCTGTAGGTAAAGATGTACCTGTTTTGGAGCATAAGGATGAATTTTAAGACCTCTTGAATTCCCTTATTTCTGATTCTGGTTTAGAATTGGGCTTTCTCTGGAATGATGTTCCATAGTCCCTGCAAAACAATTTGCAGAAATGAAGAGTATATATCTTAAGAATACTCTATATTAGTATTGAAGAACTTATATGGGCTTTGTAAAGTCCTTTTATGAAGTTATATTATAATATGATGTACAGTGTTTATGATGTTCTTTTCTCATGAATGCTAAGTAATTTTCTCTTTTTGTGGGATGATGTTGTAAGAGGATTAGTTGGGAGAAATCAGAAGTAGTTCATTCATTCACTCATTCTCAATTCTGGTGATTCATAGTGCTGTTTTCTTTTGTACAGTGGAAGTGATACCAAGAGAGAGAATATTTCAAATTCTTTTCATATGTTCTTTAACAAGTTCTTTGCATTTTTTTTTGCAGTTTAACGTAAACTTTTCTTTTTCCTGCCTCTAGTGTTTAATTTTCTATAATGCTTGTTAGATTTCCATGAGTTGGAGTTGAGCTTAGGGAAAAGGGGGTTATAAGTAAAGTTTCATTCTCCTAGAATTTATATATGTAAGTAGTGAAATGCTAAAACTTTTTAATGAATTTTAATTTTTTATTTTTTTTTCTCTCAAAGGATCATCCTTCTGTATGAAAAAAATAATTGAAACAATTGACTGCTGAAATTTTAGATTGCTTCCAATGAAAAGTGTACGCATCCAAAATTGTACCTTTGAGCCCTGTTATGGCCTTTCACTTTTGGCCAAATGGGACAAAGTAAGCACAAAGAACATTGGCTGCGAAAGAGATGAGGAGAGATTTTTCATTTCTATTGCTTTTTCTTTCTTGCCTTTTCTACTAGAATTTTATCTGCTATATAGAGATTCTGCCAGGAGTTCTGGTGTTAAGAATCTGCAGAACTCCAGAATGCTCTGGGCAATGTTCCTGCCAGAACCATAATTAGATTCTAGAAAAATATATCTTCAAATGGAAAGAGTGTAAATATAGAAAAGTTGGTAATTGGATACTAAAAGGAATTATATACTGATTTACAGAAATTTTGACCTATAATCCATTTGCTTTCCTTTTTGCTTTGCTTTTTTCATTTTGGAAAAGTATTCTGTTGAATGTAAAACACCACTCAATAATTTAGAACCTACATGTAAGTAATTTTTCTGGCTCCAGAGAGGACATTGACTGTCATTTGACATATGTTTCAGATTTTTTTTTTTTTTATATGAGCTTTTGAAATTGTATCAGTACCACATTAAATACTATAGAACATCAAATTAAGTGGTTCAAGTGTGTTTAAATTATTATTGCAGTGAGAAGCAAATTTTTTTTATGGGATCCTATTTAGACTGTGAAGTTAGACACAGATGTCAAGCCTACGTTGCTGCCCTACATGGATTTACTGATTAAGATGCTGTGATAATTTAAAAAATATTCTTGTAGGCAGTAGCCAGAATAGGTGTTGTCTGAGTATAGGACCTTGAAATTGATTTTTTTACTGTTATTTAACATTTTTAATTAACATTTTAAAGAAATCATATTGAAATATTTTATTTTCCAAGTACAATGGAAACCTTTCAGACTGACATATGATTTAAGCTGGAGGAATTTATACTAGTTAACTTAGTTCTGACACTTCAAAATATTTTTGCATCTTGAGTCTCATAAGTTTGGAGTTGACCTAAGGATGGATATGTGCTTCCTCAAAGAAATTAATATAGCTTATTTCAACATGCATTTCTTCTGTAAGGTGTATTTTTTCTGTTGATTCCCTGTTTTCTTCAGAAATGAAATTCTCCTAGTGAAGGTGGGTCTCTGACTTCACTTGGTATTTTCTTAGATATTCCTTTAATTTAGAGAATAGTCCATTTCTAGTCAATGTTTCCAGACTTTTATTTTTATTTTGAAGATTTTATTTTTTGAAGATATTTTTTCAAAGCCAATTGAAAGTTGGCTTTATTGGAAAGTACTATTAATGTTTTTATTTTTTAGTAATTCAAAATATGAGATCTTTTTCCTGAGTTATCCTGGTAAGATTTAGAATTCAAGGGGTTTTCCTTTCATTTTCTGCTGTAGAATATGTAGTTAGAGAGAAAAGAAGAAATTAATAATTCTTCCATCACGTCAGCTGGTACCTTCCCATTAAAAACTATCACACCATATAGTATTTTTTATAACTTTAAGTACCTATTGGTTCAATTGGAAGATTGTTCCAGAATCTCTTCTTGCAGGATCAGATACTGTCATGTTAGCCTAAATTTATTGATGATCAATTGATAATACATACATACATAGAGTGTGTTTATATAAAGTTTATTTATTCTGCTTTTACTACTGTTTTTCCATATCCTCCCTCCGAATGCATTTGAAAATGCAGTGATATCCTTCCCAGTCTTCATTTTGTGTGAACCAAACAAAGTTCTTAATAGAATTAGCATGTGAGACTAACAATGACACGATGCATTCTGACACTTCCATTTACCTGAATATTGTAGAAGTTTTAAGTCAGTTAACAGTTATTAGCATATAGAAGCATCAGTCCAGTTTCTTGGGGTTAATGCCAATCTCAAATTTAGCTAAAGCCTGTCAAAAATAAAAATAAAAGATGTCTTTGTCTGCTTATAAGGAAGAGGCTTACTTTGTTTGCTTTCTTTTTAAAACTAGTAGGGAGAAAATTAACTGTATGCCTCTATACAATCCCCCCAAATTACTGCTTTTTCACTTAAAATGAATCAATTGTGATGGAAAACTTTGCTGAAGAGTTACTTTCCATTTCTTGTTTTGAGCTCGGTAATATCCAGATTTCTATCTGACAGCTAAATCTGCATTTATCCAGCTCCTTTGTCACTGTGGGATGTTTGATTTTTTGGAAAAATGAAGAAGGCAAGGTCAGTTACTGTGTTAATCTGATCCCACCAGAAACAATAGTTTGTTAGGCTTTTATGAAAAAAGAATTATTTAGTTTTTGTCCACTTCTTTAAAATAATACTGATATCAAATATAATAGTTGTTACCTGAAGTATGTTCATAAAATAACTCAGACTGAAATGTCAGAGATTGTTATCTTCAAGTATTCAAAATAACTTTTTATATGCAGCATCTGTTTTGCAGAGATACTGAAATACAGAAATGGTCATGCTAATCACGTAGATATCAAAGTAAGAAATGCCCTTGTAAAAGGGGAGATACCTTAATCTGCCTTTGTGGTGTTTTGGATAAGAAGGATATAATTTACAGTAACTACTACCCAAATTCATTGAAGTTGTTAGAAAAGAGCAATGCATGTATGAAAATGCCTCCAGGGTAGTGGGCAGCCTTTTCCTTTGCTCCATTTTTCTGTCTGAAATACAACTTTGTCACTTCAAGAATTATAATGAGCAACAAACTGGAATAGCCTCCCTGTGTTTACATACTTCATCTCCATGTATGTAGATAACAACACTTTATCTTCTCTGTTTCAAAACATCAAACCCTTTATGCAGATTTAACTTCATCCTTTTCTATTAGCTCAATATTTCAAGATTATTTAAAACCAGGCCTGGATGACTCCTTATTTACTACTTTTATTGATGCTTTTGTAATTGCAACCTTATAATTCTAGTAACTTTTGAAATAGGGAAGTATTTTGAGATAGAAAAATAACTTATACTTTAATTCATATTTTTCTTTTTAATTTAAAACACAATTCAACGAGGTAGTGGATTTCTGTGTTCTACACCCTAGAAAGATAAAGGCTATTTTTGTTCGGCAGTTGTTTTCTCTTCATTTGTGAAATGAAGTACTGTCTCTTAAAGTCAGGAGCCAATATGGAATTTTCAAGTATCACTAGCGGAAGTTCTAGTTTTGTAGCTTTATTTCTTCTTTCTGGGAAAATTAATTGCAATAGTAAAATTTTACTTGAAAGACAATAATTTCTGAGCTATTTAACATAATGAGGAATGACACAGTATATTAGATACACAGCTGAAAACTACGTAATCTTACATGTAATTAAAAATGGAAAAGTCCACTTACTTGCTCCCTGTGAGTGTAATTCCTTGTTCAACAAGTGCTACTTAAGAAATAACTTCTTTTGCTTATGTAATAATTTCTTTATTCTGGCAAAGAATATCTACTAAATGGGCACTGATCTAACAGCTGATTTCACTGTTTTGTCTCTGCAAAAGTCTTTGGTAATTGGTGAAATTAAATTAGAACTACAGTTCTCTAAGCAAATGTAACTATGACGATGGTAGTGGACACTGGCCCTGTTCACTGGGAAAGTGAGCTTCGTGGCAACCTAATTTGCAGGAGTACGCTGTAGATCATCCACTGAAATCACGGGTAGGATGGAAACAAATTGCTTGAAGGAGAAATAGGAGAATGAAGGACGTGATGTATATTTTTCCCTAACTACATCAGTCACGCCCCAACTACGTGAGTGGTTTTTCACTGCTAAAAGGTAACTAAATATCTTCATCAAATTACTTTCATCAACTTAACTTTTCTCATGCACTATCTTAAGTGAGCTCAGTCATTTCTCTGTGACCTGGATCAACAAGTTATTTTCCAAAAGGTCTGATCATCACATGTCCTTCATTCACTAGTGAATAGATTCTGCTTTTGCTTCTTGAGGTGTTTTGACTGAACATTCATCTTGCTGGGCAAACTTTCACTTCTATTTAAAATGTCGCACCGTGTTACATAACCAAGATATTACTTGCTATGTGAGTGCTATACTTGCTCTATATTCGTAGACTGGGGATGAGGACATGTCCCAGAAAACTTGGCAGAAGAGATATGAAAGATTGTAAGATAAATTGGAAAAAGCATATTTCTGAGTTCTTATGGATTTTAGTTATTTTGATTCTCTATTACAAAAAAAAAAAAAAATCCTTACAAAATAGATTCTCTATTAAAAAAAAAAAATCCAAAAAAAAAACCCACTTTCCATCTTGTCATTTTAGTGCCCATGAATAAAATTTTAAATTTCCTGATTAACTTAACTTGTAATCCAACATTGAATATGGTGCACCACTACTGCATTTTAATCATTTATGAAAACAGGAGAAGAAACAAAGAAGTTAAAAACCACAGGTGTATGGCCAAACCAAATGTGTAACTACAAAATTAAGTTATACAAAAAAGTGTTGCAGTCAAACACAATATTTTCAAGAACGAGTTTATTTTCAGCAGTGTTATAGACTCATAGAATAGATTGGGTTGGAAGGGACCTTTAAAGGTCATGTAATCCAACCCCCCTGCAATCACCAGGGACATCTTCGCCTAGGTCAGGTTGCTCAGAGTCCCATCCAACCTGACCTTGAATGTTTCTGGGTATGGGGCATCTTCCACTGTCAACGAAAAAATTTCTTCCTTCTATCTAGTCGAAATCTTCCCTCTTTTAGTTTAAAACCATGACGCCTTATCCTATCACAACAGGTCCATCTTATAAGCCCCCTTTAGGTACTGGAATGCTGCAATAAGGTCTCCCCAGAGACCTTCTCTTCTCCAGGCTGAACAACCCCAACTCTCTCAGCCTGTCATTTACAATTTTTTAGGATAATATTATTTTAAAAAATACAAGAATTATAATTATGAAAAAGTGATTTATCTTTTGACAACAATGTGAGGTAAACAATGTCCACAGTAAGATATAGACAGTGACAAAATAGGGAAAGTTGGCAGGTAGTAATTACCTTGTTGTTACCTTTTTATAACAGAAAAAACTGCAACATTGTGACTTGCTAAATTCGGGACTGAATTTTCAAGCATCTAGGATGCTTGTTTCCATATATGACAGAAGGTCTCAGATTAGAAAGGGAAATTAGTTTTTAATCTTATCATTTCATTCACTCTTATCCATAAACATAGATCATGCTAAGTGCTTGGCAGTCCTTCTAATTTGTTAATTTAATTATTACACTTCTGCAGTGCTTCTCAGTAGTAAAAGATACTCAAATATTTCACCAAGCTAGAATGATTCAATTGATCTCAGAGGAGCTATTGTATTGTATAATTAATACCAGTGTAATCAAAGTAAGAATTTCTTTTGTATGTCACTAGAGCCCATTCGTACTCTACATGCTATAAAGGGACATGACTGCTTACAATACTGGAGAAACCAGATCCGTAAAACAGTTTTGTTGGGTTTTACTCATCTATTTGCTTGGCACTAGAGCTAAGCAACCATAATAAAGTTTTTTATACTGAAGTACACTCTTCCCTGTAATAAGTAAGAAACCCCACAGGGATTCAAAATATATGAAATTACAAAATAATTACTTTAAAAATGTAATTTTTGCAACAGTAAATTATACCAAGTGGTGAAGTGCCATGGGTATATTGTGTCTGAAAAACATACTGCCTCAGACAATTTTTAACTGAATTTGTTCTTTTTTTTCTTCTGTGCCTGCAAAAATATTTCATACCAGTTTCTGTATTTCAGTTACGTGTTCTCCATTTTGTTTTGTAGCTTATTTTTCAGCATAGGCAAGCAGCCCTCAGTGCTAGCTCTTTTGAGTGTCATCATTTTCTAGGCATTCATCCTCAAGGTTAGCATTTATTAGTCTTAATGTTCCGTATCTTCTCTCCTACTTCCTTGCATGTACCTTTTTCAGTCTATCTGCAAAGCATTTTTGTTCTGTGCTTTCAGGTCCCTACTGTAAATTTTCTGATGCACATAAATAATTTACTAAATTGTCACCTGTGGGTATAAATTTTAAGTCCATTTGCACGTCTGAGTTAACATACTTTGGTATTCATCTATCTTCCGCTCTGAACACTGTCTGTTATTAGGCTGGCAGTTTCTTGAGGTCTTTTTCAGCCTATAAAACATCTAGTATTCCAATAATATTTTAAAAGATACTTATTTCATAAGTTTATATGGTAAAATGTTGAAAGATTTTCTATTTCCACCATGGTTTGTAAAAAAGGCAACTAAGGGACCTCTTTTTCCTGATTTTCAATATTCATTTTACAAGGAGTACTATTTTATTCCTCTAAACAGTGGCCAGGAAACACATTCAGCTGTATGCTACTGGTTTGTTGAGATTTCCTAAACTAAGCTCTTCTTCAGAGCTGTGCTCCAAGTGTTGTTTTGATCTTTTTTTTCCCTGTCAGGAAGGCAAGACTTATAGAGTGGGGTAATGATTTTTGTCAGTTAGGGAAAAACACAGGCTTTTGGGAACACAAACCAAATGCAAGCAGCCCAGCTGTGTGACTTCATTAAATAAAAGATAGTACTTCTCTCACCAAATCCTGACTTGCTTATATCCTTAAATGCTCACAGCCATGCCATGACTTTTGAATTTATTGGCATTAATCTGCCATAGGGAGTAAACTCTATAAAGGCAGCAGTGCATATTATTATCTTTATCAGATTCTGTTTTCAATTTAACAATGAATTATATTACTTATGTAGTATCTTAGATAAGACTACAATCTTTGTCCTGGGGAGAGTTAAATTTACGTTTCTATAGTTTACAAAGCATTGTTAAAAATACTCACTCTTTCCTTAAATTCTGGAACTTCAGGAAGATCCTGAAACTTCAGGATTTCTATTGAACTTTTTTGCAGTTTTAAACTTGGAGACTGTATCGACTCATTGTAGGAACCGTGTGAGCAGGAGAATTTTTTGCTATGAGCAGGCTTGAGTGGTGAGAAAGTCTGTAATAAGGAGTAAGGTTTGTCTTAACAGCTATTCCAAAAAACCCAAGCTGTTCTGTAAAAATTAAACCGTCAATAGTATTTCTCATATTTACTGCTATTGTAGTTGGAAAAAAATATCAGAAAGAAATTTTTTTCCAAAATGAACTGGAAAGGAGATGAGGAAATTTATACAAAGGATATCTGTAGCTTTTTTTTTTTTAGTATTTTTCCAGTTTTTCTGTAGAAAAGCCTGTGTAGAACCAAAGACGTTAGGAGAGAAGCAAGGTTTTTCAAATGGACAGTCTCTGACAGAAGGAAAGTAGGCAGTAAGAATGTATGTTCAAGTTTTATATTAGTAGTGCAATGTACTTCAGCTATTTGCTAAGACTGGTGTTACTTAATGTGCTATTATTAGCCAGAAAATGGAGGATGAATGGAGAGGGAGAAAAATTTACAGAAGACACAACACCATTTTAGCTACTTAAATTGGGAAGGTGGATTGGGAAGTGCTCTAGCAAGACTGACTTAGTGAGTTGAGTGGCATAATTGCAGTAGAAATTTATCCAGATACGTACAAGGCAAGACATCCTAAATACTTATTAGAAACATCTCTAAGTCCTAAAATTGCAACCACTCAAAATATGTAGAATCACAAAAAAATTAGATCAGCATTAGGAATGGGAGCTAATACATAAAACGATCTAGCTATATAATAACAGTACAGCCAAATTAATCTTGTTGCAGTTTTTTCTCTCATGCTTCTGTGAGTATGGTAAACATTCACTAATGCTGAACAATACTAAAATTACAATTGGGACCACAGCACTGGCAATAAGGATTATTTTTTTTTGTTTTCCACCTGTAAGAAGCAACAACTGTAGAATCAGTGGTAGGTGACTCTAAAAATCATTAAAAAAATTAACTTATCATAAGGCACTGGAATAGGTTGCCCAGAGAAGCTGTGGATGCCCCATCCCTGGAAGTGTTCAAGACCAGGCTGGATGGGGCTTTGAGCAACCTAGTCTAGCAGGAGGTGACCCTGCCCATGGCAGGGGGGTGGGAACTAGATGATCTTTAAGGTCCCTTCTAACTCTAACCATTCTATGATTCTAGAAGAAAGGCAGAGACTTCAGAAAAAGAGTGGTATGAAATTACAGAAGGCTTAAAAGTATTTGACATGTTGACTTCATGTGGAGATCACTATAAACTGATGATATAAAGGTCCTGAAAGCTGTGATGGCGTGTAGTTGGAGGATTAGGTAATACCTGCTTCAGCATAGTAGCTGCTTAGTTAGCACACTTGCCCAGGAGGCAAGCTCTACTTTATTCTGGACAAAGTGGTTTTCTGTAGCTCACCCCAGCACCCTAACAACTATTCTGGAGAGAAGAGTCCTTTGTCTAACCTATGAAACTGGGCCATTTGGTACCCACTGCAAGATTTCTGCATGCAGAAACGAGGGTGAGTAGTCTGCAGCTTTGCATCCAGTGGGATAAGTAGGGGAAGCCAAACTCCTTGTTCTCTGGATGTTTCTAGACCCCAGTCAGTCGTGTGGATTGAGCACATGCACACACCCCTACGTTAATGGTGTTACAGATGCACGTACTTCTGGGCACTGGATTTTGACTTCCTGTCTACAATGATAGATAGCCTCTCACCCTTGTGTCACTCAGATGTTTGCCAAAGTAGAATTAGCACATTGCCAGGAATGGTTTAACCTGTCCTCAAAAAACTTCCAGTGACAAAGACTCTGCAAGCTCCAGAAGAAATCTCTTCTGTTTTTCTCTTTGTTGATTGTAATATGATATGGTACCAGTGAAAGTAGGTGCCTTGCAATGCTCCAATTTGATCACACATTGCAATGCTCCAATTTGATCACACATTGCAATGCTCCAATTTGATCACACCATCTCAGTATTTTCCAGCATAAATTAATTTTCATCTGAAGTTTCTGGAACACCGCCAAATGAAGTGCCTCTGATATGATCAGTGGTTGTTGCAAGTCTGAGATCTGATTACTGTTTTTCTTGTAAAAGGCAACAACCTCCCATCAATCAAACCTGTGAGCCAGAAAGTGTGATCTTTTCAAAAGATAACACAATCCTTTACAGATGGTGTGTGTACTTAATATTACAGCTCTGGATTAATCGTGACGTGCCATCATCCTGTACAGATACAACCTGGAAATGTAGGTTTGAAGAATAGCCTGGGAATGAATATTAAGGGAAATGGTTAGAAATCTTGGAAAACTACCTCAAAACAAAATGAAGCTACTGGGGCAGTGCATTTTCCGATAAGTAGGATCCTTTGCAGTGATGGAAAGATACAAGGTATTTCAGAAAGATGTAAGCTTCAGATTGGGCTGGGGAAGAAAGATGAAGTCTGGTCCAGAAACTGACATTTCAGCACAATCGGATGGTATCTAACATTAAAATAGACTGAACATGGTTAAGAACGAGGCTCAGAATAACAATGCTTTCAGTATTTAACACACACATCAAAAATACATTCTTTTAAAAGAATTATTTTAATACCATAATTGTCTAAATAAATAGTGTAATCAGGTGAATCTACATTAGCGTTTGAAATAATAGGGAGATGCAGAGATATCTCTCTGGTTTGGTTTTTTTTTTCCATTTTAGAGACTGCAGTTAATTAACACGGAGAGCAAAATAACCATTGAAATGAAACTAGTTGACTTTTCTCACAAAAAAGAAAATTTATAGTGTATGAAAGGATTACAGAACAATAGGAGATACTTGCAAGCCTGTGTTTTAGTTACTTTCTTTTATTGGGTTGAAAGAATATCAAGCTATTTAGTAATAGCAAGCTCGTGTTATGTTTTATATAAAAAGCAGCGCAGAGGGATGCGACATCCACTTTGCTAGCAGCTTTCACTGGTAACTGGTGACATAAGACTAGTTTTTATACTCAGCAAGACAAGTTCTGTTCTGAAAAGGAATACGTACAGTTGTAAAGACAATTTTCTGTGTGTCTGTCTCATTCTGTTTTTCTGTTTTCTCCCCTCCTTTGCCTCAGGTTATTATTTAGTCTGCTTTGGTTTTCGGCTCCCAGCAAGACCAGCTAATGTTATTTTCTCCACCTTCCCTAGATGCCTTTGGTAGAGCTATTGAAAGTACGGGAGAGACTTCTCCTTGGGTTTGGTTCTCATGCTGAACCTCTGCGTCATCTAATACCAGGCATGGGGAGCAATTCTGGAAAGATGCTCGATAGCCCTGAAGCAGATGATGATACTAATTGCCTAGCATGACACACATAGTCTTCAGTGTAGGATTCACAGAAAATGTTGCATCAAGGACCAGAAGTTCAGGTTTGTGGCATGGTTAGTTTAATTAGGAGAATGAGTCAAGCTGGTAAACATGCCCAGCTTTCCTTTGGGGGTAGATAAACTGTGCTGGCTCTATGGGAGGAATTAATATGCTCAGTATAAACAAGATTGTCAGGTGACCTCGATGGAGTACAAGCAAAAAGCAATTTTTGAAGGTTGTCACTTTTCAGTATTTAAATAGGTTTTTGTGAGCTCAGAAGAAACTATAACTTCATGGAAATTTAATCTCTGGACAGATCCTGGTTCAAAAGAAAGGGTTGTTGAAACCTCCCAATGAAATCATTGTAAGAACTTCAGAGTATTGGCAGAATAATATATTCTACCTCTACCTGGTTTCCAATAATAGTCAAGCAATTTTAATTGGAAACTTTTTTTTTTTTTTAAATATGAGCTTTTAATAGACACCCAGCATGGAAAATTCTAGTCTGAATAGGGGAGGTTATAAAAGCTGGATCTTATAATTAGGCAGTAGGTGTCACTGTACATGCTGTCTGTAACGATCCTAAGGAGAAAGTAATTTAAGTATCAAAGACGGGAAGAAATATTTCAGCTGACCTGCTTTTTGTTGGGGCTAATCAAACAAATTAAAACAATTTACAAGCTAATTACAATCCCTTTGCAGCAGCAAATGGTGCTTCAGATAATTTCTCTCATTGTTCTGGAGCAGGATATTTAAAAGAGACAGTGGCAGAGAACCTGCTAATAGAGAACTTCAGTTAATCATTCGTATGCTATTTGCCAGGTTTGAAGAGTAAAAAGCTATCAACCACATATACGTGTGGACATAGTTTGGGATACAGTTCAAACAAATATTTCAGTCATTGTAGTCTGTTTTATGGACTGACTTAGGAGTGAAATACCTTCACTGACAGGTGCAACACTGAATCAAGATATTTAAAGCATCTTTAGCTGAGAGTTCTTTTCAGCAATCTAAGCCCTTTTTTTTTTTTTTTTTCTTCTTTTCCCCCTTCTTCTCTGTATTCACATAGAATAATAGCATTAACATTGTGGCTCTCCTGGCAGAGACAGATCTGCCATTTTAGAGGGTTTTGCACAGTGACCCTTTGGGGCCTGGTCCTGCTCATTAAAATCATCCTTCTATTCATGCAATTGGACATATTGAGAAAAGCTATTAGAAATAAATCAAGTCTATTTTAGTCCCCTCTCTTAAAATATAACATTATAAATTGCATGTAATACTAATTGGCGCTTGACCTTTATTTTGTTATATAGATTACTTTCTAAAATGGTTTGGAGTGAGTACTATTTCTAAATGAAATATTTTGAGTCATCATCCTTCTGAATTGCATTTGAGTTTGCTGGCCAAATGTATAAAGATAAATGATGTGGAAGTAGTTTTAATGTGGCCTTGTCTGTTGACCTATTTGAGGCCCCTGAAATAGGTATAGACCCAGTTTAGAAATATGTTATGCAGCATTCATCTCGTGAACATTGGCTTGGGAGCTCTGTTCAGGACAGTATGGTGCCTTCAAAACCTGCAACAAATATGTCATCCTTTTTTGGCCTGCCAGTATAGCTGTGCTATGACATTTATTTATTTTTTTTTTAAGAAAGAAAATTTTTAAACCTGTTGATTGTAGTGTAGGCTAGTACTGTCAATTGAGAAAGAGAAATACATGAATATAAACTCAGTGTTTAGGACTGATTATTTTTCCAGCTGGCACTGATGCAATTTAAACTGTATCTGTAAAACCCAAGTGCAATATTTTAAGATGTCAGCACTTTTTTACCCTTTTCCAGTGGTTACCAACTGGTAACTGTTAGGGTGATTTTTATCTTAACATTTTTTCTGTCCCTAATGGCAAATCTGCAGCTTGTTGTCAAAATGTGTTGAGGTAAGAAGCTTTTTCCTGTTTACTAGATTTAACTCCTTTTCTTCTATTCCAAGAACAGGATGAAATGAAAAGGTGACAGGCACTTCTTGTTTTTTCCCAAGTAACAATCAGAGTTCAAATCTTGTTTCTTTACAAAAGATCTCAAGAAAAGCAATAATACCTACCAAGTACAACATTTTTATTACACAAAATTTGCTTAATTTACTGTGGTTTTATTGTAGTAAATTTTTGAAGCAGAGGCTTCTTTTTTCCTGTTGTATCATGTCTTGTTAGTGTCTTGATTAGTAGTGTTACAAACAATATTATCTTTTCCAAAATTAAAGGATTGCCCTTAATATGCAAAACTGAGATTAACCTAGGTGCTAGCAGTCCAAAGTGTGTGCTTGCCACTCATCACCTCCAGATTTTCTTGGAGAGCTGTGTAGTGCACTATTAATTGAATAATTTGTTGCACATTTGTGGGTATGTAAAATAAACTCAAATTCATCTTTAACATTAAAAGCAAAGATGGGACATTTTACTGTATCCTGCCTTAAAACTGATGGAAGCAGTCTGACTGTAGGAGGTCTTCTGCCAAATAGAGGAATACTACTACAGAAGTTATACATAGATCTGTACCGTACGTGGTGCCTTCAAAAGGATTTAAAATTGGCCAAATCAGCTATTCATAGCTGGTTAATATTGTGCATGGAAAGAATTTGTAGCTTGTTGGTTCCTGAAGGACAAATCTTTAAGTTACAAAAAAAATCAAGATCACAGGCATCAGTTACACATCTATGTGTATGAATTGAGGGAGTTAGACAATGATCAAGCATTGCTCTTCTTTACAATTTGGTAATTCATTGATTAACAGACGTTTGAGAAAAAAATAGCATGATTGTAATAGGAAGAATAATGTTCAGTTGATGATTTTAATGCATACATTTTTGTGCATTTTTTTATTGACAAGTGTTTATCACTTAAGGCCAAAAGCTCAAACTGAATTTTGAAAGACAGTTGTCAAGAGTACCTGGAATATATAGGCAGAAAACATAATCACAGCAACAACAGAATTTAAAAAAATAAAAATCAATATTGAATATAGGCCACTTTAGGTGAAGAAGTTTAATGTCTGGGTTGGAAAAAAAATGCTGTGGTGTGTTTTATGGTTATTTTCCATTCTGAAAAATTGTTCCTGCTCTTTCTGTCTCCATCAAATGAATTTTAGTATGAAACACTAATATTTGATCCCATGACTGAAACACTAGATTGCCACCTAAGGAAAACAACAAATTTTGTTAATATTATCTTCTTCTTCTCATTACTTTAATTTAGGATAATAATCCAAACAGTTTCTGATGGTTAAATCCATTTTAGTAACTGTGTTTCTTAAATGTCACTTATTATTTTTGAATATTTTAATATGGTACCTAATAGAATGAGTGAATCCTTATCCTTTACATCTTACTATGCTTTTTATTGCATGTGTTTGCTGTGTTGTGTGAAACTAAATATAAGGTTTTAGAGGAGCCATTTATTTGCTTTCTACTTCTTAAGATGCTTTTTCATAATTCTTGAGTTTCAAGAGGTGGCTGTGTTTCTCCAATGGATACCCAGAAAATGAGGGCATCTCTCCAGAAAGTATTTGTAAAATCCCACAGAAGACCAAGTAAGGGTGCTAAGATTGATATTTTTGTTTGGTTTTTTGGGGCTTTTTTTTGGTAGAGACACTCATACCTTCTATGTAGGTTTTAAAGAGAACAGGTGAATTGTCTGGGTATCTGCATTTGATTGCCATTACATATTTTCAGAAATTACAGGCTGAAATTACATACTGGTTGCACTGAGGGTCAGATAAATTACGATCCTAAAGAATAAGATAACTTGCACATGTATTACAATTTAAACATTATTTCCAATTAAGATTTTGTATGTAAATTTAGCCCCTTTGTAAATACACATTCTATTTTAGAAAGTTAGTTTCTTGGCAGATACACTTATTATTCTGTTGTTTTGTAATTAGAAAATTAAGGTGGTACAAAGTTTTGAGAATCCATAAGAGGCAATACCAAATATCAGAAACTTCAGTAAACACTGAGAGCTGCTTTTTCATCTAAAGACAGAGAATTTCTGTTATGCCTATTTGTACTTGTGTAATCTCTGAATGTGACTTTGGTGTTATATGGTCCTGCTTTCTAATCTGCACCTGCTTGTGTTCATCCATCTGGCTAAGTGTGAGGTGCTGAAATCTATGCTTCTCCCAAATATAACCGATGCTTATGCCCATATATAACACATGCTTATGCCCATATATAGGTCTCTGCTTAGTCATATTTTTCTACCATATGTTTTACTCTTCAATTAAAAAATGCTTTACTGAGTGTTTTTTTTGTTGTTGTTGTTGCTTGTTTTGGTTTTAGCAGTTAATAGACGAATAACTTTGATAACTGTTTCATGAGCCATCTTTCTCTGAACTTTTTGATTCCTGCTTATCTTTCTATATATTCAACAAATTATCTGTTTCTCTCAATTTTTTAATTTGTAATCACAATCTTTATAACCTCAGAATACATGTAATTGGAAGTGAGTCATGATTTGCAAGACACAGATAAAATTCAGTTTCATAATGATTACAGAGTGAATTCTGGACAGGAGAGAGAGAGAAAAAGAAAGGATTATTTAAATGTGTTCAGAGGGCAAGAGGGGCTGTGGCTTCTAAAGGGCTGGAAGCACAGGAGCCCTCTTCCTCACTTCCCTGCTGCTCAAATCCCTTTGTCTTTTTCCATTCCTTTGGTGTTGAAAATCCACTAGACTGCTTATGTGCATTTCAGCCAAATCCATTGTGGAATAGCATTTTAATTTTCCTTCCAAACATGTAGCATGTTCTGCCAGTCTGCTGCAGCGGGTGATGGGAAGGAGAAGGAAACAGAGAGGCCAGGACTGGTTTTGCTTCTGTAGGGGAACTTGGTCAGAATAGCCACTGAGCTAATGGAGTAGCGTGATTATCTTGTCCACTTTGTTAAGCGGGTGTTTTCAAAAGAAGAAAGGCTCTCAATTTTGGTAATACAGACTTAAAGGTGACTGACTCTAGGTATGTATAGAGTGATCAAGGGCTTCTTTCTGCCCCTAATTACAAATATTTTTTTTCACTGTAAACCTGACTGTATTTGGCATGCTTTTTGAGCAGATTTGTCGTGAGATTAATGTGAACAGATGGTAAGGTGAGCATCACAGCAGCGCCTAAAATATGGACTATGGCTTGAAGGTCTGTTTTGTTCCAGTAAAGGACAATACTGGTGCTGTATAACTGTGATACAAAATGCAATGTTATGCAGATTTCTTTAGAAAAGGAAAAATCCTGGTTTCTGCAGCTGTTTGAAGTCGAATAGCTGCTGTGGAAATTAGTTTAATTTACATAATGATTTCATAGGCTAAAATATTAACAGTCCTATAAATGACTGAAATGTCTGTTCGTTAATGCGGAGCATTTATGCAGTTGTTACAAATGTGTGACATAATCTTTTTGCAGAAATACAGACTGAGGAAATTGAGTGTGAAAATAAAACACTTCTTGGATATATCTGTGCTGTTTCTGTTATTCTAAGGAAAACATTCAGTTGCCTCTATCATTTGTGTAATTGATGATTGCAAAACAAAAACTCTTCCTGTAACCATGTGAATGCGTCTAAAGTTGGGATTAGAATGCACTGAAGTAATTTTTCTGATGGCCTTCAGTGAGGATTATTCTTGCTTAAAACTACTTTAGAATTTGAGATCTCGAAGTAACAAGTGTGTTTTCAATTTAAACAAAAAATGGGCTTCAGAGGCATTTGGGATCTACAGACATGGCTGAATTAGTGCAAACTGAATGGATAATAGAATTAATGAATGAATGGATGAATATGATATGCTTTTGGAAGAGCAAGCATGGCTGTTGTGAAAAGAAATCTTGCCTATTGGATATACAAAGCTGCTTTGAGAGAATCAGTTGTTATGTGGATCCTATTAATACATTTATTCTGGGACTTCTAAAAGGTGTTTACTCTGGTCCTTTACTAGAGGCTATAAAGGAAATGAAATAGTTTTTGTGTAAGTGGAAAGGTTTGCAAGGATAAATACTCGATTAAATTGTGTGATGCTTTGGACATTGAAGGGTGGTTTGCAGTGAAGTTTGCAAGACCTTTATTCAACAGAGGCTTTTCAATATATTCATAAATAATATGGGGAAAAAAAAAGTTTGCAGTGATATGAGTTAATTTGCTGTTGACTTACTGACTTATTCAGGGTGGTTAAGGTAGCACCAACATGGAAATTTGCCAGGGGGACTTTATTGAGTTGAGTGTCTGGCAAATGGCAAGTGAAAATGTTTATAGGTAAATGTAAGGTGGTGTACATGAGGAGGAAAAGAAGAATCTGAGCCCTATATATAAAATTATAGGATTGACCATTGTCACATGGTAATGAAAGCCTGGGATTATGTAATTGTATGAAATGAATATGTAATTGTTTGAAAACTAGATGCTCAACAGCAGACAAAAAAGCAAAGCAAGTGCTATGAATTCTCAGCAAAAGAACAGAGGAAAAAAGCCCAGAGAATATAATTATACGGTAGTATAAATCCATGGTTTGCCTGCATCTTGATGACTGCCTAGAGTTTTAGATACTTTATTTCAAAAGAATATAGTAAAACTAGTAAAACATGTGAAAATGCCCATGTTGGGTTAGACCAGTGGCCAAAAGCATATCAGCATGAATTAAGTTTCCCCTGTTTTTACAATTTTCCATAAGCATCTGGGGAAACTAGATGCTGGAGATATCTTTTTATGCTAGTCAAGCTGTGTGAAGTGAGTCAGACCTGCCAGGAAATCTTAGGCTTAGGCTGTTAGCAAACTGTACCAATTAGGTAGTCTAAATGGAATGAAAACTTATTGTAAATGCCTGCCACAGGCTTTCAGGAGAAATCTGTGGGAAGCTAAAGGAAAGGTTTGGGAGTAGGATGTTCTTTGTTGTCTACAAAAACTACAAAGACCACACATTTTGCAAAGATTTTTACTTCTCTTATGCCTAATACAGTTGTATGAAGACCCAAATTTACATGGAACTGTGAGTTAAATGAGATTTGACAGTGCTGAGAAGACAGTTGTAAGTAAGGTAGTATGATTTACATCTCATGCCAAGGAGCTTCTTGGCCACCATTTACTGTAAACTTAGTTTCTGTCACATATCTAAATTATTCAGAACTTATTCAGAACAATCTTAGACTGTAAATCATATTGCTTCAAAACAAATTTTACTAACAGTTTATTCATTATAATTGCATCTTTTAAGAAAATGGTATTATGTGTGAATCTTTATTTGTGTAACAGTTTGTACTAAAAGAGGTTCTGAAAAAACTAAACATTTTGAAAATGAAACATTCAGATTTTTGTGTTCAAACGACTAAGCTAAATTTACTTTAAATTATTGTAAAAACAAGTCCAAATTAAACCCATCAGCCAGTCTCCACTTTCCCGCACGCCTTAAATTACTCAGCCCTGCTAGATGCCAGACATAAGCATTCATGCTAATTTCTTTATTATGCTATTTACTATCCAAAGAAAACAAATAATGGGTAGAAGTCCTATTTCTAATTGTGAATAGTCTGAGCTCAGCGTTGCTGTAGATTTTTATCTGTTTTTATCCATGACACAATAAAAAGATTCATTCTAAAGTTTTCCATCTTGCCAGACAATTTCAAATTAGACCAGAATCTTGGTCTCTGATGGCTGTTTTCCTGGAATATTCAGTATGTCAAAAATACTTGGTTAGCAACACAAGCCTAAAATATTTTGCTGTATCATATTTGATTCTGGGAGGCAGGGGATGCATTCTGTCAATGTGACTAATGACTAATTAGGCAGTCCTATAAGTGAGCAGAGTACAATTATAGTTACACACTGACAAGGACTTTTAGTACTACATATGTTAGTTTTTTGTGAAACTGAAATTTAAGTTTCTCATTAGGCTCATTGCACTGTAGCCTAGAAATATTCGTGACGTTTTTTCCATCCTGTTGAATTTTCCACGGCATGCGAAGCAACTAAATTATGAAGGCGTGTAAAGGAACTGAACTCGAGAATAGAACATCACGTATTAACTCACAGAATCTAAATTAAGTAAAGAAGGTGAACCTGAAATGTGTGACCAAATTATAACCAGCCATCACAACAGGTCATGAGCTATTGTTAAGATCAGGAGGCAATAGTTAATGTAACATAAGACACTGCATAGTCTTTAGATTCTCTTGGAGCCCTTTTCGGTGTTAAATTACAAAAGAGATTATTCTCCGCAAACAGCCTTTTTCATATTTTGCCATTGGACAGTTGCATTACGTACAGAAAAGTGAACTTTTACTACTTTCTCGAAATGCTGCCATCTCAGCAGTGCTTGGACTGTATGTTTCCAGTTTGAAGATACTTAGCAGGATTGTATGGCAATGGGCACATCTCTGTTCATTGGAAAATAAAGAAACAGTATGATGCTCCTTGAATACTTTTGCATGTACTGCAAGTTTCTGAAAACTCTCTGGCAGTACTGGAAAAAAAATCACAAGTAACCTCCAGAATCTTCTCAAGAAGGGATAGCAGCCTTTGAGGTGAGCACGGGAAGTACTGGATACGCACTTTTTTCCATGGCTGCCAATGGATAAGTGGGAAATTACAGTTTCCAGTGCCAGCTTTATTTTGATGCCTGTAACTTGCCAAGGGTTTGGTGAATGGATGCAGTAGGGCCCAAATCCTCTTGTTCTGTCTCATCGTCTCCATAGTCATCTATCTGTAAGCATGGTCAATTTTGGATGTACCTGTTTCACCTTGCTTTCCATATAAATGCACATATTGCCAACATCATTACTGTAAAGTGAGTTTAAATTCACTAAAATTTGTGAATGTTTTCCAAACAACTTTTTCACACAATTAAAATAAAAATTAAAAAAAAAGGCTTTTCCTAGATTACAAGGGAGACCAATTTGAGACAGCTCTCAAACATCACCTGGAATCCCAGCATACCTGGCATCCTCACTCATGGGCTTTAATTCTCTTGTTTCAAAACTGTGTGTGACAGAGGAACTTTCATTGTATCTTGCATCTAACCTCTGGTTGGAAGAACCACCAAAAGTTTTATGTGTAAATCAAAGGATTAGATGTGGGTAATGATGGGAGTTAAAGCTGCTGAAACTATGCTGCCATGAATAAGTCACCATAGTCATTCTGTTAGATTCGATTCTGCATGTAAGGATTATGTCCATTCTGGGTCTGTAGCATTGAGTGTCCCTACAGTGAAGCTGAGCTTTCTTTCCAAGGAATCTAAGGATTCTCTCCAGGAAACTTTATGATAGGAACTTACTCAGGAAGGTAATAGTATAGTCCCTTCCTTGTCACTTTTTGCCACTTTATACTCAAGAAAAGTCTAACACTAGAATTAATGTAGATAAAATTAATGTAGGCTTGAAATACGATGGCATAATTGTAGAAAGAAACTAACAGATCATTTACTCTGCACAACGTGGCTGAAATCTATGCAGTTTGTTTACTCTATATGTGTTGGTGTGCAGATAGTATAATTTTTAAACACTAAGTGTCTGATCCTCCAAAAGGGATTTCTCGAAGCAGGTAAGTGAAAAATATCAAGGTTACTGTCTTTGTTTGTGAGGTTCCTTACAAAGATTTCATATGGGGTCAGCAATGTTTTTTGACCTTGCATAGTGAGTTTTGTTGCTAATAGTTTATTTAGAGAGATTTCTGTGACTCTGCTGAGAATTATTAGAATGCTAAACACCAAGCACATTTTCCCTAGTGTGATCAGATTGAAATAAACTGGAAGAATGCCAGGTTTATTTCTGATGCACCTCAAATTTAGAGTATCAGCACAAACAAAGAACAATTTTTTTCCCTTGGTTTTGGGTTTTTGGTGGATAAGACTAGATGTCAAGCAGACAAAGCTGCAAATGATAGAGTGTAAGTGCTTTACATGTAGATGGAGAGAAGTTGGTGTCTTTAATGTCTGTGAAGCACAATATTTTAAACAATAATAGCTCTACGGTTTCTATTGGGAATCAAGCAAGAAAAGCTATTCTGTTTTTGTTCCTAGCCCTTGGAAGAAACATTTGTTTGCTTTAAAACTCGTTTTTGAGTCCAGTGTTGTCAAAGAGTTGTTAAGAATAAAAGAGCTGTGGTGTACTTGAACATCCTCATCTCTGGTTCCTGGGATTTAGCTATATCAGTGATTTATTCCTGTTTCTTAATTGCAAAATAACAGCAATTTTAATTTGAAATGCTTGTTAGTAACAGTCTGACAGTCCTCTGAGGGATTGTAGATAACCTTCTATGTCCTGCAAAGGGATTAGCAAATGCTGCTCTGGGAATTAAATGATTATTTTAGTGTAAATGAGTCCAAAAGCAGCCTGTCCAGAACCCAAAATAGGTTAGAAATTTGGAAAGAAATATAAAGTCATTGCTTTTGCCTGTTAGCTCTGCTCATCAGCCCAATTTTTAAACACATAAAGTCATATATAGAGGTTTTTAATATTTGTGGAGGAAACATGTGAAGGACTGTTCCAAATAAAGGGCACCTATGTAAGAGAGAATGACCTCATCTAAACTATAAGGAAACCAAGTTGTTTACACTTAACGTGGAAGAATGTTGCATGAAAGCTTTTAAACTGTAAGAAAGCTGTGAGGTACAGAAGAAAATGTGATTCAGGAAAAGACCTTTAAGATCATTAAGTCCAACCATTAACCCAGCATTGCCAAGTCCACTGCTAAACCATGTCCCCTATTTACACCTCTTGTAAATACCTTCAGGGATGGTGACTCAACCACTTCCCTGTTCTAGTGCTTGACAACCCTTTCAGTGAAGAAATTTTTCCTAATATCTAAACCTCCCCTGGTGCTATTTCCTTGAGACTTGAGACTATTTCCTGTTGCTTTATCGCCTGTTACTTGGTAGAAGAGACCAACAGCCACCCCGCTGCAGCCTCCTTTCAGGTAGTTGTAGAGAGCAATACGGTCTCCCCTGAGCCTCCTTTTCTCCAGGCTAAACAACCCCAGTTCCCTCAGCTGTTCCTCATAAGGTTTGTTATCCAAACCCTTCACCAACTTCCTTCAGTTGAAGATACTAAAATTATCCTAAGTGCAGTATAGCTCCGAGGATGGAACTAATTAAATGGGAAATAAAACCAAACAGGTTGCCCTTTAAAGAGGATGTCAAAAAAAGACACCAAATCAATAGTCCACCAACTTCCACACAAATTCTGGAAAGTGAAAAAAATAAGGAGGGGAAAGTGCTAGCCCTATGTCTGTCCAAATTTTGCTAAGAGTGAAGCTATATGATGCTGTAATATCAGAAACGAAAACATACAGACAAGACAAAGCATATGATATCACTGTAGGAATAATAGCATATTTTACAGGGTTTAGAAGCAAATTACCACAATGACCAGCTCAGCGAGTAGCACAGTGGAACTCTGTCAGGAAACCGGATTCTGTTATACAGGATTTTTTTTTTTTTTTAAAAGCCCATTGGGCATATATGAATTAGAGATTCTGTCTGGAGGGACTGGAAGCCTGAGATTCATCTGGCCAAATGGAAGTGTCTACATCTAAGCTTATTGTTTAGTCTTCTCTTACAGTCAGTAGAGAGAAACAGGCACTCCCAGGTGAGTAAACCATCTCATTTTGAAACAGATATCTAAAATACTTACAACAAATTGGATCCTAAAAGTGACCATTTTCTCTCTATTTGCTATAGAGCATAAGGGGATTAGCTGAGATACAGACATCTCCAAAGTACAGGACATGAATCCTGCCTGAAATGACAGTGAAAGTAGGCCATGCAGATGGCAAAGTTTTTAAATTGGCAGAAGAAACAACAAGGAAAAAAAGTCATTCCAAGGGACAGGAAACACAATTGTATTTGTTTTGTTTTGTATGTCTTGTTTAGGGTTTTGTGGGGTCTTTTTTAAGTTTATAAAGACCCCTATGAGCAGAGGAAGAATTTTTAATAAACTGAATTTTTAGAGATCTAGTGGTTTTCTTTTTCAGTTTTTCTACGGTAAAAATCTATCTAATCCTGCCTACAAAGTGGAGGGGGAAAAAAACTGAGTAGTAGTTTCTGCTCCAGATTTCTAAAGGATGCTTTTGTTCAGCTTGTTTGGATTCGATGCAAATTACAGCTGAAGTGACCCATTTACCCATATTCTTTTAAAAATTTAAAGCATTTTTGAAGTGTTAGAAAAATGGAGGGAAAGTGACTTCATTATCAGGAAGATAATCTTAAAAAACATAAATGGGTATTCATTTTTTTTCTTACTGTACTCATTCAGTGTTTTATAGAAATATATAAACTGGTATAAAAAAAGACATAATGAGGTTTTGTTTTAGTAAGAAGTAAATAAATGGGATGAAAAAGAGATACAAAACTTGAAAAAATTGCCTCAGAATAACTTCAGAATTGCTTTAGTAAAATCACAAAAGAACAAGTTTTTGTTGGACAAAAGATTATGATTGTATTAAAATTGAATACTTCTGTGTAATTTGAAATCTGTGCTGCCTGACCTATTGTGTATCAAATTAGGTTGCTATGAACAATAACAAAATATGTGACTGTTCCAATAAAGGAAAAATTTGCATTATCATATGTTGTGAGATGCTATGAGAGTGGCAATGTGTAATTTATATATGACCTAAATCTTTCTGGTTTGCAGAATGACATACCCTTTTTAATTATTTTTCTACTTTTAATAATTTAATAGCTATTATAGTGAAGAAATTCCTTTTACTTTGTTTCTGTTCAGTGAAAAAAACCTGCACATCTCAGCGGGTATTAGTTTGATTTGTTAGATTATGTTCATTTAATCATGAACAAAGTTTTTAAACCTTTATTTAGTCTCTGGAAACCTTTCTAATAACTTCAGAATGAATAGGTTTAGGTTTCCACTAAGTTAACTTCTGCATCTATTACCTGAAAAAAAGTATAACCACTAAAAGCACAGAAGTTAGCACTGATGAAAGAATACTGAAAACATGGGTAGAAATGTGGGTGAATTACTCAGTTCATGATAAATTACTCAGTTCAAATGGATTAAGGAATGTTATTCTATGGACTTGCCAACCAAATAGAATTACTCTAGCATTAAAAACAAAGAGTGTAACCAATAATCAGCTTATCTAAAAGACTTTCATGATCACTGTGCTGTCTATTCTGTAAACGTGACGCTCTTTTTTGATGTGATCCTCCCTTTGATTTCAATTCTCATCTGTGCAGATTCGGTGATATGTTTGATACTTTCAGCCATATTCTTGATGCATAGTACAATTTTCTAGTGTGTTCTGTCACTTTTTCCTTTTTGTTTAGGTCTTATTTTATTGAATACTTAAATCTTGTGACTGGCAGTTTACATTAGGCCCTTCTGACCAGGGATTTTCATTAGATCTTCTGACCATGGATCTGCATTAGAAAGTACTTAGATTTCAGTACTTTACATTCGCACATACATCTTGTGTTCTCATCCTTGGCTATATGTGAACTCTGTATCACATATAGCCATTTTTGGTGCTGGCCTTTCCTTATATTCATAAGATGCCGAGTAGAAGAAAGTATTTTGAGTCAAAGCATTTCCCCTTGTATTTGGACTCAGAATTTCAAAATAAATGATGCAAATTCTTCAAGAAAGACAATATTTTATGTTTACATGCAGCATTATTCTTAAATGAACAGGAAATCAAATGTAGCCCAGTTATGGTCAAATGAAAACAGAGATTTGCTGTAAGCTCAAAGTGTAAGGTTTTATCATTTAAAGATGATTTTGCTTTCTCTTTGAAGATTTGCACTTTGAAATTCTTGGAGAAATAATTGCCAATCTTACAATATTTTTTTCCACTTAAAGAGGTCTTGATCAATGTGTTAGGCAATTTCTTATTCTAAATCATTTAAGTCTTTGATTTTAATTTTGAGAGTTTGTAGGCTAATTGCAAACAAATTCCAAGAAAACAAAATCACTATATATATCAATAACTCATACTCTTTAATATTTAAAATCAACTTTGTCTTACTGTTTTCTGTGTGTTCTGCTCTGTAATTTTCAGCCATACATACTTATTTCACCCTTTGGAATAGATTTTGTATGTTTTACTACTAATAGGCTATCTTAATGCCTTGTGAGAAAATAAAAAGAAAAAATATCTCACACAGCTTTGCTGGAATGGTGAAACGTAGTGTTATTGTCAGCATTTGTTTCATTAATTACTATTTAAGTACCAAATGCTGATGATTCAGAGGATATAGAGGAAAGCTAAATCAAGAAGATTATGCATTTTTTTCCCCTCAAGGCTGTAAAAGCAATGACTAACTTATGCTTTTAGCTGGTAGCACAATATCATCTCAGAGACCTGTTGATAATGTGGTTGCTGAAGAGACTTCCTACGGTTGTTCAACAGCTGTCAGCCATAACCCTAACCAAAGGCTTGCTTAATGAAGAATGGGCTGTGTTTGCTCTGTGTCCTTATATTTGGAGAACTTATATCTCCTACGGGGTTAAAGAAGACGGGTTAACATTATTCTGGTCAGAGCAGCAGCAGTACTATGCGTTGTCCTCAGCCAGGAGTGCTGGAAGGAATATATTTGAGGTCTTTCCTGAGTTTGTCAGAAAAGCCATAATCATAGCCATAGAGGTGTTTCAGTACTTGAATGACTTGGAGCTCTCCTCATTCATTGATGCCTGCTTTACAATGCAGGGCTACAGTTTTGGCCATAATGAAGCCATTTTCTTACACTAGAACTATTTTGTCCATTCTTGTACACAAGAGGAGCTGTCTAGGGAAGAACTGTTTAGGGAAGAGGTAGTCTTAGGAAAGGCAGATGTATTGAGTAATTTTAAACTTTCATATGTTTGTAGCTAATTGGAGCATATTTCTTTTACAAAACTGTTGAAAAATGCCTCAGATTATTTTTACTTTTCATTGAATGGAAAACGTGTCTTCTTATTTGAAGAATGCACAACCAATTTAGAACACACCAGATGAGATGAGAACTCTTCTTTGATACAGAGCTAGCCAATTTCTAGATGAGCACAGTAAGTGATTTGCGTGGTTGCTGCAAAATGTCAATATGTTAGACTCATCACTTATCTAATCAGTAAGTTATTGTGTATTCTGACAGTTCTCCATGAAGACAGATTTGTTTTACTTTGCATACAATAAGTTGTTTCTATAACTGTTACTTCAAAGAATTTTGTCATCTGTGAAATAGCTTTTTCATGTAGTTTTTGCTATATATTTCCTTACCCAAACTGCACCGAAGAAACGATTAGTAAGAGCAGTTAAAGCTGAATATATATCAAGAAGAAAATCAAATTATTAAAAGTCTTTTAAAATGTGATTTCTAAAAAGAATATTTTATATCCTGTAGTTGAATTTTGTGAGCCCTTTAAATGTGGTAACCTGGAGAGACATTAAAAGCAGTCTGTCACAAAGTTCAGTGAAGTATTGGTTCAACAATATCCTGCTTAATGCTGTCCTGCACTACATTTCATCTGTACATGCATTTGGTTCTGCAGTAATGAATACAAATATGAAGTAAAAAGAAAAAAAAAACACCTAGAATTAACCTTTAAAAAACCCCACCCTTTCTTAGATATTAATTCAGGTTAAAAATATTTGTAATTGATCTGAAATAATAACCCTACAAGAAAAGATAGCTTTATAGTTAAAGATAGTTAGAGAGAGGCAGGAGATACAAATCTGACAAACAAGTATATTTACAAGTTTTGGTGTAATTTATTCCAGATTTGTTAATTAATGCTGTGCTTTGAATATGAAGAAAACCTAAAAAAAAAAGCACCTTGGGGGGGCTAATTGTGGTTTTTTTTTGTTAAAGCTATGGTCTTCCATGGTTTTTTGTTAGGATCACTGAAAGATGCCATGCTGTAAAGTTTTCTTTAACAGGAATTTTATCTGTGATATCCTTCACATTTGTCTGTCATATCATGTCAATGTTTGAGTGCTACCAAAACTTAAATGCCTCTTGGAATTAGCAGTCCAGAGATTGACTACAGTCTGCACAGTTTATGGCTTGAAATGAAGTCTCTTGGGAAATACCTCAGAACTGACATGTGAGGCACCAAGGGAAAAACAAGTGCAAAGGACAATGAATTAGGTGTGTCATAAATGCAGCCAAAGAGCAGAGAATCCTGGTGAAGAGTAAGTGACAAGTGGAGTGAAAGGCTGTTCTGAGCTAGATAAACATGGTTCAAAAGCAGAAAAGAGTAACTGTAGAGGCAGGAAATAATTGGAGAATATGTAGACTCTTAGGGAGGATGCAGTCAGAGCTCTGACAAAAGGGCATTTGGGAAGCCCTTTTACTCCTCTAATGTAGACTTCAGGCAAAAGGACAAGTTACTAGCAGAGGTCAAGATCCTCTTCATTAGGAATTCTCATTACTTGTTAGGTAAATTTGACTGGTGGTGGAAGCAACTAATATATAACTACTTAACAACCAAAGGAAAATTTATGCTAAATCAGTCCTATTCTATAAGACTTTTTCAAAGCTAAACACTAGCGAGCTCAGATCCTGCAAACTTTAAGAACCTACACACAGGTAAGACCGAATCGTTGAGAGGATCTTGGTGATAGTATGTGTTAAAATCAATGTGTAATAGGAAATTTCAGAACAAAATTCATTCCTACATGTTTCAAAATATAGATTATTTTTGTTTACATAGTGTCCTGGTATGGATAAATCTGTAAACAGGGTTAGTAACAGCAAAACAAAATGTAATTTTGCTATTCTTTGTTTTAAAATTTTTTTATATATTCACAAATTCTTTGCTTGTGCCTGTAAGCATGTATTAATAATGCAATACTATACAAATACTATACTATACAACATCCAGGATGTTAATTGTTAAATTCACTTTCTGTTATCGATATAGACACAATCCTATTTAGTTTTCCTTCATTAACAGGTTTCAGGTTTTTAAGGGAGTTGTAAAGCCAAAGTTGTTCCTGAAAAGGCATAACTACACTAGGAATATGTAGGGACACCACTACGATTTCCTCAGACATCATTTTCCAACACTATAATTTTACTAAAAAAATAAGCTCTATATAGACTAGAACGGAAGTTAAATTACTGTAGAAATCTCAGGTCATAACTGTATTTAAAGCTGGGTTGCAGTGGGCAGGTTTTGGAATTACTTGTAATTGCAATGGAGAAGTAATAGATTCCTTGTAGAATTACCCCATTTTGAAGATACTTGCTACTGCAAACCTGAATTATGTTGACTCTGAAATTTAACAATGTGATGTTAACCGCATTAGGGAAAGAAAAATACAAAGCAACACTGCATATGTTTACCAGGTATTTCAGCTGAATTTCCTTAGCAGTATGTGATGTACTTTTCCAAAGATGCCAAATGTGCAGCTTCACAAAGAAGTTGTCAGCTAATTTTATTTTAAGTAGCCATTAGGTTTTTGTCTATTTTGGCAAAATTTCCCAGACTACATCCAATTTTTTTTTTCTTTTTTTTTTTTTTTTTTCACTCAGGAAAGGTGAGACATGAATAATGCCATACTTTAGGCAATGAAATTACAACTGAAATAACTCTCACCAGAAGCACTATACTGCAAAGAGTTGCCTTTATAAGTTGAACTGTACACTCAAAGCAAAAAGTAGATGAGCCCTTTTTTGGTATAGAGTGGATAAACTGTATACCACCCAATAAAGTGAATAAATTCATTGACTGTGTTGCTTCTTATCCTGTTTAGCCTTATTATTTTCTAGTGTATTCCTCAAACGGCTGTCAAGATGCCTGCACTGCTCCCATACTTTCAAGTGTTATTACTAGGCAAACTTATGTTGTCTGATAAAAAATATGGGCGAGTTAGTGATGGAAGCATATTTATGTATCTTGTGTTTTCCACAGTCTCATAAACAACTTAAACCATGATGCTTAGTACAAAAAAATAAATCCATCCTGAATTTGGAGGCAATGTAAGATGAAAAGAAGCCTTAGAAGGGGAAGGAAGAGGAAAAGGAGAATATAAGAGAACATGTAGGAAGTCTGTTTGTAGCAGATCTTCAAAGACCTGGCATTTCTGATAGGAGCGTCTTAAAACAGAAGTTCTGATCCATTTGAAATACATGCACTAATGATGCAAAATATGTTTTAAAAAATTCAAATGTGTAATATTTTCTTAATAGAGTTAAAAGATTTGTATTTGGTTAGAGTATAGGTGGGGGAAGATAGCAGGACAAAACCAAAGTCAGGTAAAGTGATCACCTCGCATTATTGGAAGTATTAAATTACAGATTTTATCAAAGACCTTACTATTTTCTTCACATTATTAAGGCAATATTATTTTTTTTTCTTATAATACAAATTATTTTCTTGGCTAAGAACATGCTTCTAAATTAATATATTGTTGCCTAGTGGAGATCATGACATTTGATTGTGACTTTTTGAGTCAGATAGTTTCAGATATTGTAGGATGACAACTAATGCCACTCAGGGTGGCTCTTCATTTTCTACCGTTGAGCTAGATGTCACGTATACAGTGAACACAAAGTCTCAAAATGTTCCTCTTTACCTTTTCTGCAGAAAAAAAAAAATAGCATCCAAGAACTCCTGTTTCTCAAAAAACATGGAATCCTTTTTAGAGTAAGTTTTGTAAAGTAAGATGACAGTAATATTCAGAAATAAACATTAACAGATTCTCTTTATGTGCTATCTGTCATAGTCTTTGATAACAACAAATCCTGAAAGCCTTTAAGCCATCAATGAGATTTTCAAACCCATATTCAAAATTTGAATAAGAAGAACGCTGTCAGATTCAAAAGAATGAATAATTTCCCAACTTGAGGTCACAGACAGCGAGCTTCATAGAGCTTTATACAGAAACATGTAAAAAGTATATTGGGAATCATCCAGCCTCCTGCTCAGGACAGGATGCTGCATTCAAATTTACCCCTGTCCTTAGTATTTATGACATATGCAAAATATTCCAAATTTATTACCTGTTATTAATGCTCCTCCCTTAATGGCTTAATAACTGCACTATATTGGAGCTATTGTTCATCGTTAATTGCTAGTATTTTTATTTTAGTGTAAGTTTTTATTTATTAATGGTTAATTTCTTCTGTGTTCATGTAATTTATATTCTGTAGTTTGATTATATGACAACTCTAAGTTTCATTCTTTAACCAGAATTCTCCAGTGAGTCTCACCTTATTAAGTAGACATATATATTTAAACCAAAGGCAATTGTACACATCTTTGGCAAATATATTCCTCAGTTTAAACTCTCCTGTCACATCTATTGATATTTTCCCTACAGCTAACATATATTGCTTATCAGTCTATGGAGTGTCTAGGAAATCCCATTTCACACATCACTTCTCACAGTATTTCATAATCACACAGTCAAAAGATTCTGCATAATTGGTGAAACAAGGAAGTATTAAGTTAAACCATCTTTCATAGTGTTACTTAAATTTATAGTCAGGTTCTTTGCTACTTTACCTTTTCTGACGTCAGCTGCTTCGTTTTTACTCACTTTTGCACTGTTTTAAATGTAGGGGTGTAAGAAATGTTAATTTTATATGATTTGTGTATGAAGCAGATATTTTGATAAACATCACAATATTAAAAATAAATATTATTACTTAGAAAAATGCCTACCCAAGGAGATGCCTGATGCCTGGGGCTCATCCCATCTGCCCTTCTCAGTTGCCCTGCTCCCTTGCTGGGGGCAATGGGAAGAGCCCTGGCCAGGAGGCTGGGCCCTGGGTAGACCCCACTGCTCTCACTCCCCCTGCCCACTGGGGGCTGCCAGCCCACACTGTGCCCTGACTTTTTTTTCTGTTTTAAAATTTAATCTTAGAGTGTGTTTTATATAAAAGAAGAATTATGTTAGTTTTCTTAGTTTGACAAAACTTGCAATTTAACCATGTAAAGGAAATTGGAGAAACAGTAAAAATAATAAGACAATGTATGAATTTTAAGCTAATGACTATACATTAAGAAATCTGAAATAAGAAGTGCTCACTCCACAGAGGAAAAATTTTAGATGGAATTCAAAGGCCTTTCAGATAGTTCTCTGCTTCCAAAAAACTGCTTTATCAATCATTTCTGTAAGTGAGCCTGTAAATTGGTGTGTAAATGAAGTGTTGTATCTGTTCTCTCCCTTGTTTTCTTTTATACTCTGCACCAATCCTCTGCAAGGCAGATTCATTTGTTGTTTAGTTGAAGTGGAATGACTGCAATTCCACAAACAAATTGGGCCTCAGTTAGGTGCACTTTGTCATAAATAATCTCTGAGGAGATTGGATTTCTCTCCTTGCTGATGTACTTCAGCTGTACGTTAAACTCCATAGCTTCTTAAAGGCCCTGAGTTATTGCTTGGCTGACTGATCACTGAGCAGCATGCACCTGTCCTTGTTCTCCTGTGTTGTAACTGTCTCTATTTCCCTAAAGAATATTCAACAAAGTTTATGGTAAAAGAAACTACTTGTCCATTTTCTAGGATTTTTTTTTTTCACTCTTTGGCCCAATTTTTTCTTATTCACCTTCATGATGCACAGCTCTTCTGGCACATATTTCTTCATGATCTGGAGAGAAAAGCCATTTCCTAGATTGGTTAAGGGCATTTTCCATGGTCAGGTCATCTAATACTCATATTTCACATTCAGCAGTAGGCCACTTTGAAATTTAACAGCATGTCTTTATCAGCTCCAGGAAATGTCCTCTACATTTTCATTTATAAGTTTTACAGTTATTTCTTTTGCTTTGTTATGGAAGTTTGCTCTCCGTTTCAGTCTACCCTTTTCCTTCTCTTTCTCAAAAGCAAACTGAAACTCCTTAGCTCTGTGGCTGAGATGGCTGAGTTGCTGGCAGTGCGATAATGTAATCTCTGCCTTTTCCCAAGCTTCCTTCTGCAGGTTGTGTAATGGGTTGAGCAACATCTGCAAGAGTATGATAGTTCTGATCTAGCCATTTCTGCACACGGCCGGTCATGCTGTGCGGTCTGAATTATACTCTGTTTCGATGGGATTACATGACTATCCCAATGATAAAAATGGAACCAAATGATTCCCACGATGTAGCAAGCTTTAAATCTTTACATATAAATAGGGGATTGTGCATGTTTGATAGATGGCATGTTCCTATTTTGAGTCTTTGCATTTGATCTATTTCTCATCCGAAAAAACCCTCTAATATATATGATTGTGAAGAAAAGTATACTGTCTAATTCTTATGCAAAATACTGAAATAACAGAATAGCAGAACCATTTATTGATGGATGAGCTAATTTTTGATGCATACAATGTATATGGGGCTCACTTAGAAAACTAATGAGCCACAGTTTCTCTCTGTCTCAAATTTGATCAGGTGTGTGATGTGCTGTTGAAGAGATGCAAGTGTGGGCTTTTAATCGACAATACCATCTCTTCACTGCAGAATAGCATTTAGGAAAAAATAACCAAGACAGCCGTTAATATAAATCCAGTTGATAGGCTGAGGATGAGTACCAGATGTAACAGGCGGAATGGCAGCTAGTCAGATGAAATGGTACTTTTCCCGCATTAGCCAGTGATCACAGACATCACATATCAGCTGCACCTGGTTTATAATGTGGTATTTCAGTAATTCAGAAGTAGTGAAATTCTGTCATGCATCATATATGAATATATGATATGAATGTGTGTGCAAGAGCAGAAAAATAATTGCTACAAACAGTATAAATGTGCTAAAAAAGCTGTGTGTATATATATGTATGTAATGATTTTTCTTTCTTCTGCCATGTTGCACTTTTATAGCTCAGGTTGCATTTCTGATATAAACTGCCTCACCAACTGTGTCAGGTTGCACACGGGTGTCAGTAAGTAGGGTTGGATATTAGTGCCTATACTTGTCAGAATGAATCAGCTGTGTGGTGCGTATGTAGGGTGAAGGTAGATACTAACAAAAGAAGAACTTGAAGGCAAAGAATAAGAGGCCTTTGATGGAGGAGCTTAACAAAAAGGATTTGAAGGTTATGTGGCCAACCTGTGGTGGGTTGGATGGGAGGAATTGGGCACAGCACTTAGGCTAAACATGGTGTTTTCAAAAATGCTAGGACAGTGATATAAATTTAAATTTTGAAATGGCAGCAAAGAAGGACTCGCCAGACAGAGTCAAAACCATGTGGTTTAACAGCAATGCTGTTGCACAAAGATTGTCATTGAGGCAGAGAGGAGTGGTGAGGTAATAGCTCAGGGCGAGAACAGATGTTATTAATAGAAGTGGTGAGTTGCTGAATGGCAGTGCTTGCTGAAACGTCTATGGAAATAAAATAATAGGTACTAGAGAGATATTTAGGGTAACTGATGACGGGGTAGAGAAGAAGAAACATGAGAAAAGGTATAGCCTGTAGTCTTGAAAGATTAAGAGAATAATAGTTGTAATAGTGATGGGAAAAGGGGCAGAAAGATTTTGAAAGTGAAGATGGGAGAAACATCTGTTTGAAGTGACAGTGGCATGCCTAAGAAGATATATTAACCAGGCATAGGAGATAAGTTGGTGAGACAGGTAGGGTTTTGAGTCATCAGCAGATAGCTTTGTAAGATGTGTGAGTGGAGGGAAGTGTTCACAGTCACTGCAAAGTGAGAAGAACAGGGGTTGAGGACTAAGCTTTGCTTTATCATCATCATTCTATCAGAAGAAAAAATACTTTTTGTAGCAGAGTACCAATAACTTTTCCGTATTTATGGCTCCCTTACTAAAGCTTGTGTCTTCTAGTTTGAAGCATGAGAGGAAATAGGTGGGAATTTCTTTTTCGTCTAACTCAAGTTCACACACAGCTCTGTCTCTTTAGGAGTAGCATAAGAAACGTTGTAAATAAAGTTTCTTTCTTGCTAATTAAAGGAAGAATGTCTCTTAAAACTGTTCTTACTACATGTTTGAATGGATGCAGAGCTCTACAAAATATAAAATGATGGAATTACTCCTCCCTGAAAAGTGGACTAAAGTAATAATGTGTTCCAGTCAGGGTGCTTTCATGTAATTGACAAGCAGCCGTCCATTTTGCTCCCAGTGTGATGTTACATTTAAATAGAAAATAGAGAATCCAAGGTAGAGGATTTCATAGGAATTGTGCAGTGGATCTTTCATAGGCTCATAAAATGCGCCACAGTACATATTATTAATTAGGTAAATACATTACATAAAGAAAAATCTATTATTGTTAAAAAAGAAGCAGGATCGTTTTAAAAAATCCACTGTGAACTTTTTAAAAGGGATTGCTGTTATTCATGTGGTACAAAAAGGGATTTTTTTCCTGTTTCAATTATACATTGCAGACATTATTTAAATTTTATTTGTATTAGTACCTTGCAAAGTTATTATATGTGGTTATGACTAATCATTCTGTATATTAAAAAGAAACCAGAAATTTCCTCCGAACGTTATATACTCTTATTTTCTTTATGAAGCCTGTCATTCTTATGGTGCTCACTGAACGTAATGATGACTACTTACTTTGTACTGAATATCGTAGATAGTAAATATCCATGATATCAGACTTTTCTTAGGTGCATAACTTAAAAATACATTTTAATATACAGTAAAGGTGTTCAGCTCTTCTGTGTGGTAAGATGAGATGGGCAGAATGTTTTGGAGGAGTAGGGCTTGAGATCAGCAAGTTCTGAGTGTTGGTTTTCCTTTCTCCTTTAATGTCATTACAAAGCACCATAGACAACTAATATTTTGCTTCAATTTCTTCACCTGGATAGTGACAGCTGACCAAGAATGACTTAATTTTAATAGAACCTTGAGTCAATTGATGTCAGAAGCTTACTGTCTTTTCTCACATAGATTCATGTTATTATTCAGATTTCATGAGGTCAAAAAAAAGGGCAATGGCCATACTAATTTCTCCTACTGTGATATGGGGCTCTCATGTGGTTATTGCTCTCTCTTATCATATGTCTCTCTTATCATATGTCTCTCTTTTGGAAAGTACCTGGAAAATACCTTATTTTCAGAAAAAAAGTAAGAACTGGAGTCACTTTTTTCAGTTTCAGCTATTTAATGAGCGAGAAAAGAAGATTGCCTTATGAGTCAAATCATAAGATATGTTATTTAATTTATTCACAGCAAAACTCTGAAAATTCTTTTGTTGGTGTTCATCATGCCATCACTGTGAGAATGTGATATATTTCCCTTGAATTGCCTTGATGTCTTATAAGAACTTGCTGAAAGTTCTCAACCCTCTTGAGAAGAGCAAGTAGCTTTGGCAATTACGCTTTACTTATACTAACAACATTTCTTCCTCCGTAGTAGATCCAAATTACTTGGCCTCCATTTCTTTACCTCTGCCACATGAAACCTATCTAATGTAAATATTGTCCTGTTAAGGACCAGGCATTTTCTAGTGCAATTCATTATTTTTGTGTTTCTGTGTGATATATGTTCATATTTTCCTGCCATTATTCTAGAATGTAATTCATACCTATATCTCCTTCTGTGCTTTAGAGAAAGTCTGTGTAAACTGTAGTGACTTGATGCGTGAAAGCTTCATATTGTGTAGATATATTTTATGATGTCATTTGCGTAATTTCCTTAGTTACTGTGAAACTTTATGTAGGGTCATAATGATTAGACTTCCACAAGCACAGCAGAAAGTAATCTGTGGGGCCTCTTAATGTTGACTATTTCTTATCTCTGTCAAATCCCATGATACTCTGTGTGTATGTGTATATATATAGTAATCTCCTAGATCCCGTAATTATGAAGCTTAAAGATTGCACCAATAATATATTTATTTTAGGAACCCTTCTATTCAGCTTTCTGGCTGAGCCTCCACATATGGCTCCTCATCTTGTGTGACTTCAATTAGTGCTTATTTCTTCCCTCCATTAGGGACCAATTTTTTTCATCTGGAGCTCTTACAGTTGATCATGTGTGGTTCCTGTTTCTAATAGAAAGTATTATACCATGTGAATCGTGCATGCACAATTTCTATCTTTTGATGACATTATTAAAGTCATTATTAAACAGAAAACAACAGAAGAAAATATATTTTATATTGTGCCTGTACTCACATATATTTCTAAATTTATTTTTATTTTATTTTTATAAACTTTGAGATTTAGAATGAAATAAAAGAATGATGTCACATACTGGAACAGCTATTGCAGAAGTAATATGTACTCAGATACAAAGATAACGAAATGTCTACATCTTGAATAATTTTTTTCTCTTTATGAATAATTATTTTGGAAGAATATAAATTCTATATAGAAATATGTTTAAGAGTTCCAATTCAATATTTTAATCTTGACTTTTCATAGACAGTTTTCCTTTTTAATAACTTAGTTTCCTTTTTGCATGTTGAGAAACACAATGTGAATTTAGGGTGCACATTTCAAGATAGAAAAAAATGCAAGAAGTTTATTTCTTGTCTGTCAAAAAAGACAACACTTTTAGTTTTGAAGAAAAGGAGTGAACTTCTTTCTAGGCTTTACAAGTAGGTTGAGTCTTCTCTGCTGAGTGGGTGTTATTAGTATTTTTAACAGCCTCAACAGTTACTAGAAAAGATGTTTTAATGCCATAGAAATGTAATTGCTTGTTAGACTCCTACAGTCACTATGAAACAAGCTGTAAAACAGTCTGGGTTACTTAGAAAAATTACAAGTGCATAGGCAGGGTTTAACATTTCTTTGCCTGCAGTCTTTCTGGTTTTGATAGAATTAAGACTCTGATTTTTAATGTTTAAATTATGCCAGTGAAGCATGGGATAGTAATGTAGTACAAGGCAACATCTTATTGGGAACGTTCTCTAGCGCTTCAGTTTCTAAAAATTAATTTTTTGCTGAGTACTTCTTTATGAAGTGTATGTCTTCTGTCTTGCCTTGCTGCTGGTCACTTGTGAGAGAAGATACTGCTGCAAGTTTGCCATCTTCTGCTGTAACTTTATTTTCTCCAAGACAATACCATTTGGCCACAGCGTTCACTTTTAAAGTTATGCTGTTCTCCCTCAACACCCACGTAAGGGTCAAATACATTTGACTTGATAATAAATGTGATGGTACTGCTTAAAGACAGAAACAACTGTGCTTCAGTGGAACCCTGGGATACATATGCGAGTGAAGCATATAAAGTAGTTGGTGTGAGTAATCCCCAAGTAACTCGAAATACTTGCTTTCCAAAGGTCAAACCTTTAATATGTTACCACCTTCAATTAAAGTAGTTTGGGTACATACTGGTGGGTTGAAACAGCTGGTAACACAACATTGTATTGTTTTCAAGATAAAATATAGGAGTTCATGGTTTTATAAGTATTGTGTGAATCCACCACTCCTTCATGGGTGTTTTCTTTTGCAGTGCATACTAGGAGAAACTGTAGTCTGTGTATCTGAAGAGACAAGTGAGATGTATGTCTCCTATTTTCAAGATTCTGCTGGAAATCAATTGCTGCTGATTTTTATCTGTCAGCTTGCCCTTGGCTCTCTCAAGGCGGTCCCAAATGATCCATCAGGACAATCCATCAGGAGAGTGTTAGTGGTGGTTGTCATTGTTAACCTATGGTGTGCTGGTGACACAAATAGCCCACAGTTTGTAGATAATCTCAGTGAGGCAGATAAGGTCAGTCTCCACTTCATGAGATATAAAGCTTCCGGAAGCACCTACAGCCTGGAAAAAAGCTGTCAATTATTTGGGACTACTTTGACTAATAGTAGGGAGTGGGGTAAATGTATGATTCATATGGATTTAATGAAAATGGAATAAATCACTGAGGTACAATGGCAGGTTTGTATGAAATTCTTATCACTGAAAATTATTAAAGGAGGAAAATTGATAAAAATATTTAAAACCCCAAATCAACCGTTTGTTTTGCAGTTTAATGAGCTATAGGTTATACTGCAACGTCGAACTTGGTGAGAGAGCGCATATCCAATATAATTCTTAACATATGAATAAATGTAAGCATATGAGGAATCCCATTAAAAGCAAATACTATTGTGTTGATTAAAGATCAGAGGAGGCCACTTCAGCAGTCCAAAGAGAGCCCCATGGGGCTGGGTGAGTCAGTAGTCATGAGGCACAAGTCTAAGCTGCAGCCAGCTCCTGGCAAGAGCAGACAAGAGGGGACCCATAAGGCTTCCCACAGCCACGGTGACACAGCTGCGCTCCACCAGAGCTGCCCATGTCCGTGGACCTGCTTCTGGGCAGCCAAACTCACATGAGGGGGAAAGTGGTAGCAGGGCCTGTGGGTCCACTTGAGGCACTGATGTGGGTTTTTTACATTTTAACAAAGATAGTGTTTGCAATTATTAGCCAAATAATTCTGACATACATATTCAACTGGGTAAGGAATAGATATTTGTGACCAAAGTAGTCTAAATAAATCATCCAGGTTTGCTTTATGAAGAGAAAGGACTCGTCCAAAGGGCAATTTGTCCCATCCTGGAATAGATATCTAAGGCAGGTGGTTTTAAACCCCCTCTGATATAATGTCTTTCCCTGTTCAATTAATCAAGATGAAAGCCACGCTTAGCTATGAAAAGAGCTAGCTTTCACTCACAAGAAACTCTTCAGTCCAGGCATGATAAACTACAGCATTTCTGTTCTCTCCAGCTGTTTTAGTTACTTGTATTTGACCTTTACAATAAAATAATCTCTCAAGTATTAAGTAAAAAAAAATCAGGAAGTTATTTTTCTGTATTCATATGTTTTTTAAATATTATTTAATAGTAGGAATTTTAAAAGATATTTCTTAATCTTCAATATAGATTTTGTCTCTATATTTACCTAGAAAATGGCTACCTAGAAAGGTCTCTGTCTTTATATATATCTAGAAAGCGAAATGAAATCTTGCATGCACGTTTTGTACAGCCTAAAAAGGACTTTTAGTTCCATTTCATGCAGCTTGGCCAACCAATCTTGCCAGTTTTCAGGCATTTGTGTGTAGTGAATCTTAACTCTCAAATGAAGTTATTTAATTAGATATTTGTCCTCATTCATGGATTGAGATGCATAGCAGAAGTCTAGCTGAGTAGAGATACATTGCTTTGTAAAATGTTGCAAGAAAAACATTTCTATTTTATTTTCAGAAGGGAGTAACTTTTCAAGTTCTGATATCTATACATGTTTTGATGGAAGAATTACCCCTCCATTGTTTCTCAGAGTTTAGGAAATACAGTAAAGCACATAGGCATTATAGTCACAGCGTCAACAGATCTGCATTTTTCTCATGAGGAATACATTTATTTTCATGAAGTACTTTGACAGTTATATGGATTGAATGTAAATGGATGTGCATATAAACTTTCCTTTCTCTGCTGGGTAATTAAAGCATAATACAGAATATTGGATTTTTAAAATGCTTTATTAAAATAGAGAATGACAGAACATTGACAAATGTTTGCTTTTGGACATTTATTTAGTTAAGAGATGAAACAATGGAGAAAACAACTTTAAGAATACTTGGTTTGCTTACATATCTGAAGTAAATATCACCTAAATATAGTTAAAATAAAAAAAATATAAATGAGCTTCAGTTGCTGGTATATGATTTTGATGATTATTTTGGTTTTACAAATCTTTTAGAATGAAATTGAATAATGTATGAATTATTTCTCTCCTCTTTTTTCTTCCCTGGCAATATTGCCTACAACATGGGCTCTTGAATAAAGTGTAGTTTATTGTTGATTTTATTTTTTTATTCTGTTTGAAAATCCAGAGACAGAACGTGTCAACAACACGTTCCTGTTACATCCAAACTACGTTTTTTACAATATTGTCAAATTGAATCAAGAGAAGACATGGAATAGATCCAGATCAGTTTTTCTGGTGCTATCGTAAATTGATGAGGAAAAGTTTTCATCAATCTAAAACTTTGAAATGCTGTGCACGTTCGTCCATCTTATTGCTTTAACTTAATACGGAAATTACATCATTATCATGCAAGAATCACATTTACTAAGTATCTTCTGTAGTTTTGACTTGCCTTATTTGCATCTCAAATGCAATTTCTGTACAGTTGTTTGTCAATATTATAAAGACTAGATATAAATAATTACGGCATAAGATTGCTCTCTATAAAGTAAAAAATATATTTTTCTTTATAAAAATAACCAACCAGAAAACTGTATTACTTAATGAACTCCATATGTACTTTCAAATTTCTTATTTAAACGATTAGGTATCAGAGTTTTAAATTAAGCATTTTGAAGTTGAATGATCTATCTTCTGAGTACCTTTTCTCTGATAGTCCTTTTTTTAATACATGTTCTTTGATTACAGTGAAGCAAGAGAGAGAGTGTTATATTTAATATGGAAAAAATGCTATATCAAATTATAGGTTGATAAAGATATTATTTGGTGTAGTCTTTAAAAATGCAAAATGAGTACTAAAATACCTATTTGTTTTAATTTGTTTGTTATTAATTTGAAACAGGTACCAATTATGTATTACCATGTTATATACCTAAGATGTTAAGCCTTCATGAGACTAAGTAAAACTTGCCCTCGTAGCAACATGAAGGTCTGATTGCCACACCGATGAATAGATTCCTTTCAGCTTTTCGTGGATCTGCTGAAAGTAGCAGTATTAATAAAAACACGTTGGCGCATGCTTTGTTATTAGCCAGCATCCCCAACGTGTACCAAGTTCGCAGCAGGCTTGCTGCTAATGTGTGCTTCTGCATTTTCGCTGTTCGTACCCCCCCTAGTTAGGCTGTGTTTTCCCATTCCACAGTCCAGCATTCTTTTTTCTGAGGAGATACACCAAGAATTCTTAAAAATAGCTAAGAGGCTTTTTCAGAAGTAGTTTTGCTGAAAGACTTGTTTATTAAATATAAGACAGATGTATATGAAAATCTTAGCAGCTACTCATTAACAGTTGAATAACTCAATCATTTGTGAAGTGGCATTATTCCAGGCTTATGGGGAAGAAGCAGGTGTAGACAGTATAAATGACATAAATCAAACAGAAAAAAAAAAAGATAAAAAAATAATAATTTAAATGGACAAGTTGGTTTATTCCTTTAAGCCTTAGAAAGTCTTGAGAGAAAGACATAAAATTGCAACATTCAGCATTCTGACATTTTCTGTTCATTCATGTTCTTCAGTGCATAACACTAATTTTATTTTCATGTAGAGTATGTAAACTGAGGCATAGCCCCCAGTAGAAAGGTAATGAATGTTTAAAACATTTATGCATGAAGCTGCCTCAAAGGATAATTAGATGATTATAATAGTACTTGCTTTGAGATAGCTAATTAAAAAAAATCTATTGCTCCCAAGCTTAATTGAGTAATGATAACATATTAGCAACCTCCAAATTTCAGTTAGAGCCAGCTACAATTTAAAAAAAAAAAAAAAAAAAGTATAAAGCATGAAATTTGGAATTTTCTCATGAAGTCCAGCAGGATGAAGCTTTACTAAATTTTGATTTTAATAATTTTCCTATGTACATTTTCACTCTATAATCTTAGAAATTCCCTAACCAGCTAATGAGTACTTTATAAATGACCCTCTGCTCTCATGTCATACATGAGGGATAGGGTATTCTGATGTGTTGAATGGAATTTGCACATGCAGCTGCTCACCGTTCTTTTCGAGGTGACAAGCATCGATGCATCAGCTTCCATTGCCAACTCCTGTTACAACTTCTGTAGCTGTGAATTCTGTTCTAATTTGTGTTTTTAACTAGCCAGTGTGTTGCCAGAATAGTGGGATTCATGGAGTTGTTGAAAATTGCTGTTTCTTTGTGTCATGTCCCCTTCAGTTATAACAAAATGAAAAAACGAAAATTTTTGTTTAGTTTTTTAAAGCTAAAGCTGAAGCTGTCTGTAAACATTTCTTCAGATTATTATAAACACTTTACTGACATCACGTCACTCAGATATACAGGAAAGAGCAAGGGGAAAAATAAGTTTTCATGGGTTTTATAGCAGAAGACTATACCTGACAGCTTTGACAGGTTTGTCTTCCATAAATTAATTAGGAGAATTTCAGGTTGCTGATTTTCTTCAGTCAATTGTTTATTAGGACATGTCTGGTGATGCCAGAATTTCACTACTTATTAAAGATATCTCACAATTTTAAAAACAGGCAGTACAA
Source organism: Tringa tobata (assembly GCA_033628505.1). NCBI lineage: Eukaryota > Metazoa > Chordata > Aves > Charadriiformes > Scolopacidae > Tringa > Tringa tobata. Next base: position 2,291,053 of record JAHREE010000367.1, on the reverse strand, counting down.
ACATATTGTTCTTTTCCCATTTCCTCTGTAGAAATAAAATTAGGGAAGAAAAAAACACTTTTATGATATCAGAGCACGTCTTTCCTGTCTATTCCAAAACTCTAGCAAAAAAATTAGACAGCACTTCAGGAGCAGTATTTTTAAATTTCTGCTACTTAACTATTTAAACCAAAGTGAAAGAAAAACAGAACATAAGAGAAATTATTTTTTCTTCCCCTTGAAATCAGTATCAGTCTCCTGGTTCACTTTATAGAAAAATCTTCATGTCCCATCTTTCCATTTTGTAATCTAAGAAACTGATGGTACAGCTCTCACTGATGTCAGTAATGGCCATGATATTAATATGTGAGAAATGTAAGAGAATGTTTTTTCCAGGAAAATTTGAAGAGCAAGAGAAGCATCGAAATTGATGTTTAACAGTATATATTACCTAACTCAATGTGATCACTGATAACCACTTTGTAAAGCTTATATTCTTATATTCTCAAAAATGTTGTTCACTGTATCAGCCTGGAAAAGTGATTAAATCTTTTTTCCTTTTCCTGTGATTTTCAAAATCATACGCCATATGTATCAGTGAAGAGAACTTCATACCTTTATTAAAACCTTGGTATCTGCATTTATATTTATAATGTTAGAAACATAACATTGAAACCTGCAAGTTGTGAAGGATAAAAAGTCATGTTTAAATAGAGAAGCTAAATTACTCCTTCCAAGAGCCAATAAAACTGAAAAGCATTCATTATAAAAGTAATAAAAACTTATGACTCCTATTTTATTAAAAATACTATCCAGTTTCCTGATGGAGCTGGATTACTTAGAGGATAAACCAGGGACATTCTATGTCTTGCCGTGGGTTTTATGTCTGAGTGAGGCCTCCTGAAATTGATGGCTTTAATGTGAATCCTAATGGATGGGTTTTTATGTCGTAAGATCATGACTCCCAGTTTAGCTTGAGCAGCTCCTTGTCATAATATCGTTCTACCTCTGTTTCTATTGGCACAGAATTAGTTTTGTCTCTTGATTAATAAATGAGAAAGCACTAGCTTTTTGGAAGTAATATATTAGCACTTTGTTTACTAAGTCTCTGGATCACATATAAAGCAGTTCATATTTGATATCCATGTTGCTTCATAATCCATGATAGATATTGTCTTCTTTGTAAAGTATCAGTCTTTCAAAAATTACCATTGCCACGTGAAAATATTTTGTGTATATATATCAGATCCACACCAGCATTTTTTTGTCCATGTTTAATTAAGTGCATTATATCGTCACGGTAATTGGTAAGTACAGCAGTGGTGTCTCTAGTCATTAATATGACTAGCTGAACTAATCCACTGAATATTTTTTAACTCTGTGAGTATCCACATACCTTGACTGAGCTATAATGAAGTTATAATGACAGACAAGGAAAGAAAACAGAGCATAGTGATGAGAGAGGAGGAGACTAATTTAGATGGAACAGAGTCAATAAAGCTGTGTACAAACAGCCCATAATTGATATGAAAGGAAAAAGAATGAGGTCCATAGGACAAACTTTTTTTCTTGGTTTGAAAGAGATAAAAGCACGGAAAGTTAAGAAAGTTATGTATCAGCCGATGGTAGTAAAAGTTCATTTCTATGTCAGTGATTGGACACCTACCGCTTAAATCATCAGAAGTCTTTCTTTTAAGGCATTCAAGTAATATCATTAAAAGCTGCACATTTTAAAATATTTTGATGTATATAAAATGACCAAAGAAAGAAGGTATTTAAGAAAAAATGCAAAATTATTTTTGATCTGTTTGTTCACTGCATAACATAAAAAGCAGAAAGGGTCCATTTTTCCAACGAACTGCATCACCAGTTGTGTTGTGTCCAGACTGTTGTTTATGGCATTTATGACTACAAAGCTTACAACAAGCACATTCTTTTTAGCACTCTTATTACCTATAAAGAGCAGTTTAAGAACAAAAATCCAAAGAAAACTGTGTCACAAATGTGCAGCAATTACACAGAAACTGGAAGCTTTGACTATTAACTAGCCGATATTGAATTGGTTTGCTGTTCATTATGAAATTCAGCAAATAACTGCATATGTTCTACATACTTTTTGGAATAAAATTCCCTTTCTTTCGGTTCAACATGATGTAAACAAGCAAACTATTGTTTAAAATCAATTAAATAATGCATTAAATAATGTAAAGGTGCATTTTCATGTGATCAAAGGTGAAGAAAATTTGATCAACAATCTGGTAAATAGTTGACTCTCCTGTCGTTAACTAGAACAGTACTAATTTTCTGTCATCAGAAGATCTTAGAAACTGTTTTCCATGTCTTTTAACATTTATGGGAACGATGTCATGAAGTTAGTCTTCGGAATCAGTTGGTTTTCTGTCAGCCCAGTTTGTACAAGATGAGCAGTAGCAGCCGTCAGATGAAATACAGACACAGTTCCAAAATGCATCAGAGATTGCATAGGTAATAATGGGATTTCACTTCCTCCTGTCTCTGTCACTTAAAATTACAGTAAATAAGCTCAGACAGTTGTAATAAAAGCAACTTTGATATGTACATCATAGTAAGTGTAAAGAGTAAAACTTTGAATTATTTACCCAGGTAAGTTTAAAAATATTCTAACGTATGACAAATCTTAAATACTGATTTGTTTTAACAAGTAGTGGGTAGGAAAATAGCCTCTTTCAGATAAAAGAAAATTTATATTTAGATCATTTTAGTACACAAGTACTCATGGTTCGTTAAAGATATCTAAAATTTATCAGCTATGAACCCCCCAAAAATTGTGTCTAAAGTCTTCTCTTAGGTTTCATTTCCTAATGTGGATCATTAGCTGTTCATCATGAAATCAGTGCTTATATTTAGTGTTAATATGTGAAATTCTCTACTATTTCATTAGCTGATATTCCAAATTTGAGTCACTTCTTATTGGAACACACAGCTTTGTGACTACAGCTAAGATCCTTTTTTAAATTGAGTATGACATTGTGAATATGTTAAAATATAGTTTATTAGAAGTTAAAAGCACAGTAAGTATCACTTACTACAATACAATAAAAAGAGTGACAGGGCTATGTGTTCTACAGCTGTGAAAAATAATGTAAGGAAGAGTAATTTAGGTAGTAGTGGAGTTTAAAAAGCCAGAAAGTATCGCATGATGTCAGGAATTCTGTTCACCTCCTATCATAATGATAGCAAACTGTGATTCTCAACGTCTTGAGAGACAGAATGCTCCTAGCTGCTTTTTCTTTTAATGGATTGTCTATTTCTTAGCCTGTTTTGCTGAATGCTCTAGAAAAAGTGCATAGCTCTGTTTGTGTCAAGGCAGAGGGTCTGTGCTCTCTCTTATTTCAGCTGCAAACTTTATATGCCTTTGACTGGCAATGCCCATCAAGGAGTTTCTATCCAAGTTCTACCTTTTACAGTGTACAACATTTCTTGCCTTCACCTTGTGCTTTCCAGGTTCTCTATAGTACTGGCAATAAATACGTTCCAGCATGGTCTGGCAATATGTAGGAGCTACACAGAGTTTTCAGGAGCAGGCAGGGGAGCTGGTTAGGGAACAAGATTGAGTTAGCTCTTGTCTTGGCAGGCCAAGGCTCTTCCTCTGCCCAAACACTTTGTTAACCTGTGATAAACGGTGGTTCAGGAGATGACTGGCATATTTGCAAACATCTGCAGTAGGGAAGCTCGACAAGTGCAGTGTATGTGTAGAAAGAAAGCACAAATTTTTCTCCTTATTTGTACAAATGTAAATTTTTATACTATATTCTTTCCTGAAAAGTGTTAACATCTCTATGCAATGAAGGAACTGTTTATTACTCAAAAACCTATTGGCATAGAGTATCTGGAGGCTTTTAGAACTCCCCATGTAGCCTTCACAGCATAAAGATCTGAGGTTATTTTCTAAAATGTAAGAGAAAGTTTTAAAAAAAGAAAAATGTCATTTATATCAAAAGATTGTAATTTCATATTAGAATCAATTTGCTGATCCTGTCTCATTCTGGGCTAATTTTATTTCTTTATTAGAATAATTCAAAATGTTTAAGTTTTAGATTTCTAACTGAGGTGGTTTTGGAATTTCTTTTCTGTGAGAATTTTTATTCTTCCCTGTTTGAATGAAAACAAGCTATCAAATATTAAAAATGTCTTTTTGATAAAAAATCTTTTTTTCTAATAAATTCTGATAGCCACTTGGAAGTTGATCCTGAGAGATATTTTAGTTCTTATAATTTGTGCTGTCGATCTATAGTTTTGGATTATGCTGGGGAAGCCATTTGAACAGGCAACTGTAGAACAACAAAATGTGAGGAAAGATTGTTATTTTAGTTGGTATTTCAGTTTTTGTTGTTATTCTAAAAATTGTCACAAAGTAGCGCTAAAGCCTTGCAACAGACAGAAAATCATAACATAAAGAATTTGGCTTTTGAGTACTTTTCTCCTTCATCCACCTAAATTTGCAGGCTTTTTGTTCAAATAGTACAGAAATGTATCTCTAGAGCTGTCTTATTGTGTAGACTGCTTGCCTTCTCCATTATACCACTAATACATTTTAGCTTGATTTCTTTCCCCTCTCCTTTCAACACTGATATGTTCTACCTTTTCCACTGTAGATTGGGTGGAAGACCTCTGTCTTTGTTGCGCTCAGAGACCTAGAAGCCAGGTTTCCTGCAAAGTTCAGAAATATCCCTCCAGACATCTCAGCTTCCTCCCTGTTTCCCCACACTATCCTTCCCACTGTGGTACGCTCAGTTCTTTCCTCTGCTGTCAAAACTCTATGTCTTCCCCAGATTGCCACTATTTTTCACCCCATAGTACTTCTAGTTTCCATCTGACACATTGTATAATACCCAACGCTGTTTTGTGAATTCCTACCTAGGGTTGTGGAAGGGGCAGAACTATGCTATGGCTCCTCTGGCCACAGCATGGGCCATGTGGAACAGAGAATGATTATGGTCATTCTATAGTCTTTTCCCATGAGGGTTATTAATTTAAGTGTCTTCCCCACTGTTGATTTTCCTTACCTTTGCAAAAACTCCTCTGCTAAATTAAGTGAAAATTGTTCAACAAATTAAAAGAAATTTTGGAAGGCGGAGATCTGTAGAGACAGGCTATGCGATCATATCAGAGTTGATTCCTTTTTTACTTCACGAAGAAAATTAATGATATAAAGAGATCACTTTTGGCTCAGGATTATCTGAACTGAAAATTGCTCAAAGCTAGAAAGATTTTCTAAAGTAGTTTGAATACACAGCCACCCCACTATTATGCTTTTCCCAAAACATCCACTTTTGGCTATTTCAGACAGGATATTGGTTTAAGTGGACTATCCTTACTTTCTTAAATTAAACTATGATGAAATTGATAAGTCAGAGATTTTTATTTTGTTACAAATTGGAAAGGAGGCTGGTGGACAGATAGGAAAAAAGATATTACTGTGCGATAACTTACTCTGTTAGAGCCAGCCCCAGATCAGCAGAATTAAAGAACTATTAGGGAAATACAAGGAAAAGATGGATGGAAACAGAACAGGATGAGTAGATTGTACATAAACTAGTACTAAAACCTACAAATAAATTAATGATTGGACTATGAGACTGACCCTAAAACTAGGAAGTCTGGTCATCTGATTTGAGAGCCTTCAAAACTGTTTTGTTATGTCAGTCTGTTAGAAACATTTTAATAACAGTATGAGTGTCTGAGCAGCTGCTTTTGGCTTTGGAGCACTTCATGAACATTAAGCGCTACTCACTAGGTAAATTATTCCCTTTTAGCGCTTTGTATCTTTAAAGGAAATTATGGGAAAAACCTGTACATTATTTGTCCTTCTAACTTGTGTGTCAGTTTTTTCTTCTATGGGAATTTTTTTTTTTTTAGAGCTTTTTGGTCATTGTAGTTCTCAGTCATTTCACATACTGGAAAAAGCATTCTATCTGTGTCTTCAATCTCTTTATTTTATTTTTTTGACATTGCTCTCTCTCTCTGTTGGGATTCACATGTACGCATATTCTTAGATTTCCTTTGTGCCTAAAAATAGCAATACTGCCTGTTCTTAACCTATTTTCCCACATGATGCCCTTGTAGATTCAGATTCACTTTGAAGATTCCTTGAGTATCTAAACTCTTCCTCTAGAGCTAGAAAGTTGACCTGCACTCATACTTTGTTCTAGTTATTCAATGAACACCAGATATAGCTCACTCTCTATACGTTCGTCATTTTTAAAGGCTGTGTGTTTGCTATGTATTTCTGAGTGGTATGTGTAGACTATTCTTGCCCCTGTGTTCAGCTTTTAGGTGGCATTCTTGTTAGTTGTTCTCTGAGTGATATCTTGTCTAGAAATAGTAATCATACTCTTAATCATAATCATATATTTTTAATAATATCTCATTTGAATATAATGGAAATTTGGATGACTATCTATATTCTTTTCTTGTCATTCAGCATTGATCCATTAAGTCAGATATAGGCATAATCCCTAATGGGCAAATTCTGCACAAAGAGAGAATTTAATATAAATTGAAATTCATTCTTCCTGGTAAGTATAGCTGGCTTAAGTGTTAGGTATCAAATAAATAAAAAAAGTCTTTTCTCTTTTACCTCAAGAAGTTTTGTCTGTAAATTTTATAGGTCTATAAAATTATCTTTACACATTTTGTAAATCTCTAGATAAAGCACCTCTCCATAAATTGTGTAAAACTATAAATTGTAAATCTACAAAATATATAAAAAGATAATCTTGAAATGTTAATGCCATGAGATTTCATAGCAGAATTCTAGCAAGCTCTCATGGTTCCCTGAGAAGGCCAGAGCTTTGAAGAGAATCTGCCTTGACCTTCTCTTTATAAGGAGTTCCTGAAAAAGACCAAAAGATTTTTAAACTTATAAAGCTAGTTTATTCTGGATAATTATTTTTAAATAGAGAAAAAAAAAAAAAAAAAAGACTCCACATAGCTAGGTTAGACAAAACAGAATAACCAGGTTTTCAATATTACACTTTCAAGTCCTTGCAAGTAGGTCCTTCATTCATCCCATGCTTGGTTTCAACTACTGCGTGGCTTTCTGGGATGAAGAAAATTCAGAATCATCCCCCTCTGATTCTTACTAATTTTCTTTCTCATCTGATGCCTGGTTGCATGTGGCTTGCTCCCCTTGGCACTCCCTGCTCTGCCATCCCTCGCTGCCTTTGGGATCTTCTGTCCCTTGGTGCACAGTTGGTCACTATGAAGGCATAATCTTCTGCCTCCAGATGGCTTTACCTCACTCAGTCTACTTGAAGTGACAAAATAGGCGATTAAGACCACATAATAAAATAGGTCATGTCCATCACAGAAGCCATAATTTAAGTGAAAAGTAATCTCTGATCTATAATCTTCATATTATATACCTGTGAATTGAGGAAGATTAAACATATATTGCTATCAATGCTCCACTTAAGACTGAAGTACTGAGAAACTCATGCCAATGTGGTTTCTTGGAACATGGGAACGTTCTGTGGTCAGCATTTGTAGGCGTTAAATGGATGTACAATTTAGCATAAAGTTGCTGATTCTAGTGTCATTCTTTATTTTGACAAATTAGCAATAAATGAGTTCAAATAAATTCAGAGGGTAATTACAGGGAAAAAAATTTTTAGCACAGACTTCACTGAAAGCTGATATTTAGAAATGTCCACTAAATAAAACCTAATGATTCATGTATATAACTTGACATGTTGAGCTTAATCTACCATAGCAGTTTATATCTGTGCAAAATTTGGGTCATGAAAAACAGCCTTTGATGTTTGAATATAATTCTTTGAAACAATGTTAGAACAGATGAAGAGCACCAGCGCTTTTGGTGTCACAATATGTGGAACATTATTTACTGAATCTGTTACAGGACAAAAAAAAATCTACTGCTAGCAGAATGCCCCATTTATTTGTGCCATATCACTAACAATCAATGAAAAACCAACATAACTAAAAAAGAAAGCATCAAAAATGTTGCATTTTATGGGGTTCACGAGTTTATTTTTGTCAGTCTCAGTTACTTTTATTTCTTCCTGCAGTAAGTGGGTTTTAAGAAATAAGGAATTTTCTTGACAGAATGAAGACGTAAACAGTATTTAAAACCAAAACAAACTCCCATAAATCTGCCCAAGCTATAACATATGGAAGAAGAATCATGTGGGTCTTTGCTTGTGAATCTGGCTTCCAACAGATAGGATTTCAGGGACTCTGTGAGCCACAGGTTTCATTGTATTGTTTGTTTAATGCCTCTGATCTAATTTAATATCCACCTTCCATTAATTCTAGTGACCCTTTTTGTACCTCTTTTGGTCTGTAAAGCATCCCACGGCAATTAGCTTCTCATGGTAATAACAGTTGAACCACTGATGTTGACAGTCATTCAAAGTTGCTGTGAAATGGGAGTTTGTAGGAGACGTCTAAATTTAAATATGTTGAGACATTTTCCCTTGACTTTACTGTGCTCTGGATCAGGCCGTTTTGAACTTTGCTTATTTATTGGTTTAGTCAAATGTCTATGCAGCATAGTAGAAAAGCAATAAGAAAAGCTTGGAAAATAGCTATGCTCTTTTTAGTGCATGTTAGTGCAATTTTACTTGTCCTTAATGTTGAGCTAATTTCCTGTCTGGCAGGCGCTAGCAGTATTTCACTTTTTCATTAAAAATAGAGAGAGAGAAAAAAAAAAAAAAAGGAAGTGAAGGAGATGTAGTAGATGATGTAGATTACAATAGTAATTGACACAGTGGTTTAACGTGCCACTGGGATACTGTATAAAGCTTTCTGTCTTTTAAAACTGCAGTTCAGCGACTGCTGTTTGGGAACATGAACAGTGATGGAATTTACTTTTTTTCTAAGTTATTTGATGGAATCCAGATGAGAGGAAATGATATTTCAGTTATATGAACCACTCACCGAAACTACCAAATATCAATATATGACTCCTTGCTGATGATATTTCAGTCTAAAACTGGAAGCAAAAGAAATTTTAGTCTTAGATGAAAATGACTGTCACGGTGCCCCTCGTTCTAGCAAGTCACAATGATAGATCATTTATCTCAAATCAATTACCATTCTCGAGTTTGTCCATTTTCATGTTTTGGTCCTATGAAGAACTATTAACGAGGTACATTTCTTATTTTCATTTATGTTTGCATAATGAATATTTCTGGAGTCATATTTTACATAATTTTAAGGATAAAAATCTCATGGACAGCCACAGTGATTTTTTCACTTTATGAAAGTGATTGCACTCAGGAAGTGCATTTCATTGTGTAAATAAGCGTGGTAGCAACCAAGCCCCTTTAACTGCTGACTGCCATCTTCCTTCACCCTATTCATTTCAAATGCTTCAGCTCAGCTCAGATGCTGTCTGAGCTCTTGCAGCACAGTAAGGCGTCAGGAAGCTAACATGGCTGCCAAAATAGAAGTGCCTTTGATAACTTAGCATGATAAAATTACTCAGTGATGGGCCTAATGGGCATCAAAGCCAGCAAAAAGGTAGGGAAGGGCCAGAACTAACCTCTAGCAAAACTGGCTTTGAGGGATATCTTTGATGTGTATTTGGTATGTTCAGCTTAGAACTGCAGCCCAGATTACATGCTTGGGCTCATCTAGCAGGTAGACTATTCAAAAAGTACCTTTACCTGACAGTGGAGGGTACTATACCAAAAAGGACTGCGTTGATACAGGATGTCCTGCCTGAAGCAATTATTGGTAATGAGAACTGTGGGAAACCCAAGGGTTAATTTTCATTGTCAGAAGCAGAAATGCAGCTGAGAAAAGGTGACATAAAGCAAGCTTTTATCACAAGTCAGCATCCATTCTGTGGAAGAGGTGGGTCATGTTTAAAAAAATGCATCTCATTTTTGGGTATCTGCTCAAATTATGTAGAAACTGGCCATTAACTGGAACACAGAAATCACTTTGAACCCAGACCAGAGTGCAAGATAGCTATCAGGCATGGCATGTTTCTGTCACTAAATCTAGCAAGTAATATCCTAAGCTGTGCATTTTTGGCAGAAAGAACTAATATTCTTTCAGGTAAAAATTTGTCAAGTATTAGGGTCTGATGGACCCCACACATGACTTTGCCCATAGGGCTGGCAGTTCAGAAATGGAATAGAGCTGAGGGACTTCCTACCAAAATTCTGGGGTTCTTTCACAGGTTGGTGGGGCTGTCTTTGTCTGAAGTCCAGTGCCTGGTTTGGAAACTTGCTCGTGTGAGCTACTGGTTAGTGAGAATTGCCTCATGTTGGCAACTGTTAGCCGGAACTTCCATGGCATCCATGTGGAAAACTTGAGTTTTTCCCCCTTTCATTTAAATAAATCTTATAACAGTAAACAACAACTTGGAAATTATGTAATATTTGTATGAGTTTTCTTCATGCCAGATTACTGTCATTATAGAGTTTGGTCAGATATCCATTCTGTTAAGTACCTAAGTATCTTGAATCCAGCCAGTTTTAGCTAATTAGTAATTCCTTTAAGTATGTTTTCTTCCATCAGGAAAACCATATGTTTAGGGACAGTTTTGTACTCTTCAAAAAAGTGTGTGTTCTCCAAGTGCTTCTGGACTCTGCGCTTGATTATTGAAGCATTTACATATTGCCTTAACTTTTCTGTTATCGATCCCTTTTTGACTAATGGTTGCATATCAGTAAATGAAGATGGTATTTGCATGATGCTTCCTATTTTGCTTCCAGTTACTAAATTCAAGAAGTACAGATTTGAAAAGGTGACCTATAGGTGATTGCTTTTATATATTAATGGTGCCTATGGAGGGTCTCATTAACACTCACAGCATGGAAAATTCCTGCAGCTACCCTACAGAGCACTGGAAAACATGACTGCTGAGCACGCTTTATTGTTTATGCTTCATTTTTCTAATTTATTCTCTAAAAGGGTATTTTTGCAGCCTCCATATGACAAATAAGATACCATATGGGAAAAAAAGAACTGGACAAAGACAGCAGGAATACTTCTTTGATTCATTTATCACAGATTTATTTTTTTTATTTTGGGAGTGGAGTTTTCCTTTTAATTGTATTCTTATGAATGTTTAATTTTCAAGCTGGCATTTGGTACATTATTAGAGAAGCAATCAGTGATAAAACTTGTTGCAATGTTTACACTTTGAAAGCTAAATTACAAATGTACATTGAATATATATATTTTATAGCAGAGATATATTTTCAGCTATAATATCAATTATATATGTTCTTATGAAGGTATTCACCCAAATCTAATGCTACTATGTCTTGTTGATATTTGAGGGTAATTTTGTAAATTTAAATTATCTTAACTTAATGAGAAATGATTCCTTTTTATAACAAGAAGGAAAAATATTTTTACACTCGAAAAAGTGTAAAAATTCCTTCCTTCTCCTGTCAGTAAGAAGGAGGAGATACCATGCAATTCAGTGGTTCAAAATATATAGTGAAGGGCAAGGAGACCATATTCTTTATTACATACCATAATGCTTTGGATTGCTATCTACTATATAGTGTCTGAGAAGAGAAGGGAGGGAAGGAAGGTGGCAAACTGCAATGTGCCTGGAGATGGTTGTATTTCTTCTCAAGAAACCTGGAAAGCCTTGCGCTGACTCCCCTTTGCTTAAATCTAAGGTCTTAAACAGGATGGATGAGTGATTCCTTGCACTTCTGGGCTTATTAATGCTTTTTTTGTTTACATTTTGGTATTTTTTTTTTAAATTCTAGTGATGTTTGCATGAATAGTTCAGGAATACTTGTGTCTCTCTCGAATGTGGCTTCTTTTCCTAATTCTGACATATACCAATTGTTTAATTGATAAGCACTGGAAAGCACTACTGAGGAGAAGGGTCTGGGAGCCCTAGTGGATAGCAAACTTTCCATGAGCCAGCAATGTGCCCTTGTTGCCAAGAGGGCCAATGGAATCCTGGGCTGCATAGGGAAGAGTGTAGCCAGTAGGTCGAGGGAGGTCATTCTTCCACTCTACTCTGCACTGGTGAGGCCACAACTGCAGTACTGCATCCAGTTCTGGGCTCCCCAGTTCAAGAGAGAGTCCAACATAGGGCAACCAACATGATTAAGGGATTGGAGCACCTCCCTTATGAGGAAGGGCTCAAAGAGCTGGGGCTCTTTAGCCTCAAGAAGAGAAGGCTGGGGGGAGACCTAATCTACGTTTACAAGTATCTAAAGGGTGCGTTGAAGAATGATGGAGCTGGACTCTTTTCAGTGGTTTCCAGCAATGGAACGAGGGGCAACAGGCACAAGCTGGAACATAGGGAGTTCCACTCAAAGATGAGGAAGAACTTCTTTACAGTGAGTATGACAGAGCACTGGAACAGGCTGCCCAGGGAGGTCGTGGAGTCCCCTTCTCTGGAGATTTTCAAGACCCGCCTTGATGCAGTCCTGAGTGATGTGCTGTAGGCAATCCTGCTTTGGCAGGGGAGTTGGACTAGATGATCTCTAAAGGTCCCTTCCAACTCTGGCAATTCTGTGATTCTTTTCCCTACATATATTTAATAAAACAACATAATCAAAATGTGAAGGCTGAGTTTTCAGTGTTCAATATTTGTGCTAAGCTACTAAATCATGATTTTGCAGATATATCGCTACTGGATAAAGTTATAAGTTCCTTTATTGATTGAATTTGTGTGTATTTCTGTAAATAATTATATAAGTTTATACAATTACACATATGATTTTTGCTCTGTTTTTTAAATATCATTTTATGCAGCTTAAAAAAAAAAGGAAAATAATTCCTCTATTTTAATATAAATGTAAGTTTGGAAACTAGAAGTTGCCATCTGTCGTTGATAGCATGAAGATGTGAGGAGCCTTTTGATTCCAGGTATTCCTGGAATTCCTCTTAATGTTCCAGCTTGTATGTCTTGAATATTTCAAGGGAGTGAGTGTATCAGAGAAATATCTGCAGGAACTTTTGAAATTTTGTAGGTTGTGACTGTCATACAATGAAGATGGATCTGTGACTTGACATCCTCTGGGAAATTAGAACACCTGTGTCTATTCAAGAAAAGTACAAACCCCACAAAAACATTGAGGCCGGTTTCCCAAGTCCTTCATTCCTCTTTGCTCTTAACTTATTTACAGCTGGGTGCACTCTGCTGGATCGTTATGCTTGTCATAGGGGCCTTTTTTTGGCATACAGCAATTAAGAAATCAGGCTCCAAGGTCTCTAAAGCAGAAGAGACTGAGAAAGATATGACACTCACAAATGATCCCTGACATTTATCTGGACTTTCCAGGAACATTTTAAATATTCATGGCTTTAGGATACAGACATTTTGGTGCCTCTTATCTAGATAATTATTTTTTTTTAAATCAAAATTTTTGTGAGTAGAGAAAAAATGAAAAGTAATTCTGAAGAAAAATTCTAATCTCTTCCAAAACGTATATGATATATTTTATGTGGGTTTTACCCATGCTGGTTTTACACTGGTTTTACCTTCTAGGATATATTGGAATCTATAGGGCAATGACTGTAGTTTATCTCTTTGTATCCGCCAGTTTCTGATGTAAAACTAGCAAGCTCATAAAACCCAAGGATATATGCACTAAAATGAAGGTGGGGTGCTGCCACCTAAAATACATTTGTTTAATATATTTTTAATTGATTCTGCCATCATTTTTCCTTTATTGGTCTGAGGCAATTAAGTGCTCTGTTACTTTGATTCTTCTGGAATTATGACTTTTTTTGTAGTCTAGTCTACTGAATATATTTCTAATATCTATGATAAATGCTGTGAGTAGCATACATCAAAATGCTTTATTTCACTCAATTCAAAGAAATGTTTACTGGTGTGAATTTAATGGAGATTTTATAGGTTTGTAATTATACAGTGATACAAAGTATCACTGAATAGGCTATTAGCCAAGTGTAGATAATGTGCGCTTTAAAAATGCAACAGTTCTTGGCTTCATTAGTTTAGGTGTGTCACTTCTTGGTGCTACTCAGCAGTGTTGGGAAAATTGAATTTTGGCCCCTTGAGAGGAAAGATAAAATGCTTTATTTTGCCTTCATCTAATGAATAGTAAAATTTTGCTGAAGGAGAACAGCTGCTGTTCTCTGTCCTCCCTCCCCTACCCATTGGCATGATGGCCTCTTTTAAGTGAACTCACTGCCCCAGCAACAAGCCAGCTGTGCTTCCCTTTATCCACGCCTCTGCAAATAAATGTCAGATGTTTGTGCCCCATGCCTTTGAATGATGTAGGGATGTTGATTAGAAGGTGCTTCACTCTGTGACCTGGCAACACACTGCCTGCTCAGCATCTCTCTCCTTTGGCTATGGAAGGACCGTATGAGAGCAACTACACAACCATGTGTCCCATAAACTGCCAGCTCTTTTCATTACCATCAGCACCGTGCCCTCCTTAGGGAGTGTGATGCTTGAGATCTGCTCTCCTTCTGCCATAATTTGTTGCTTTTATTAGCCTGACAGCCCAAGTAATGGCCTTCTTGGATGATGACTAAATATAACTCTGGTCAGACATATGTAAAAATACATCAGTTTAAGTATCCAGCTCAAGCATTAAGTGGCTGTTTTAGAAAGAAGTTTCACTAAGTGGGAAAAACCCACCATACAGCTCGACTGATGGTAGGGATTGTAAAGAGGTACGTGCATGTTTGTTGCTGTGTGATTGTCTATCGTTTTGTACTAGTACTATAGGGAGCCAAAACTATGAGTGATGAGCAAATTGCATTTTGATGTTCATCTAATACTGAGTCATCCAGATATTTAAGTTAGCATGAAATCTTTATCCCAGTTTGCATTTTTTCCATAGTTGTTTTTTCCTTCTGTTTTGTAACCTTGTCAAGTTTTTTTACTGACTCATATGTTCCTTTTTCCTGAATTTCCATAATGAGAGGTTGCAGATGTATTTAGATTATTGTATGCAGACGGAAGAGACCATTACTTTGGAGATAAAGACAGGAAAATAATAACCTTTTTTTCAGCTCTACTTTTCAAAAGGTGGTTCGTCCTTGGTAGCATGGCTTTTCTCAGGAGGGAAAGATTCTGTGAAATAATTTGCTTAGCTGTATATAAGGAAAATAAAAAACTATTTCATTACATCATTACATTGGCAGTGTTCTTAGCTTCAAAAATGTCCACTTTGTATTTCTTGAGACAGCTGTATTTGCAGGGCAAACATACTAGTGTGCAGAGGGAGGGAGAATTTGTTCCATGGTATTTCTGCTCTAGCTCACACCTGCTTTTCTTGACAAGTCAGGAGGAGATTTCATAGCCTTCTCCTCTCCCTCTCAGACAACACCGTGACAATATCTAGGTCTTTAAAGTGTTGTACTTTCTTCATTGATCTTTAGGTAGCAAATTTGGATGATAATTCAAATAGCAGATACAAACCATCTGGAAATCATATGGATACTGGTTTAATTAAAGAAAAAATAAAAAAGAAAACAACAATAAGTTGATGATAAGAAATCATGAATTGTCCTTTCTTGAAAGGATTTTAGGGAATTTTAATGCTTTGGATTATTGGACAGTGTTTTGTCTTTAGCAGCTCTCTAACATACAGATATTAAACATCTGTACAGTAAGTGTTTATGCCGGTGATTATTTTATTTTCTATTTGTTAAAGTCCATAAAATCAGTAATAATAAGCCATAAATCAAAATCTGTTGTGTCTTTCTGCTGAGAGAATACTGTATGCCCCAACCATTTAAAAATCACAAGAATGCTCCTGAAGAACCATGAAATTAGCTTCCTGAAGGATACAAGATACTTTCCCCACCTCCTACCACACAAAAGAAAGGGTTTATTGTTTTGTTTGGGATTTTTTTTGCATTGGTTGGTTGGTTTGTTGTTTGATTGTTTTAAAGAGGAGGAATGAAATTTTTTTGAATTAAAGCTGAGATTTTTGTTTCATTATTAGTTTAAATATTTTGTCTTCTAAAAATTGGATTATACATAATAAAATGAATATTGAATTATCGGTACTGTAAATAGAAAGAGATATTAACTCTGAATGGACAATTATCTGGTTTGTGTGTTAGCTAATATGCAAATCACCTGTGTATCCTATATTTTCTTTCCCCAACTCACCAAAATTAGGACATGTTGGAAAGCTGATTGATCAGCCTGTAGTATAAGTATTGATATTAATATTGTGCTGATGCCTATATCCCAGTCTTGAAGCAAAAAATTCCATTTTGCTGAGTTGTAAACCAAAACAGTTTCTAGGTGAGGCTATTCTCTTCAGTGTAAAGGAACAGGTACATATGATAGCCCAAGGGAACTGACAGCTTAAAATGTTCATTTTATTTGTTTGAATGTATTTATATAAATTCTATATTCTACAAATATAAAAAACCTATTGAAAAATTTCTGGCTCTTGGCTGAATAAGCCTTTCTCCACTAACTCCACTTTGTGTTAGTATTTTTCCAGGAAGATCTTTGAAAACCAAAAAGCTCTTCATGAGGAGGACTTGACTTAGCTGTATTTAGCATGTTTCCTTCACAGTGTTTTGATATTTGGGTTTTCTTCCCAAACAACGGCAGTTGCTAGAAGAAGAATTCAGAGAGAATGATCATCACTGAATATTTAATGTTATCCTTTTTCCCTTGCTAACAAGTAATTTCCTGCTATTGTTGCAGTAATATGTTTTAAGGTATCATATTTCTCTAGATTAAATAGAATCGTAGCATGGTTTGGGTTGGAAGGGACCTTAAAGATCACCAAGTTGCCACCCCCCTGCCATGGGCAGGGACACCTCCCACTCGACCAGGTTGCTCAAAGCCCCATCCAGCCTGGTCTTGAACACTTCTAGGGACTGAGCATCCACAGCTTCTCTGGGCAACCTGTTCCATTGCCACACCACCCCCACACTAAAGAATTTCTTCCTGATATCCAATAATATATATAAAATAATATTAGTAATATTCGTATAGATGTCTGATCATCTGACCTCCAGTTAGTCTAGCCAGATTAGAAAAGTGGTTGCAAGGATGATTCCCAATTATGCATTTTGAAATATAATAAAGAAATCTTAGGTTCCTCATCTTTTGTCATCTGACTTTTAGCTAAATTTACTTGGCATTAATTGTAAAGCTAACTATCTTGATCTATGGTAGGAAGGATTTCTGGGCTTTATCTTCCTATGTGCCATGAAAGAACTACTCAAGTTCATCTGAAATTTATTCTTAACATGAAGAGCTACTTCACAACTGATTTCTGCTCTTGGGAACCTGATAGTATACACTTTCCAAAAACTATCCTGGTTTATTATAAAAGGTCCTTCAAAAATTCTCTTGTTGGAAGTTGAGATATGTTTTAATATTGATAGCATGATAACTGAGTCAGGATAGAAATCATGAGAGGACTTGAAATAATTTGGAGAAAGGAGTTTTTTTCGTAGGGATTTGTGTCTTTTATTCTTGAGGTTACTTCAAACTAGAAGGCCTCATTTCAAAGAAAGAAAAGTCTTTAAGAATAGAATAGCTCTTTACTGATGCAGAGGTGGAATAGGCAGCTTCAGCAAGTGTGCTGCATCTCAAAGACAAAAATACTTTTTTTTTTTCATGTGGTGATTTCAGGTTTTTTCAAGTTTTTGTCAAATAGAAAAATGAGAATCCTATGTGAACACTGTATAGAAGAGAGCAAAAATAGTTTATATCCCTTATGTTAATCATTTTCATGGGCTAATGTTAAAAAAAACCCTCAAATCTGCTAATTTTCTCAGTCACAGGGAGGGGATGTTGAATGACAGTAATAGAAAGGTATGAGAATAATTCATCTAAGGGCTATTTCAGTTTCCTATTTTGTTTTAATGTTATAGTGATAGTGCCCTAATAAAGAATACAAGAAGAGCTAAACTAATAAAAATATACTTAATTCGCTACCTGTAACTGTTATTTTGGTTGTGGTCTTTCCTACTTCTACTGTAGTGACTTAATACAGTAGCTTTAACATATTTCATAAAATTACCTGCACTGGTCAAGAATCATTATAAGGTTAGAAAATACAAGCTTAGACTGTCTTGCTTGGGTGCAAAATGTTAAGAAGTTATTTTTGACTGTATAAAATATTCTCTTTGATTAGACTTTTACAGATAGCACACATTGCAAATTTTCTCTTTACTGGTGACCCCTGGAGTCTCATTTCTGTCAGCAGGTGTATTGCAGTACTTGACACAGTATGTAGTATCTCAGAAGATAATATTAAAATATTTTTGTTGTTCTTCAGTTTTAAGAAGACAATTAAAGCATTGGAGATGAAATAATTTTAAAAACCAAGGATGTATTATGTTTTGTTCTTAATTATTTATTGCTTTTTCGTATTCATATTTATTTCAGATTAGAAAATGAAAACAGAATACAGAATAATAGAGTTTCTTTTTCCTGGCTGTAAAGCTTTAATTTTATAATCCTTTATCCTTGTCTTGCAAGGATTGGATTGCAAACACAAGGAGAATGTTTGTTTTCAAATTCTGATTCCCTTGGCCACAGCAATTGTGGATCCTTATTCATAGAGTATCTGGAATGAGTTAAAAAAAAAAAAACAGTTTTAAGTTTGCCAGGACAATGATGTTCATGGCTACATGGATAATTTTCTGGTACCTTAAGTCAGACAAATTTCACTTTGAGTAGACATATTCCTGTTTTACTTTTTCTATAAATAGATTTAGATCAGTATCAATTTTGTGGTCTCTAATGAAGAAATATACAGTATTTTTTGAAAAAAAAATTGAACTTTGTAATCTGAACTCATCTCTGTCTTCATATGAAGTTTCTGAATAGCGAGATTCCTAGAAAATTAGTTGGGTTCCTGCTCAGTGTAACCACAGAAAAAAATCTTAGTGAGTGAATAGAGTAAGACTACACTATCCAACTGACAGCAATTTTCCCTTATGCATACCTGTGTAGCACCAGTTTTTTGAAGTCTTGTGTGAAAATTGATTTCTGGTAAAGTCATAGTAAATATATGTCAAGCAGAATAAACTTTCTTACTGTGCTGCCAACACCTACTAGCAAAAGGTTAAACAGTTCATTTTTCATATGATCTAAAGTTTGTGCAAAACTAGCTTTTTAAGTACAAATGTATTTGGTGCAGATTGGCTGGATTTGGAGTCTGAGGCCTGTTAGGGCTGGGAAGAGTACGGCTGGAGAGTGTGAAGAATTGGACAGATTGGGGAAGAGAGTTCCAGTTTTAAATTATTTTGGCAGACTAAGTGAAATGTTTCTGACATTTTTACTGATGGCTTGTCTAGGAGGCATGACTAAGAGGGAATGGTAGCCAAGTGGAAATTGATCTGTATATAGAACTTGGGCTACCTAACCAAGGAACTGTATATTCCTCTAATATTAATTTTTCAGGATGAAATGCTATCCCACTGCAGTCAATGAAAATGTTGACCTAGTAGAGAGATTTTTCTTCTTATGTTTTGTAAAGATCTTCTATAGGACACTGTGATGTAACATGAGCGTACCTTTGATATTTTACCATTTCTGTCTAGCTGCTTCATTTTCCATCTGTGTGTCTCTGACTTTCTCAACCATGCAAGAATTAAATATACTGCTTGAATAGTATAAGTGCATAGAGAGGATCCTGAATAAAATTACGTGCTATCTTCCTTCTTATCAATGGTGAGAAAATTTTCATCTTTTGTGGAATTTATGCTTCAGTTATGTGTAATTAAACCTGATTTTAATGTAGTGAAACACACAGTCATCCATGTAGCATTTTTTTACCTGGGTAAAACATTACTTGCTGATCTGTTTCCCAGCATTAGGTTTGACTAGGTAGAACAAATAAGTAAGAGAAAGGTTGGTATCCAGAAATGACGGCATATATTTCAAACTACTAATTAATTTGAAAACATTTAAAAATATTTTTAGCAGTTTGCTTATGGACTACTTTTTTTGAATGCATGTTTTCATTCTTTATCCAGATAGTTTTAAAGGAATTGTATAAATTCTTGGATTTAGTAATCGTTAATTACTACTCATTAAGTTTTCAGTTAGTGATTAGGGTTTCTTGAATTTTTTAACATCTGCTAAATAACAGAAGGCAAAGAACTATCGGTGAAGTAAGTCTAGCAATTGCATTTAACAGGACTTATGAAATTAATTAATTCTTGAAACATTTCTGATTTGCAAACATGTCTACTAATTCCTGGTGGCTGTCCCAGTATCGCTGAACAAAAATAATATGACATCATAAATGTCAAAGGCTCCTATTTTATTCAACAACTATATAGCTGCTAAAGTACAAATTAACAAATGAAGAAATTCAGATAACAGTAGTAAATGCCTAAGGAAACCTAAGAGTATCTTCTTGCTGGAGCTCAAGAAAAATCCCCAAGCCCCTCAGATAGTCCAAATCTGTGAAACCTAATGTATGTGTACACTAAAAATGTCTGTGCTGTGCTGAAAGTTAAAAGGGCTTTTAATGGCATAAAAGTTACACTTACATCTTTACAGACTGAAGTGTTTCAGTGATGCAGGACTGGAAATGCAATATTATGTGATGTTCAGGCCTGGAGCACAGAAACCCAGGAATCCCTGTCAGTATCTGATGGCTGTTTATTCTCTCTGCTACTCCTCTGCCTCCATCTGTTTGCTAGAAAGATTAGGTGCTTTTGGATGTTCTTAATTGAGTTAGAAGTTTTGTAGGCTTTTATCTACACTGTCTCCTCACTGCTGGTGCCACTCAGTCTAATTTTATGTGGGCTAAGATCTACATGCTAACAGCTTTCAGTTTCAAAAATGTTCAGTCCAAGCCAGCAATGCTCACAGTGGTGGTGGCAACTCTTGTAAAATATCTTAATATTTTCAGGCCAAAAGCATTCTTTAGGCAAAGTGATATCATTATTCTGTCATCTCCATTTCCCCCTCCCTCTCCCCAGAGCCTTTTAATGCATTTTCACAAAATGTAAATTATCCAACATAACATCAACTATGAGAGGAAATGGTTACATTTTTTTTAATTAAAAAAAAAAAAATGTGGGCAGGAAAATGGCATCCTATTCTCAGATCTCACATCTGTGCCTATCACATATTATGATAAGTTTCATTATGATATTCAGTGGACTTTCAGATCAACAAATTTAGTTACAAATATTCTGAAAAGAGAGCTTGAAATCCCACCATTATCTTTTGAGTCTCTGGCAGGCATTTTTTACCTGCGGGCTGCTTGCTCATGTGAAAGCAAGCACATTTTACATTTAAAAGCACTTCAGTTTTTGCTTGGATTAAGTTTCTCTTGCATCTGGCAAAGTCAGGTTGACCTCAAGGCTTTACAAATAAATATGTTTGCTATGTTTTCATTTTGTTAAACATGAAAATTGGTAAACATAAAAATTATCTTTTAAAAAAATAAGACAGAACACCAAATATGTCCCAAAATGAAAATAACCACAGATTTAAAATTTCTGCCTAGTATGTCAACTTTATCATTTCGTGTAGCAAACATAATTTTTTAAAAAATCTCATTTATGGTCAGATTTGAAAGTTTAAAAACATGGCTACAAGTCTCCAACTTTAACTCATCTTCACCTGTGATTTTCAGAGCCACATATATAAGTAAAAGCACTTACTGATGGATTTATCCCCTCATCTTACCACATGACCAGTATTTGTGAGATGATTTTAATTTCACCTGTTACA
Source organism: Tringa tobata (assembly GCA_033628505.1). Lineage (NCBI taxonomy): Eukaryota > Metazoa > Chordata > Aves > Charadriiformes > Scolopacidae > Tringa > Tringa tobata. The sequence goes on along the minus strand of JAHREE010000367.1, from coordinate 2,269,419 downwards.
AAGAGACACAAGATAAAATTTAACTGTTGAATCAACAGTGAGTAGGGTGTATGTAGTGAAGTTTACTTTTTCTGGTGGACAGACACAGTAAACAAATATGTGATTCTTCTTGATTTGATTGTGATTGATGGAGGAAATATCTTAAAATGCAGTTAAGGAAGAGAGACTGTTATATTCTTTAGAACATGAAGCATAATGTTAATGTAATTCTTAACTTCCAGCAGAAGTGTGTTTGGTGTAGGATTGTTTTTCTATAGATTTCTATTAAATTTCTTTGTAGCATCTTTATGGATTTTTTTAAAAAGATAGGACCATTAATGTAATTGTGTAGGATGAACTATTTTGTTTGGTTTGAACATTTTGAGTGCATTATTTTTGTTTTAATGTGTCTTCAGTTTTCCCATCTATTATCTAAATTTTTTTTTTAAAATGCTAGGTTGTTATTTGATTTAAAGTCTATATTATTCTAAACTTTCATAAATACCATTTTAGGAATATGAGGTGTGTGATAAATCCATTACTTCTGATATTGATTAGGTGAGCGTGTTTGGCTCTTTGTTGTCAGAAAGCTGTTTTTCCTCTAAATTCTATTGATTTAGACTGCATACTCTAGACAGTAGCAGTGCACTCCATTTACTGTTGCTGCATGCAAAGGTTCTCATCTCTTATGCCTTATTAAAGTAGGGTTTACTTATTATCATTTTTGTCTAGAGAAGATATGGTTATTTCTTTGCACAAGTACAAATCATCCTGTCCTGTTGTGTTCTAAAATGGTATTGCCTTTTTGAGGCAACTGAGAATCTTTAGGTTTATATAGCTTATCAAAAATAATTCCTAAATATACCGCTATCTTAAAAAATGTATTACAACTGACGGTCTGAGTACATTATGCAGTGTCTGTGCTAACATGACTATGCTATCTCAGCAACTGAGTAGCCCATTTAGAACCACTTTAGGCATCTCTGTGATGCACTGACAGCAGAAAATCACTTGCAAAAAATTCATGGTATTGGTTTTGTCAATGTGTATTAAGAGCGTACCAAAAAAGTGGACTGCATGTCTGCAGAAATGAGCTGTTTAATTCCTTCGTTATTGGTATGATTTTCAATGAGGACATACTTCACAGATTTCTCAGGCTATTCAAGTTCTGGCAAAATGGACTGTCTTATTACAACTTCTAACTTCTGTTCATGAATTCATGTTTATGAATTATTATTTTTCTCAATACAGCAACTGTGGAAACAAGAATATTAATGAAACAAGAAAGTATCTCTGTGAACTGAAAAAAAAAAATTCAGGAAAATTCAACCAAGTAGAGTGTCTAATATTATTTAGTCAGTTAAAAAACATGAATTAGCAAATATTTGATGGCCAGGTTTAAGAAGATATTTTGGTGCATGAAAGATATTTTAATGCATAAATAAGAAAGTAGCATCTGGTTCAGTTCAAGATGGGCACCTGTTTTTGACTCTTTGCATATGACCTTTCTAAGCTTCCACTGTGACTAGGGAAGATCTACCCCTTATGGGTCCAGGCTGAAAAGCAAAGCCTTCATCATTCATGTACAATCACGAATTAACACGAGTGTGTTCCTGTATCTGCTGTCAGGGAGCAGCAAGAGACAGGCAGGTCAGCGAAAGGGCTGAGCCAAGGAAACCCTCTGCCCACACCGAGTGGTGCAAAGATGGGAGCAGAGCCAGGATCTGGTACCGGCGTCTTTCGACAGCCCCTGCACAGCAAGTGGGCCACGGCCAGGGGCAACCAGAGGAGTCCCGTCAGTGGCAAAAGCAGATGGGACCAGAGACAGGACTGGGGACAGGCCACAGTGAGGGTCCATAGTCCATCCGTGGGGAGGCAAACAGGGACATTAAGGTCTCTGGGTACCCTCAGGGCCCAGACATTTGTCTATGAAAAAAAGCAATGCACCACTAACAGTCTGATGGTTGTGTTTCTTAAGTGTACATTGAGACAAATGCCATGTTACTTTTTCATCACAGCATGTAAATCAAGCCTAAGAGAATTCCCATAAAACTAACAAATGTCAGGCACAAGGCTTTGTCCTTCAATTTAACAATTCGCTGGTAGGTCTGATGCTTACATCAACATAGAGTTTATTAATATCTGGTACCTAATCTTTGTCTTTTCAATGCAAATTACGGTGCCAAGTTTTTAACAGCAGTTGGAAAACATAATGGTAGTACAGCGGGCTTTTTAAAGAACTCATGGTTTTGTAAAAGGGGGTTCATTAATGACCCTTTCTGGCATCATTGTTTATATACATAGATTAGATGGATTTAAGAATTTGCTTGAGTAGAATCAGTGAGAGATCATGAGTTCTGCGAATCTTGCTTCAAAACAAGCCCAAATAACACAAGGAAGTTGTTGTTTGTAAAACTAGAAGCATAAGTTACCATCTTGCCTGTGCAAGCCCAAACATATATGCATCAGAGATTTTAAACAATCCTGATAGCTTTGTCTGATCATATTTTTCCTCAAGAACTGACAGGATAAGTTGAAAAATTCTAAACCTTCTTTCAAGATAATAATAATGCTATAAAAATCAGCTTGCTTGCTTGAAATTTTTTTTGCACTTCTGAAGAAGTAAATGTATACAGAGTATCATGTTAAGACTGAAACAGTCATACAAAGACCAACAAATAAGGGGGTTCCAAAGATTAGCCAGGGCTTAATTGAGAAAAATGTTGGCACTGTTTTTACTGCACTCCATAGTGATGGGAAATCCCTGGCATTACTGTCATTGCTTAAATCTCTGTACCTTTGACAGTGGTGATCTTTCAGCTTATGCATTTCCATTTCTTATATCCAAAACCTTTTTTTTTCTTGTACCTAAAAAGATAAAGGTTGGAGATTATTGGTGCACTTTTACTACCATAAAATTTAAAATGTTACTGATAAAGAATAGAGAAGGACAGAGAAACTCACAGAACTAGTTGATATCATGAGTACTTTGCTTTCTGAATGACATTTCTTTTATGATGATACAGTTCCAATAATATATATTTTAACACATATATTTTCCCCCAAATGTATAAACTTCACAGAGGAAATGTTTTTCTTTTTGCTCTGCTTCAGCTTAGAAGTGCTCCAATAGTAACTAAAGTAACCTCAATATATACGTGTCTGAGCCATAGATTTTTTTTGTGGATCTGCCTTGATTTTTCAATTTTACATGCTGCTTTTTTCACTGCTGCATTTCCAGTCTGTAAGAACAATAATCCTGAAATCTTGTCATTACTGGGACCATATTTATTTATTTATGAACTTACTAATTGGAGCAGCAGTTCTTCCACATGTAATGCAGTGTGGTCACATCAGCAGGACTCTGCAGTTTGCTGTTCTCAGATAGTGTTCCGTGTTTGAATTAATATAAGGATCACTCAGAAGAGTTTGTGGGCTCAGGTTCAAGATAATGATATATTACAGCAAAGAAACAATACTCCAGTCTAAGAGGTGGTACGCTCCTGAATCAGATAATGTGGTAGCTGGCTAATTTTGTGTGAATAGGTCTGCTTTGATTTATTGTCATTAAAATAAAGAAAGAAAACAATACATAGTGCTTATGTAGGGTTAAGTCATCTGTTATATTGTATGTACTTTTCAAGTTAGTAAACTAGAAGTCTGTTACATGGTAATTGTGCATGTTCAATGTGGATATGACTGTGTTATTTCTAAACACTTGATAGATGGTGTCTAAACTTTCAATGAGCAGAGAAGTATACTATTCTACTTTATGGAAAAATGCTATACTTATTGATGCCTTTGATTTAGAAATACCTATTAATGAAAACTTAGTGTAGTATGAATGATTCTCGGTCTTTTCAGAGAAATGATAGAATACCAGTTATAGTAGTTGCAGTTAGCAAGACTAGTTTCTTCTCTAATGATGTGAAGGTTTACAGTGTAGTGACCTGTAAAACTGGCTCCCATCCAAACCTCCTGTTTTACAGTTGCTACTGGAGTGTTTGCTTAGCAACATACTTAATGGACCCGTAGGGAATTTAGACTTACAGCTAAATGAGTCTAGAATGCTGAAGAGGAAGACCAACAGTTCAGGTAGAGGAAAGATGAAGAGAAGAAAGCACCTTCTCTGATAGAATCCTGAAATGGCATGCTTTTTGCACAGAAACCGCTCCTTCCTGCTTTTCCTTTCACTTGCTTTCCATATATATATAAAAAAAAATGTTCGTACTATAAGGGTAAGGAGGTTGATTTTATTATCTTAAAGTTAAAATATCTTTTCTTTTTATTTACACAG
>JAHREE010000367.1:1961881-2264769 GCA_033628505.1 Tringa tobata | reverse complement strand
GTTTATGTTTAATGAAGTCTTGGACTGAAAGAATGTTTGAAAGTAAAATGAGCAAGACGAATAAAATGCCTGGCAGAAATAAGCAAGGGAATTTCTGCTGATAATGGATGTCCTTGATTCTGTTTGTCAGCCTTTCAAGAAAAAATGCTATCTAATAAAGCTTTTCTATGAGCTTGGCCGGTAAATTAAAAAAAGGAAAAATGTCTTTCAACATTTTATGTGGTGTCTTAGGTGATGTCAGATATAAATCAAAACACAAATAATTTCTTTATATATGGGGAGGTAATACTTTAAGACAGTTGAAATCTAAATTAAGTTTTGGTTAGTTGTTTTTCTAAATTTCCCTCCTAGATACAAATCTCAATTTGTTCTCTTCAAAACATATGCTGTCTTATTTTTTAAAATTTATTCAATGAGAGGTTTTGCTTAGTTTTAAGTCACAGATAGTGGCAGATATTGTTTGGAGGTCATGTGCGTTATTTTTTTTCTTCATAATGTACGCATCAATCAGTTAAACTAAAGATGCAACCCCTTTTTTATTGTGGCTCTTTCACTCTCCATTAGAACATTGCAACAGAAGGTTCTCCATACTTTAATTTTTTAGTTTAAAAAAATTAAACTGTTTGAACTATATGCTCTAGTTCAACAGTAAGTCAAGCCCAGAGACTGAAGTTGTGTGATTTGTAGGAGGTTAGACCAGATTATGTCAATAACTTAATGTCACTTTGAGAATCTATTAGTACTGCTGGAAGATAATCACCAAGTTCATTCCATGCATAAGGACTGTAGGGCAATATTATGTTATATGCAGTGCTGCAAAAACCTATCGGTACTACTTCCAAGTTCTACCTGTGTCTGAAAATGGGCTGCTTTCATGTGATATGGAGTCAAAAGGCAAAATGTCTGCCCCTGGTGTATTCTACAGCATTCTCGCTGCAGGTCATGTTCATTGCCCTCTTCAATGCCTACATTTCCTTGTGAGAAAGCCAGAATAAATAATTGGGAAGCCTCAGCAAATTATCCAGATTAAGTTATAGATTATCCAGGTTATTTGCTTTTTCCCTATGGATGACTGAAAACTGACTATGCTTGAGAAAGCCTTATCTCTTAAGAGTTATTCCCAATGCTCTTGGATACTGGGCATTATAAATGTGTAAGTTATGCCTTAGATTTAGCTTGTTTTATGGTCCCCTCCCGCCCCAACATTTCCATCTTTGTTACTACTGGCTTGTCTTCACTGATGAAGCAAAAGCAGAGCACAGAAACATTATGTTGGCTTTAGTGGTTTTTTACTATTAACTGAGAAGGGTTACCTAATTCAGTAACAAAAATACCCCTTCTGGAGCTCAAACTCTTTAGCTAAAATGGCTTTTTGGAGAGAAAACTTTACCTGAGATATTGTGAAATTTGTTATGAAAATAGACATATTGCTATCTAGCTTTCACTACTTGATGACCTAAATAAATCCTCAGGGGTTTTTGTTGTTGTTGTTGTTGTTGTTATGGTGGTGGGTTTTTGTTTGTTTTTGGGGGAGGGGGTGGGGTGGGGTTTTTTTGAAGCTAGACAATGCTCTATAGTATATAGAGAAGAATTCTTTTTTTCCTTTTTTTCCAGGCAACTAGCAATACATTCTGGAAAAGTGTAAGCTGAATTCTGAATTTTCTGGTACTTTAAAGCAGAGGGTGGCTCTTTTTCCCATGCACAGAAAAATAAATTAGTTTGACTAACAGTTTAGTGTATCAACAATCATTTACTTCAGAATAATATCTATAAAGAAAGTGAGTTGTGCTTTGGTATAATACAGTAAAATCCTATCGTCCAAGGTAGCCTCAAGAATTTAAAAATCAGAATAAAAGATTCAAAGAAAATGTGATACAACAAATTCATAGTTTTTTTCAGAGTTTGTCTAAGGAAGGTCATGAGCAGCCTGATCAAACTATGAAGCTAGCAATGATTTGAGTGAGCTGATCTCCACAGGTGCCTACCAATCAAAATTATTCCGTGAATCATTCCCCGTAAATTTAGATCAAAACAGAAAATTCATATTTTCCTCCAGTGAGGCAACATCCATTTTAGTGATTGAATTAAAACATTTATATTGGGGATAATTTAACCATATAAAAGCCCATAATAAAAATGGGTGATTCAATAAAAATTTGCAGGAAATTAAGCTAGAACATATCTACTACAGTTGAGTTTTAATAGCACATAGAAAGTATTTTTCTCATATTTTGCCTTAATCAAAATGTGACAGCTGTAAACTGGGGTCACCTTTTTGCTTCTGTAATTGGTTAGGCCGCTTAATAATAACATACATTATGGAAGCAAGTAGATTGTTTTCTCACAAGAATTTCACACATGATGTATTTCCTTCATCAGATGCTTTTCCTCATTTAGCTGTTCTATACAATAAAAGAGATGTATACATCATTTGCAGTTCTAAAATTTATTGCTCTAATCATGACACTGGTATATGACATATGGCATCTTATTTTGTATTATAAATTGCTATGCAGAGTAGTGACAGAATAGAACAATAATGATGGCTTTAGTTCATGCTCAGAGTACTAATTTCATGTTACTTACTGTTGCAGAATAGTTTCTGTCATAATTCCTTGTTTCTTTGTCAAAAACTTTTCTCCTTTTGATACTCTAAAACCCTTTTCTTCCTTGTTAAAAACAAAGTAGGGTCTTTGAAAAACTGTAGTTGTAGCTGGAGCAGAAAAACAAGATTTGGCGTTTTGCTAGCTGCAGCTAGCGAGACAGCACAAATAGTATGAATATATGCATTTCAAATAATAAAACATTATGAAATTTTGAAGATTATCATTTTATTTCCATTAAGAAAAATGAAATAATGCAGATGTTAATCTTCCAGAAGAGACAGACTAAATCTAAATTTTGACATAATTTGAGAAAAATAACAGACTCATCCCTATAGTAAGACTTTCTCAAAACTAAGTGACACCTTAAGTGTTCCCAAGTAAATTCCATTAAAATTGCCTTATTGCTATTGATTTTGTACAGATGGCACTCAGATACTGTGGTAGTAATTTTAAGATGAGACTGGCAAGATCGGATAAATGAAGGAGTAAGGTTGAGGGGTCCTTTTTTAGTATGGAAATTTAGTATATTAATATCTTGTTCTAATGTATGGACTGGTTAGGAATGGTGCTATTGAAGAGGAGAAAAATTTCGTATTTAATATCAAATTATTTGAATGAGGTTGCACCATGGAAGACTGGGGAACTCCGGAAAAACAGCCAAGGTGAATAAGCAGTCTAATGGAATGTAAAATTCATTAGTAACAGATGAACAGAAGTAGTAGTAAGCTGAGTTACCCTAAGAGTTCCTAAGTGAATTCATTAAATTTACTATTACCATACAGTCAGGTAGAACGATGAATACAGGGAGAGATTTTCTTGAGAAGAGAGGGTTTAAAAACTACGACTATTTCATTTGGTCAGTAGATGAATAAAAATGTTCTCTGGAGAAGCATAAAAAATAATGATTGGTACAAGGAACGTAATTGAATTGTGCCGATTTCTGCTTCTGAAAACATAAAAGCCAAGGTACTTTTAAGAATTCAAAATCCACAAAACTATGAACACCATAGGGATTAAATTTGTCTTTCTTTTCACAGTGTCTATACTTAACTTCTGGAACACAGGGTATCACTGGTACTGAGGAGTTACTCAGATAAAATACTATCTTTATTTGCTTATTCTTCTTGCCTTCTTTTCCAGGACAAATTACATCAAGTTCAGATATACTGGCAACTGTAAAGTAAGGGCCTTTAGCAGATATGTTATGCCTCTGCAGCTCCTTTGTCGAATTGAAGCTGCATCTGAGTAAAACATACATAGAGACATTTAATATAAATACATTTGTTGTGTCATAAATGCCACTCATCAGAGGAAAGCAAGAATAAATTAAATGTGTACTAGGTGGTAAATATGGGGGTGTTTTCTCAGCACATCTGCTGTGTAATAAATGTGCTATTTATTAATATAAAGTCCTCAGCAAGTGTTTGAATTTTTTTTTAATAAAGTAATTTAAAATAAAAGAAAAATTCTGGTTGGCAGGAAATTCCTATTAATTTTCCTTGTTATATAAAAGGTAGTAATCTGGTTTCATTATAAGAGTAGCATCTGTATAGTGTTTCTGCAATAAAGTAGTCATTTTGTGAATATAAATAAATGAAACACATGCTAAAGATGCAGAGGTATAATTGAGACCCATCCCCAAGAACAAACAAGTACCATCTTTTTGCATCTTCTTGGTATTAATAGACACTGGGGTTTTTTGCAATACTGTTGTCCTAAACTTCTGTTGCATTATGCAGCCATTGCATGTCACCATATCAGAACAACAGGAAAAAAATTTAGGGAGACTTATAAAACTCTGCTGGGTTTGGACGTCGCTCTCTCCAAAATCAGATCTGCCTCTGGCTTAAGTTAATTTTAATTCTAAGCCTGAAAAAGTTTCATGAAATCGCTTCTTTTGTGGATTTCATTTTTTAACATGTCTGTCTTGTTTAGCTTGTATATTGATAGCTAAAGTGAGGCCACTGAATTCATACCTCTTTGAGGTTAAATTTCAGTGAAATAGTTTCCAAAGGCTAGTTCAATTTTTGTAGCATCCATTTAGGTGCTGTAGAAGGTAAGGCTTTTTTTGAGCATTCCATTTTAGACTAGTAATTAAGGCAGTTAATTTTATAATTATTGTTGTTCACCACTTTATTAACCTTTTCTAACTCTCTAATCTAAAAAAAAAAAAGTCTCCATTCGCTAATGTAATTACAGTTAATTAATTTCCAATATGGACATTTTTTCCTTTCCTGCTTTTTGTCCTTTGCTTATACAGAACTTTTGTGTTATGCTATGATATTTATATATAGGCAAAAAATAGGTCTTTCATGGTATTTCAACTGACTGTAAATATAAGAGCTATTATTTCTTCAATATTAACGTTGAATCTAGCAATACATGTGGAATAGGTAATTGCATATTATCCAGAATGCTTTTCCAAGTGGCATATAGTTCAAAAGAAGCTTTTATCTAAAGTAAAACAGGTTTTTTTGGTGTGTGTGAAATAGAGCATTTCCTGATTTTTAGGAATGAGAAATTTATTTAGAAGGGTTTTCCATTGATAACACTGCATGTGCATTTATGAACTCAGGATCTTTTGAACACTTGAATATTTCATATTGAATATAGTGATGCTCGATTTCTCCTCTGAACAGAAGTTGATAGAGCAAATGATGAACCACCACAGCACTCTGGGGCTGAGTTTATAGGCACTTACATGAGCTAAGTTTTTTTTTTTCTAGTATCTAGTCTTAAAGTCAATGATTGCAAGATTAAAATTGTGAACAAATCCTTCTATGAGTGAACAATATGGTGGTAATCTAAATGCTGATTTTTGTTGGTTTTCTTGTTTTTAAAGTGGAAATCAACCTTGTAATTTCTGCTCTTTGTAGTAGATAATAAGTAACGATAATGTGTGCTACAGGACATATGCATCTATAATTTTTATATGTAATAAGTAGGCCAAAGGTTATGAATGACTCATTCTACCATGAAACTACTGGGAATCCTTTGTTTTTAAATAAAAGGAAGAAAGCAGGGGTGTATGAACTAACTTGTAGGTCATAAAAATAATTTGGGAGAACTGTTCATTATAACATCTTGAGACAATTAGAAAAATGAGATTTCTAGTACACAGAATTTGAATAAACAGTAGAAAATATGACTCTTTCTCTTCTTTTGTAACTAGATACAGTATATTGTGTTGTGCACAAGGGAAAGATATCCATCTGCTTTATAAAGTAGTAATTCATGCTCAGTGGATATAAGCAGTCATTCAGAGAACAATTGATTTTACAGTATTGAAGACTGGGTTGGAAACTTATGCATTCATTGCACTATAGGCTATTAAAGTTTATATATAAAGTTCACATTAAAGTGGCTGTTTTAATAGGAAAATATTTTAAAAGTGAAACTTGGACCATCTTAACTGCAGAAGAGGATTTTTTTACCAGTATCTCCAAATCAATTGAAGTGTGAAATCTCTATAAAGGTGAAGCAAATAGAACCAAATATTAGAAATGATTAAATATTTTGCCTTACCGTGTTTAAATAAATTGTTAAGAACTATGAAAAGTCTTTGAGGGCTTTGGTATTTCCTAGAGTAATGTGAAGTGTTTAGTCAGTACTTTTTATAGATATTATTTTTACTATAATATCAAACTCTCAAGCTTTCACAGTATTAAAAAAAAAAAAAAAAAAGAATTGTAGAATAGTTTGGGTTGAAAGGGATTTTTAAAGGTCATCTAGTCCAGCCCCCCTGCAATGAGCAGGGACATCTTCAATGAGATCAGGTTGCTCAGAGCCCTGTCCAGCCTGACCTTCAATATTTCCAGGAATGGGGCATCTACCCTGCCTCTGGGCAACCTCTTACAGTGTTTCACCACCCTCATTGTAAAAACACTTTCTTCCTTCTATCTAATCTAAATCTTCCCTCTTTTAGTTTAAAACCATTTGCCCTTGTCCTGTCGTGACAAACCCTAGTGAAAAGTTTATCCCCATCTTTCCCGTAGGCTCCCTTTAAGTGCTGAAAGGTCTCCCTGGAGTCCTCTCTTCTGCAGGCTGAACAAGGCCAATTCTCTTGGCCTGTCCTTATAGGAAAGGTGTTTCATCCTTCTGATCATTTTGTGGCCCTCCTCTGGACTTCTTGATTAGTATCAAATTGCATTTGCTGGTCTGACTAGCATAGAGAAGGAAGAACACGAAGCTGCAAAGAGAATGAAGATTTTCTTGTCACTTACCTACCCAATACTTAAGTATGCAATTAAAAAGTAGATTCTTTGGAGGAGACTACAAAAGTAGAACATTTTTAACATACATGGACTCAAATATTAGAAATTTTTTCATCATTAGCAACTTGACAAAAGAAAGGAATTATTGATGCTGCAGAAGGATTGACCTCTTACATTGAGGAACAAAGTTTAATGAAGACCTATATGACTCAAGACTTTAAGAAAAAGATGCACTCAGTACAACTTAGGTCTCTGCATCTAGTATTTTTCTCTGAGTTTCTGAGGGAAGCTAAGAAAATATGAGGGATGGGGATAAAGCTTAGATTGTCTGTAACTGGGATAAAATTTCACAAGTGCGTAGGTGAGAATGCCAAGATCACAGGTATCAGCCATAACACAGATGTAAGAGCTTGTAGTCAACCAAAATATTACTAAACTGTTTTTTTGTGAGAGAAGGATACCAAACTCAAATTGATGTAATTAATGATTTTTTGAAATGAAAGTGCACAATAATAACAGAAGGTAAAATGAAAGCAGTTGCTCTTTTTTTTTTTGGAATGTTCTCTCACCAAAGGTAGCATGACTAATTAAGGTGTGGCTCTTCTGTGTGTTCCTCAGGATACAGTAAGATTTTGACCCTGGTTGGTGCTCAGTTTGAATGGTTAGTTTTTAGGTATTCTCAAAGGTAGAAGCAAAGGTTGTTTGCTGTAGTAACAGGCAGTTCTTTTGCCTGTGGACAAAAAGCAAATGATTTCAGGGGTGTGGAGTGTTTGAAGTCTTAGAGAAAACTAGCCAAGAGTGTTTGTCAGCATATGTCGGTACCAATAAGCCTACTCCTGATCAATTCTTATTGCCTGTGGCGGTGACGTTGCAGTGAGAGTTTATTTTGTGCTGTAAAGGGGAAAGAAAATGTGAAAATAGTTTGGGAAAGTTTTGTAATGAAATATTTTTAAACTAGAAACTATTTTTTACACTAGAAGAGGACACTTATTCATACATATAGTGATTATGAGATTAAACCAGTCATCACCTCAAATATTATTATTTATGATACTTCTACTGGTAGAAATTATTAGAAAAATTAGAAAAATATTAGAAATTGTGTCAGAGATATTGGATCCTCTGAACTTCAGGATGCAGGGAAGATTTTTTTGTAGTCTACTGGAGCCAACTTTGGAGCATTATAAGACCCAGGACCTCCTGTTCTGGTGCAATAAATGTGAGTTTGCTGTGGTTCTGTGTCCAAGGAGTCCGGCCAGTGGCGAGGCGAAGCACACATTGCACATCATGCAGTACACACACTTGGCTGGCCACACAGATCAATGCAGACAGAAAACAGTTTCTTTACCAGCACTAGATCCTACCAAATCCATCTTGATTAATTCCTCCTGCCTTTTCTCATTCTACTTAAAACATCACATAATAAATTTTACACGATCCCCAAATTCTTTTTCCTCTCTGTCTCAGAATAAATCTTAACACCTTTTTTGATAACCACCTTTAGATTGCAAAGGGTTTGGGGAGATACTTTCTTTCCTTGAGTCACCCTGGTGCTTTTCAGACTAGGGGCAGCAGTCTAATCATTCTGTAATGGTCCCAGGAGTGCTTTGTTCTCACAGATTAGTTTATCAGGGTTCCTCAACCTCTCCCTATTAAGATGTTGTCTACACCAGAATCCTAACTTAAATGTTACCAAATATTTGAGAAAGTTGACTCTTTAACTAAAGGGAAAAATGTTTTGACCCCTCTGCACTCACTGAAAAGGAAAAGCCTCTATAATTGCATCTGGCTGCAAAAAGATCTCTGTAGCATATTGTTAAAACATCATTTGAACTCATTGGCACATCAGGACAACACTTTGAATGCTAAATGCTTACATAGATTCAAAAACTGCTTGATGAGTTCATGAGAGAAGAGTCCGTGAAAGGCTGTTAAGCATAAAGGTACATGAAAATTCCCCTGGGTGAAGAAGGGGTCTGGAAATTCAAGGAAATAACAGGGTATATTATGGGAAAATGTTATGGAAAGTCACCCTGGTCCTATGTTTTTCACTAAACGTCTTCTCTTGAACTTTGTCAGAGACAGGAAACCCACCTAGGAAAGTTTGTGATTTGAATATAACTATCATGGTATTCCTATGTATATACCTCATTGTTAATGGATTGCTTAATAATCAGAATGTAATATATCTGTGTCTTAGCTTATCAGCAAATTTATTTTATGTGTCCTTATTGCCAGTATCTTATGGTATTATCTCATATCCATTTATAAGCTTTATTTATTATCAACTTTCTTCTTTGTGACTGAATGTCTTGATTTCTGCTGCATTTTCCATGTATATTTCCAGCAATTTTCCTGAAAGAATAGGTGGATTCTGTCTCTATTTTTTTGTTCTTGTTCGCATCTTTTTTTATTTTTTAATTTTTACACCTATTCTTTACGCTTGTCCATATTACTGTTATTAATTGTAGCATTTCCAGTGGAATATCTAAAGCTCTGAGCAAGGTAATGTTTGGGCTGAATTTTTCCTCTGGACCACTTTGCAAATATTTTGATATTGTCAAGTAGTCTGTGCTTTTTCAAGTTCTTAAATTTCATGGCCCTATTTCATCACAGTGGTGAAACTGCATGTTTAGGCATGCAGTCTGGGACTTACCTTACTTGAAAGAGAATTATCCTTGATCCAACTGAAATGTCAAGACTGAAGATAGAGTGAAATGTTAAGAAGGAAGGACTGAAGTTATAGAACAAAACCATGCCTGAAAGAAATGAAATTTTGAAATAATTAGCAGTAGAAGAGGAAAGATTTTCTGGATCATCAGTTTCATTTCAATCTTTTTTTCATGTTGATGGATTTATTCAATGTTTTTGTTCCAGAAAAATGGATGCTAGTTCTAGCTAGTTACTCATGTCTGCATTGAAAAAAAAAAAAAAAGGAAATATTCTTATATTGTTTCACAGTCTGTGGCTCTACATTTATACAAATCATACTATTTAGATATGTAGAAGGAGCATCATAATGAAAATGGTCGAATATGAGAAAAGGCATGTAAGAAGTTCCTAAGAATCTAGTCCAAAGAACAGACTAAGTGTATTTGAAATAAATTATGCCCACATATTGAAAAAGTATGGAAATATCTGCCTGCATTATGAATACAGTTTTAAAATATAGAAATTTAAAAGGCCTAACAACCCACCCAAACTGTAGCGTCTCCGCAAGAAGAACTCTCTGAATCATTTAAAAAGGAGTAAAAGAATGTTCCTCATCAAAACTTTGGAGTCATTTCAGCTAAAATATTTCTGCTTCACTGAGCAGGTTACATCACATGTGTAATCTCTGGGGATATAGTTCCTCTGTAGAATTATTCAGGTTGGAAGAGAAGTGATTTAGTTCAACCTCCTGCTCAAAACAGGGTCAACTATGAATCAGATCATGTTGCTTGTGATTTTGTCTAGTTGGGTCTTGAAAACCTCCAAGAATACAAATTTCGTAACACGTCTGTGTGACTTGTTCCCAAGATTATTTTCCTAATAATTATTTTTCCTTCCTTTAAAGCTTCCCTCCCCCAGTTTCAATTGTTACTCATGCCATTTCAATTGTTGTTGTCACTCGTTTTTCTGCTGTGCACTTCAGTAAGGTGCCTGGCTCTGCCTTTTTAGTAGATACTCTTAAATACTGAAAGGCTGCTATTTATTACTGCTGTTCCAGGCTGAACAAGCCCAGCTGCCTCAGACTCTCTTCTTAGAGCAAGTGTTCCTGACACCTTGGGAGCCTCCGGCTGAACTCACTCCAGCTGATCCATGTCTTTCTTGTACAGGATGGGTGGGGGTCAAAAATTGAACATGGTATTACGGAGGTGGTCTAGCAAGTGCTGAGTAAAGGGGAATAATTGTTTTCCTCAGTCTACTGTCATGTTAATACAGCCCAGTACATTGTAAGCCTACATTACTACGAGGGACGTTTAGCCAACTGTCCTTAGGACCCCCAAGTCTTTTTCAGTAGAGCTGCTCCCTAGTGGGCCACTCCCAGGTTTGTACTCATTCAGGAGTTAGGTCATCCTCGGTGCAGGACTTCACATGTCTCCTTGCTATTTGAATTAGCTTGTTGGCCTAATTCTTCAGCCTCTCTAGTTCTCTCTAAATGGCAGCCCTGTCCTCAAATATATTGACTATGTCCTTCTTGTTGGTGTTATTAGGTTGATAAGGATTTTATCTCCTCTTCCAGGTCATTGATAAGGATGCTAAGCAGCGTAAATCCCAGAATAGAAGAACACCAGTTGTGAGTGGTCTCTGTAGAGTACAAATCATTAACCACTACCCTTGGGATGTGGAGTGGTGTTGTCCAAACTACCATGGCTAGTACTATGTATTTTAGCACCTTTGTACATAAAATCTAGGTCTATGAATATGGGGTCTTTCCAAGCCAATCAGAACTGGTGGGAGTGATATTAAGGTAATGTGCCTTTTTATCATGCTAATAATGTTCAAATGCACTTGGACCCAAGATCTGAAGTGCTGCACAGATCTTTATGGACTCAGTAATTCAGTTCTCTCCAAATTGCATCTGAGAGGCATCTTTAAGATCAACTCTGGTTTTACGTAGAGGCACATAATTGGCTTATTCAGTCTCTCTTACTTCCAAGTTTTCACTGGGTTTCCAGTTAGTTTGCTAACAGTTTTAAAATGGGTTTAGAAAAAAACCCCACAAATTCTTTCTGCCTCTTTTGCATCAGTAAGTATTTTCATATATAACACATATATTAACTTGTATAACTTATTATTAAATTGAATAATTCTTGTCTTCCATCTTTTCTCTTCTTAATTTTACTGGGTTTGATTTCTTTTTTTCTCCCTTGTACTCCTGCTCTTCCCTTTTGTTTTTCTTCAAGCTTTTATTCTGTGTGACAATGACTGGCTTCTTTTTAGTGGAATACACTTGGTTTGGATATGATTTAGAGTAAACTTGAAAACATTCCAGTGTCTTTTGTTATTCCTTTAAATGGATTTTTTTAGTTAATCCTTTAGAATTAATTATTTTTAAAGAACATTGAGGCTTCTTAAAAACAACAATAAAACTTGCTGTGGCTCTGGTAATATTTAGAAAAATCACAAACCTTAATTAGTTATTAGTGGCGTTATAATTGATACTGTTAAGCGGCTCCTGGACCTTGAGCTCTGTCTTTAATTAGAGACAGTAGTGTCTCCTTCCCTCTGAGATTTCTTTATTAAAGTATTTTGCTTAATAACACAGGGTTATCAGCTTTCAATTGTCTTCTGGATGAAACTTCCCAAATGACACAACCTGCTGTATCTGCCTTCCTCATTTCAGCCAGAATTTCCAGGCGTGCTCTTCTTCATTACTTAAGCATTTACTTCTTTTCACTTTCTAATAAATATTTTTGTACTTCTTGTTTTATAATTAGTATTATAATTTATTCCTAGACACTTGGTGAATTATGACTCATAAGGTACAGAAATTATAATTTGTTTCCTAAACATGATTGTTACCTATTGATTTCAGAATACTCATAAGGTCAGTCTTCTAACAACTTGTTTCTGTACTAAATTTTTTGACCAAATCAAAGCACATACTCCTGCTGTCTTGTCTTTCTCCACCATTCTTGTTAAGTCTTGTCTTCATTTGAATTGTCTGAATATGTATATTTCACAGTATCTTCAAGCTCACTTGTTTTCCCTGGCTGTTCCTTCATCTCTTTATAATTAATTATTCTTGGGTTTTAATAATAGTGTCACTTCCTCATGTCCCAAATTTGCTTCCAACTACTGCCTCATCTCTTGCTACCTGTAATTCTTGTGTTACCAATTGTTAGACCCAGTGTCTTCACCCTTTCCTCTTCAATAATCTTTCCTATATTTTTGCCCTACTTTTCTCCTTCACCATCATTAGAGCTACTTCTAGCACCTCTTTGTTTATTCAAGTTATTTCTTCTTATATTTATTGATTTGATGCTGTTTCAAAAGTTGTCCTCTTTAACCGTGTTTTTCCAGCTCTCTTCTTCTGGTTTGTTCTAAAATATTTCTGTCATCCTATGTTACAATTTCTTTTTTACCATTTGACTTATCTACCATTGACTGTCTACAGTTTCTGATTTTTCTGCACTTTTATTTGTAATATTTACATGGTCTGCACTTGATTTGTTAGCAACATATAGTAAGATTTGTAATCTATAATTTTTTTGTGTTTGTTTTAAATATAGTGTTGGGGTTTTTTCCTTCCTTAAATTTTCTCTCTATTTTCTGAATATTTATGAGATAGTTTCCACAGTCTTGATTAAAGTAAACCCCTACTCACTGGAAAGTCATCTCATACATACAGCTTGGCATTTGTAATGTAAGGGTTCTAGCAAGAAAAATTTAGATTATTTTATACACATCTAGTGTGATGGAATATTAATTTTGGGAAGGGAAAAGGAGAGATCTGTGCCAGAATGTTAAACAAAAGAAGAGATGCTGATAGTGGGAGAATGATGTTGCATGACATAGAAAGACAGGGAGCTTTCACGCATAAGATGAGTGAAGCAAAAAGAAATTTTCAAATGAAGGAGACAAAAGGAGGAGGAAGAAAAGCTGAAGCCTAAGAAATCCTGTAGGAAGATAATTGATAGTTAGAGATGAATAGCAGGAGCAGGCTCTTGCAAACTTTTTAGTTCAGAAGTAAGAATCTGAGGGAAGCCTATATTATTTGTGGTATCTTAAGATAAAGTAATTTAGAATATATGGTATGGCATATTACTTTTTTTTTTTTTTTGTAATTAGATAATATCTGAACATACAGAACATTCCTTTGCTGGAACTTTGAATTCTAGACTATCCAATATTTCTTTGATGGATATTGAATTATTTAATCCTGAAACAGGTGCTCTCCACAAAGTATTCTATTCTAAGCATTTTAAATAAGTAATATTGTTGTTTTCCCATTTTGTCTTAATTAAAAATATATGTAATGTTTTCTGTTAAATGAATGATGTACATTGCTTTTATACTGTATTTAGTAGAGCCATTTATAGGAAAATTTTTTTTAAGGGCCGTGAGTGAGATAGTTGGGTTCATAGGGCCAGGCTTTGGATGGTTCAGGGACATGCTTAGTGATGTCCAAAACACCTAAACAGGCCAGAGTATAGTACTTGTTAAATTCAGTGGAAGTTATGCACTTAAATGCTGTTCCTGTATGAGGAAGTGCTCGTGGGCACTTGATGTCATAGAGAAAAAACAACTTTTTGACAATATGTTTCTTTTATTTGAAATTATTTAATTAACCAATGTTCAGGGAAGCAGGAGCCTTTTCTCTTTGATGTATGTGCTTTGGTGTAGTATGTTTATTGGTGTATGCTTATAAATTGCAATATGCTTTTGAAAGCCTGGATGAATAATAAGATTATTCTCTTTCTGTTTTCTCTTTCTAATAATCCAGACATTACACAAGCTAGAAATGAAATAACTCAAAATTACTATAGTTTTAGTGGTCACCCTCTATTTTAATCGGCTTTTCTAAGACCAAGGCAGAGAAAGTGAGCTTTAGTTAACATAATATTGTTTTAGAAGAGTTGTCTGCCGAAATGGTGTGGGGGGGAACATACTGCACAGTTTTCAAAGTTGCAGTTTTCCTCTGGCTGCACTTGAAATTTACATTCGAATCCGCAGAACAATTCAACTTTTTTCTGCTCTTTTTTTCATGTAATTGAAAATTATAAAGTGATAACAAATAGCCTAGAGGAGGATACTCTGGAAATACAGTTTTTAGGAGACTGGGAAAAAGATGAAGTATTAATGAGATGATAGAAAGTAGTTAGAAGGAGGGCTGCATGCTCACACTGGTGTGAATTTGTGTAAGAGCAAACAGTAGATTAATGCTAAACAAATGGAAAAAGTGTGAAGGGCAAGAGAGAGAGGTTAAAGTTCCTGAGAGGGAGAAAAGGAAGTAATTTTGAATTGGACTCTAAGAGCCTGAAAGGGAACAGGATGATTTGGACATGATAATGCAAATATACATTTATAAGTGTTGTGACAGTGGATAGTGCTATTCTTGTCAAACTAAGAGTCTGAAGTCATGGGGTTACAGTTCATCCTAACTTGAGTACTGAAATCCTCTTACATGGCTGTCGAAGAAAGGGAATTCATATAGTGGAGTGTATATGCTGTATAATTTAGGTATAGATAGGCGAACTTCTGCAAGCAGGTATTTTAGGAGAAAGCATTGTTTCCTATTTTAGAATTCATTGTGTGGCACATGAATATTCAGTATAGCACTTAGTTTGCTAAAAATGGGCATGTACTTCTCATAAATACCTGCAGAGCATTTATGAAATAAATTATGTAAGACTTGAACAGTTATGACTGGTGAACACTTTAATTTTTATAAAGCACAAAACCGGTAGTGAATTGGTAAAATGCATATGACCACATTTTGTGTGTTGAGTCAAAGTAATATAAAATGGATATAACTTATTTTTTCTCAGCAGCTATCATTGTATTTCCATTTACACAATAGTCTGACTAACTAGACAAAAATGCATTTTTTAAAATACCTAACTACTCAATAAATATTTTACTTATCCCACTTTATAGTAAATGTTAAGGTAAGATTAATCTAAGCAAGTATAATTGATCATAACAGCTTGATTTTATTTAATCCTTTTATCACCTGATACGTAAAGAAAGACGTAGCTGATTACCTGTAGATTAATGATGGTAGTTGCTTTACTATAGTGAGACTAAATGGTTGGGTTTTGTTTTGTGTAGCTATCGGACACTTTGCACTTAATTTAAAAGTGATAATTCTAACTGTAGCCCTTTTATCTTCCATTTAAATGTTAGAATATATAGGAATGGGTGGTTTTCATTATATGGTTCTGTGTCCTATAAAATCATTCCACCCTTATGTCAAGGCATTGTCTTTTAGCTGTCTTTTGTAGTCTTCAGGCAGTAACCCAGTTTCTTTGGTGCTATAAAGTATTCAGCTGTATGTTTTTAAGTTTAGCTGAAATTCATGCTAGAGACAGAAACCAAAAGACATTATAAATGTTAGCAGCAGAGAGTACAACTTCATACAAAAAATTAAGAATTTCTGACAAGATTCTGCCCTCAAATGTTATTCCTAACAGCCATCTCAAGGAATCTGACTTGTACTCACATGCTAAATGACAAAACTGTAAATCTTTTGACCTGTAAAGTGTAGTGTATGACTTCTAAAATGGTTTATTTATAGAATCTAGGTCTGGACTGGAAGAAATGTGTATAAATGAAGACTATCATCACTGCTTTTTCAAAAACAGTATTAGATATTTCTCTTTGAGGTTTGTCTTTGACCACTGGTCTGTCTTTGACCAGTGAAAAGCCTATGCTCATTCTACTTTTAAAAGGAGCATGTTCCTTCTTCTCTGTTGAGGTTCTGAAGCACAGCTAACTATCAGGAAAGCTTTGATATTTGTTTTTGTATTTCCTAATTACTCAGCTTGAAAAGCGGAATTCATTTTCTACTCAGTTTTGTGTTCTCCATGCTGTTGCACACCTCAGTTCGGGCATGTCACTTCTTTTTTGGTCTTCAGAGGTAATCCTCACATTTATTTATCTGTCCTCCAAAGTCTAGTGATCAAGATGGTGTAATTGCTTGGTTTAAAAAGATGAACAAAGTAATTATTTCACTGTTGCAACGGCACTAGAAACCATATGTCCTTAAAAAAGAACATAAATAGGTTCATTTTTGCATCTTGATTTCTTCCTTGTCTTCTGTCTTCTATTTATGGAAGAGACTCTTACTGCCCTACTGGCCCTTGTTCTGGTACCTAGCTCTCAGGTAATCTTAAGTGCTGGAGAGTGAAATAAGTACATGCTTCCATAGGAGTCCAATTCTAAATTGCTTTTTCATCTGCAGCAATAGTCTGAACTGAAGTGATCACCTGTGAATACCTTGTTATTGACATGGGACTCTTCCTGTTTACTTCCTTATCGGTGTGAACTAGAGAGCTGTCTATCTGGCTAGCAATAATGTTGTCTGATCAAATCCACACTGTGCAAGTATTGACTGGCAGTCTCAGGGTGATAAATGACACCAAATGTCATTGAGGGATCCTATCCTTGCATTGGTCCTGGGAAAGAGTGCAAATCTGCATGAAATATGGAGATAAAGAATAAAGTTGAGTCAGAATGTGAAAGGGAATCAACCCGTATATTTCCCGATGAGGGCTTGGAAAGTAGTTTTGTCTCATGTGTGGACATTTCAAAGTAGAAAGCAATATCTAGGACAGGAGCTATAGCCTTCCTTGACAATTTAGCGCTGGGCTGTTTAACTCCTCTATGTACAGCTGTCCTCAGCACTTCTGTTTTCACTTGAGCTCTGGCCAGGACACACAATGAGAACAGCCCTGTATCAGAGTAGAGTTTAGAACTCAATAATCTGTAGATTTTAGTAGCCTCTTTAATGGATAATTCTTGGAAGGAGGAATATGATTATTTAACATGGCTGTTAGATTCTATTTAGAAGTTAATTCAGTATGGAAGTATTTTTCCTTATACTTCCCTTACTTTCCTTTCTGTATTTTAGTAGAGAGTTCCTGCTAATGGAAATATTGTTCTGTGAATGAGGTGTTACGTGACTGTATACTTTGAATGGGTGGGAGAGAATCAGTATATTCAACTCGTGAGGGAAATCCTGAAGTTCCATATTAGGGGGTATATTTTGTAGAAATATGAATGTAAATTATCTTGGATCAATAAGTTACAATTATTATGATATTTATTATCATGTTCTTTTGGCCATTTATTCTATATTACTCTACACACTTGAATACATACAGCATGTACCTCTGTGATTCCATTATGGCTATTTGGAGTACAGCATGAAATTGTCATCAACACGAATAACGAACAATAGCTACGTAAATGTAAGGCAGATGGAGTTGTTTTCCACTCTTCTGAACTGTAATGTTAAAAGAACATCAGCTATTTTAGGATCAGGAATAGGCCATCTGCCCAAATTGCCTGCCTTTTCAGCTTTGTCTTACTCCCATATTACTGTTATTATTTTCATCTGCATGTCATTACACTTTTATGCTTTGTTTCCTTGAAAGATACTTCATCTCATTAGCTGATTAGTTTTACACCGTCGTCTTCTTTAAGAATTCCAGGTCTTTCTTTATATTTATATTTTACTATTCCAATATTTTGCCTCCAGATATGATGTTTGCTTGATAATTTTTTTATTAAGTCAGACAACACCTGTCCTTACTGGCAGTGTTGGAAATGATGTGACAGTCGGCAACAATAGTAGCAGGAAATAAGCAAAGAAACCACAGGGATTATGGAAGGGAGAGGATCAGAGCATTTGCATCAAGGCAAAGAAAAGGACTTGGGGAAAAAAAGACTAAAAATAATTGAAGCTGAGAGACCGAAAAAAGGAAGAAATGACTTAATAAAAGATTCAGTTACTTTGAAGACTGTTGATTTATAGTCTTGACTGTCTTTGTGGGATGAGCTTTAGAAAGAATTAAACATTTTCCAATGGAACTTTTTAAAATCTGAAATTGTTGGTTTAATGAATGTCAAATGTTCTACAAGAATGTCAACATTTCATATCAGCATCTCATCTTGGGTTTTTTACTAATTCATGTTGTGCAAATAATTGTATTTTTTCTTTCATAGTAATTTGGCAAATGAAAACAGGAGGTTTTCTTCCTAAATGTCTAAAGAAGTCATATAAACACATTTCAATTTTGTAAGAACACTGGACTATTCCAGAAAGATGCATTTTTTTTCCTACCTAGCAGGTTATTCCATCTTTCTGCTGATGCTTGTGGGGCCCAAAGGTGGTGTAAAAAAAAGGTCACTTGTATCTGGTATCTGTTGCTTCACCAACAATTTTTTTCAAAATGTCTTTCTGTAAGGTATGTTGTGATAAAGTCTCATGATCTTTAGTAGGCAACACCAGTAGTTTTTAACTCTGGATGTGTTTCTAGTCATCTTATTTCTTACCTCTACAAAAACTGCTTGCTGTTTCTAAGCAAATTTTCTCATCTTTAGCATAAGGTGAATTGTTAGTCTTGTTTTTTCTCTAGTGGTTTGTGTTCAATGGCTATCTTCTCTAGTCCATTTAACTATATCCTTCAAAATGTCATCTGCAGTTTTCATACTGGGCATTTCATACTTACTGAACACTTTCTGCTATGTAAAGATTCTTGTCTTGTCAGTGCCACACTCCCACTCTGGTTTTATTCCGTTCAGTTCATTAATGAGATTTTTTTTCTTAAGTCTGACAGAGTGATACCTTTCAATTTTTTTTCTCTAAAACCTCAATTCTTCTGGTACTGTCTAGTATGTGAACTTATTTTCTAGACTGTATAGACACCTTTTTCTGAAATGTCTCTTCTGGTTTCACATAATAGAGAATATTTTAATAAGATTTTGTTGATCATTGTGTCTCTTTTATTATTGGCCAGCACAAGATTGAGGAAAGGATCTCCATTTCTTTTTTAGTTTATTGTGAGGTTATTGCTTAACGTTACACAAGCAGAATTAATTTTATTAGTGATTTTTGGAAATTTCCTTTTAAGATGTAAATCAATATTTATTGTGTGATCTTTTATCTAAGTTTTTTAGTTACTATTTGGACTTATGATTTCACATCATTGTAGCTAAAACAGAGAATAAGCTAGTGTTTGGCTGTGTTAGCTGATGGAATATTGGAAGCGATTTTTGTAAAAGTTTTACTAAGAAGTAAATGCTTGATCCTTTTATGAATAGAACACTACGTTTCAGTCTAGTAGCTGATAGAAAGAAGTAAGGTAACTGAATTAAAAAATTGAATTAAAAAGTCTATTCAGTCTTATGTTTTGGGTGTTGCCTAGCCAGACGTTTTAAATACTCATGTTTGTCTTCTCTCTTTCATTAGTAGCGTATTTCAGAATGAGGTTTGCTGTCAAATGCCAAGATAATCTGTTTCTGAGCTACTGTTTTCTGGTTTGAATAATCAGTAAGTCGTGCTTTTAATTGAATTCCTGAGAGAAAACTTTTAAATAAGTGGAAACAGGTGCGTAACAATGCTATTCTCTGCTTCTGAGGAAATTAAATATAGCTCATTGTCAGTTCCTACCTCCATTAAAGAGATTGAACATCCCAATTAATAGAAGACAGAAAAATTTTAGCCCTATGCCTTGTGTGGAAAAAACAACCTTCCTGTAAATTAAGAGATTGTTAAAAAGTATACTGTACCACTATTAGGAAGTTCTTGTCTTGTTACAGTTTTTTAACAGATTCTACGTTACTGAAAAAATTGTTGTTACATTTTTGCCATATGTCTGTGAAGTTAAATAAACACTAAGCTATTAAAGCTAAAAGGGGGATTTATTACTTCCAAAGAACCCTCAGGTATCTGTGGAAGGAACAGCTATCCATTTTTACACACAGCTACATGAGAATCCCAGTGCTCACCTGCAGAGTGTGTGGGGATTTTAACATGAAGAATGCCTTTGGTTATGGAGAAATAATGAATCTTTTTAGAGATTTGTTAGGCTAATGGAGATGTTTCTGTGTAGATATTAAAGATGTCGTGTTTATGTGGATACTAGGTGGTTCATAGTGCTGCCATTGAAAGCAGTGAAACGTGTTCTACAAGATACTACTTTTGTGTAGTAGATAAAATAATGCAATAGATATAATGAAATGATGGTCTGCAGATGGGCTATCATGGTGCTAATAGAACAGAAGTACACATACACAACCAAGTGTATAAAAGAATCAACCAACCATTCATTAGTCAACATACATGTTGGAATCTAATTTAAGTATGTTTAAACGGCCTTACCTCCAACATGCTTTTTACCATTGACATGTTCTTACAGTAAATAGAATTTCATCAAAAAATACATTAAGCTTACGTTTCTGTTAGAAACATGTAAAATTTCATTGCAAAGGTATTTAAAACCTCAGTAGAATACTGAAGAATTTTAATGCTGTTGACTTATAAGTTCATGAGTAAATGGATGTTGATATTAGTCAACAGTGTTGATTAGAATGTGCTAGTAAGTATGGCTTTTTAAAGTTTTTATCTAAATCTGCAAGCATTTCTTTTTGCAGATCCTTTGGTAAGAATGAGAACTGCTTGAAGGGGTATCCTTGCTCTCATTATTGCAGTTATATTCCTTCTTTGTACCCCATCAGTTAAGCACCCCTACCAAATCAGAAATGTTTTATTCTATGAGTCACTAAAAATTCTGTGATCTCATAAACCATTGTAGAGACACTGTTGACCCTGCTCTTCTGGAAATTTTCCTAGTATTTCTTAAAATTTCACTTCTGAGTGGTAGCAGTTAAGACATATTTGCACAAATAAAGAATATTACTCAATGGTGGATAATTACAGAAGATGCATATTGTTGGTATGCTGAAAACAAAAGCTCGGCATATTCTTTCAGAGACACTTTCAGAGAAAGGAAATTATAGAGCTGTAAAATGGCTTAATCAAGGTCATGTGAGAGGAAGATTGCAAAGCTACTTTAAGAAAATGCAATTATATTTCTCATTTTTGGAATATAAAGGAAATCATTTACATCTTAAAAATTAGCAACAGGATAATTTCTTCTAAAAATGTAAGATATTTTCACCTGATATCAATATAAAGTATAGAACAATTCAAATATTTCTGAAATAGATCTAGTTACATTTCAGCTCTCAAAAGTTTAGTATGAAAATTCTTCTGTATAAAAATGCATTTTATCTATCAAAGAAAAAAAAAAACATTTTAATGAGCCATTTAAATAAAGTAAATAAAGCCTATACTTATTCTTTGAGGGGAAAAAATCTTTTATTAGTGCTCCCCATTAAACTTTTATTTGTGTGCTGGTTTATAATGTGCAGAGATGTTTTCACCTGAAAAAAATTAGATTCTTATTTTGAAACTCTAAGAGTTGTAAGTTCTAAATATAGCTAGTTTCCAAAGGTGAACATACAAGATATACCTACAAGTTCTTGCTGACAAGTACAATATCTGCTTGGTGATGGGTCTCACTGGAGCTACCCAATTTCTCAGGAGCAGCTCCACTCTGGTAGTGCTGAAACCTGTCATGCCATTTCAGCCTTTCTCTGCCCAATTTCAGTGTACCTTGATGTGCGGTAGCGATTCATCAGGTTTGTAAACTTCCTTCTTCAGTGAAACATATAGACATTATGAATACCCTAAGTTTTTGTAATTTAAAATTGGGTTCTTCTTCCTGCATTTAGCAACTTTGACAATTACCTCTACGTAATTTAAAGAATCCTGGGCAGAAAATCCTGATTAGAAAAATGCCATCTTTAACATGAAACCAAGTTATTAATTATTATTAGATAAAATGAAATTATTTTTCCATAAGTGTTTATAGAACAACAATATTTTGAAAGTATGTAGCAGACTATAAGTGAAAAAGTTAATATCTAAGTACAAGAAGTAACTCTTCTGTTAACATCTAAATACAGAAGTAACTCTTCTACTTACAAAAATTTTGTCAGCAATTCAACAGAAATTTTAACTTCAACCAAGTCTAGAAATATAAAGTAGATCTTATAGTTTAAAAAATGTTAAAGTCCACTAAAGACTTACAAAAAGTGTTTATTACTCCTATTTTTACTTTGTAATTCAAGCTACCTGTGCATTCTGTGAATATTTACTTCCTTTAGTGCAATATTCAGAGATTACCAGGTTCTTTTTTCTTCATTCTTCCTGTTTGTTTTCATATGTATGAGCCAAAATAACATTAAAATGTTGCTGTTGCTTTCTTTGTCAGGAGATACTACGTCTTTTCACCAGGAGTCTTAATAGTCAGATATTTTTTTGTGCTGGGCTTAGGAGTAGTTGCTTTTTCCATCCTCACAGAATTGGTTTAGCTTGTAATCAACATTCTGATCAGCAGCTTCTTGTGCACAGTTGCTGCTTATGGGCCCTGTCCTAGTCCCGCAAGAACTTTAGCTTCAATATGAGTAGTCAGGTATTTATTGTTCTCTTTTCATTTTGTTTCAATTCATTTCTACTAATAAAGTTTCTGTCAGTCATTTATTGCTTGTTACACTGTGAAAGCTGAGGAGGTTTATAAACTAGTCAGTTGTTGTTATTGTTGGACAGAAGTGTGCAGATCCAGAAAAAAAACCTTAGTATCATTTAAGCTGTTCAAGCTATCCAAGTTCCCTGTATGGCCAGCCTAAAGTTTAGACATTAATAATACTGAATTACCCTTTTGACTAAAGACAAAATATTGGATTTATATTATCTGAGTCTAAACATTGCAT
Organism: Tringa tobata; assembly: GCA_033628505.1. Taxonomy (NCBI): domain Eukaryota; kingdom Metazoa; phylum Chordata; class Aves; order Charadriiformes; family Scolopacidae; genus Tringa; species Tringa tobata. Next base: position 2,241,677 of record JAHREE010000367.1, on the reverse strand, counting down.
TCAGTTTTCAGGCTTCTGGGAAAATACCAAAGCAGCTCAAAACTTGCTGTTATCACTAGCTAACAATCTATTTTGCTATCAGTCTTAAGTCTCCTTCCCACCCTTCTCTCTTCTTACTCCCACAATAAGTGACGTGTAAAATATGGTTGCTATTATTATTGGTAAGTATTTTATAAAAAAAATTATTGTGTCTTTTATTGCAGTTATGCAGCCTAAAACCAGCAAAAATATCCCATGTGCTCAGATTGGCATTTTAACAGGAGAATATGTAAGGACATATTTTATCAGATGTTAGAATGAGTTTGTTTATTGTCAGACAAGAGCTCCCAGACTGTTTTGGTTTTGTTTTTTAGAAACAAACAAGCCAAAAAACTATTTTGATTTTAATCAAAAATGTATTTTCCTCATAAAAAAAATTCACATACTCACTGTGTCTACTCTACAGAATTTGTCCATTTCATTACACCATGTGTCAATCCTAGTATATCTGTTCACTGCAAAAACTCGTGGCTAGTGTGTGTAATACAGCACAGGAGGAGGTATTGCTCAGTTCCACTACTTTTATATAATAATTAAAAAAAAAAAATTACAGAAAATGTTCTTGGCTACTTGCACTGTATTCCAGACTTAAAAGTCCCATGAAAGTTCTAGAAAATGAACTTAATTGTATTTGGTTGGTAGAATACCCTTAGAAGCCAGTTAGTTAAAATTCCTCTCTTATGCTGAGTCAGTCCATATTCCCATTTGTTGGCAGCAGCAAAGTCCAGGCGTCTAGTTCCTAAAAGAAATGCTTTTTCTTGTTGCCTTTTAGTTTAGCACAAATGGAGTCATGTGCTTTTTATTTCAGAAATTAAATGATATACTGACATATTTATGACATATTGGTTGGTACACCTATGACAGTTGCTTTTACTTCCATTGATGTGCTTTTTTCTTTGCCCATGTCCCAAAGACTGATTAAAGGAGGATAAAGCTCATTGAGTGAAAAGGATTGTTTCTTCACGTAATTCTTTAGATAGCTGTGTCCAACGTCATAGTTCATCTCTCGTGAGATGCAACTGTAGAGATATATCACAGAGATGATTCCCAAAAGAGCACCAATGCAGGCAAGGAATCCTATTATGTTGTTCTTTTCATAGCCTTTCATTGCCAAGTCCAGTCCTTTTGTGGTTACATTGACACATTGTTTCTTATTCTGTGAGTAGATAGTGGGAATATCTATACAAATTTTGTATTCGGTTGACGGATTTAGATGTGTAAGATTATATACCTTTATATCAGATGGTATTCGAGCGCTCTGTGCAGCCTGAGAGTTTTCAGCTCTCAGAAAGGCTGTCCATCTAACACTGGACTTCAGAATTTTTGAACTTGCTTTCCATGAAACCAAAACAGAATTAGATTTTATGTCTTTTATTTTAATATTCAAAGCTCCATTGCTGTCCTGAGGGAAAGAGCCATCCACTTTAATCATGATGGACTTTAGGTCTGCCCCAACTAAATTCGTTGCTATACATGTGTATAAGCCACTTTCTTTTTGTGTTATATCACGTATGTCTAATGTTCCTTCAGAATGAATGTAGTATTTATTAGAAATAGTGTTAGGCAAAAGTTTGTGTCCTGATGGTGTTATCCAGTAGATTTCAGGTTCTGGTTCTGCTGTTGCTCTACAGTGTAAGGAAATATGGCTGCCAGTTTTTAAATCCAGAGTAGATGGAAAACTTTCGGGAGCTATCAGGGGGAGACAGATTTCCATCATTTCCCGGAAGTGTATCTGTCTCACATTCTGGCCTTGGAATTCAGGAGGGTCTACACAAAACAGGGACTCCGGCTCCATGAAGCGAATGTTGGTTTTATTCATGTTAATCCAGCGGATGACACAGTCACATCTAATGGGATTGCTGTGTATACTGACTTCTTTGAGGTTAGGCAAGGATTCTATTGTACTGCGGTACAGGGCACTCAGCGCGTTGCTGTTGAGCATGAGCGATTCCAGCTTGGGAAGTCTGTAGAATGCATTTGGATGAATGTATGATAATCTGGGGTTATTGGTAGCTTCTATCTTTCTTAAATCTGGCAAATTATCAACTGCAAGACTATCTATAGAAATCAGTTCAGGCATGTTATTAATTCCCAACTCTTTTAGGTGCAGCATATTGCTAAAATCTCCTCGTCGTATTCTGTTAATGGGATTCTTATTTAGATCCAGAAATTTAAGATTTGTAGCCTTTTGAAGAGCAATGTGGGGCACTCTAACAAATCTGTTGTCATAAAAGGAGATGCTTTCTAAATTGTCAAGGCCAACCAAAGCATTATCTGGTATTTCAGTGAGATTTATGCCTGCTAAAACTAGACTGCGCAGATTAATAAGAGGCTTAAAGTTCATATCTTCAATTCTGATTATTGGGTTTTCTCCAATCATGAGAATTTCAAGATTAGGAGTAGCTTCAAACCACTTCCTGTTGATCATTTGCAGACCATTTGAATTGAGATGAAGTCTGAGAAGGTTATTGAGGCCTATGAAAGCTCCCGGTGCAATCACAGAAAGCAGGTTATGATTAATATAAAGCTCTTGTAAATTTTGCAGGCCAGAGAGACATTCTTCAGGGAGTTCAGTAAGTTTGTTTTCTTCAAGGTACACTGAAAGCAACTGTGGTGTCTTTCTAAGATTAATACTGGTCACAGAGGATAAATTGTTCTGAGATAAGTCTAGACCAGTTAAATTGACTGGGAAGTCTACTGAATGTTCAATTTTTGCAATATTATTAGTTTGTAGAAGTAGAACTTGTGTGTCGGCAGGAAGTCTGGCTGGAAAATTAAAAAGGCCTAAATCATTACAGTCCACTGTTGGAGCCTCCATGTACACAGACCTGGGGGTGAACCATGGTCTGATCTCACATATACATGACTCTGGGCAGTCCGCTTTTTTTTCTACAGCTTGTACTAGTGCAGTGATAACTAGGCCAAGTAGAAAATTAATTTTGAGTTGCATGTCCTTCATCTTAGCTCAAATGTTCAGAGAAGTATCTAGTATTCCACAATTACGGTTTTGGAATTCAGTACAACCTGGTCAATTGGTAATACACACACATGCATTTGTCAGATGATGGTCGCAAAGGACTTTCTTCCTGAGGATAAGTGATAAATTTGTAACCAACTTGTCCAGTAGTAAGAGGCATTTTGTGGATATGAAGGTCACTCTGTCCTTGATGATATAAAATTGATAAGCTTTGTGAAGATGAAGTATGTATAGATGGTCATAGGAGATTAAGCGATTCATTTATTTAGTAGTATTAACTTCAAATCCCATGATTGATTAGTGTTTGCAGGAATGACAGGATGACCTAAAATATAAGAAGAGGAAATAATTAGTATAAGAAACTATAAAGTTATAAATTAATTTAGCCATCTTTTGCTCTCTAATGTTAATTATTGCAAGTAAGAAAAGAAAATGACTGTGGTGCCTAGAGTATTGTAATGGTATCCAGATAGCAAAAATGAAGTTAATATAGTAATATATCTTTAGACTTGTAGCTTGTCATACATCCAGTGGAGCATTGCTCTACAGAAAGATGAAGATCCACAAAGTATAAAGCAAAATATATCAGTGAGGTTTTTCTACATATTTTATGCTCCTTTAAAATATTTTCTTTTTTCTTTCAGTTATCACTAGAAGCACACTGAGTTCTGTTGGCTTTGAAAATGTAAACACTGAGCAAAATCCTACAGAGCATGAATATTTAACTTTTGAACATGCAGTTTATAAGTATAAAGAACATAATTTATGTGTAATCAAAGGGAAAAGGAATTGTTGGATTAATACACATTCCTAACGATGACATTCTTAGGCAAGCCTGTGAGATATTTATACAGAAATATACAAAATTGATAATCCACAGGCTTCATCATGTTCTAATTCTTTTTGTAGCTGCTGTTTAGGAAGAAAACTTGTGTTTTTTTTTTTCTTAAAGTGATAATTAGAAATAAATATGTAGCTCATAATAAATAGCTCATCATCTTGGCAAACTCAAGCTAATTACTGGCTTGCTTACTTTGACTTCAATGACTTCAATTGCAAGGAATAATAATAATAACGGAAAAGTGTCTTTTGAGTGATAAGAAGGAAAAAAATAATTATACACTAGCAATTGCTTCTTTGGTCTGTAGCTCTGTAAGAATCAGAAATTTGCTGTGAAGTTGCAGACTGCCTTCATGTCCCAAATTATACTAAAGACTGAAACCTTAGCATCTGGAAACATCAAATGTGTCCTCTCCAGATTTTTGGTGTGTACTTGCTTTCTCTGGGGAAAAAAATCCTACTATGAGTGTACATTGTGTTCCAAGCAATATAATTCAAAAGCTTCTGTGTTTCCACATATGAAGTAGTACAGATTATCTGTTTCATTTGCCTCAGGACGAAGACTTTGCACTAACTTTAAATTACTTTGTCTCAGAAGACTGTCATATGATAAACATTTGTGCCCTTTCTCTCCTTGCCTCTAATGTTAAAATTCACAGTGACATTGTTTACAAACTATAAGATAAGATCAATGCTTCATTGACATTGATAAATAACTTTTGAGATATTGCTGGCATAGACAGGCAGAATTACAAAAGTCAAGTGTCAAGGATTTGGATTTTAGGTTTCCTTTCCAAACCCAGGAATACTGGTCATATTGACGACGTAGGTATCAACTCACAGGAGAGGTTGGACTGCATTGAGTGACATGAGCATTGGGCCAATTTCAAGTACATTTGGCAAGTCTTTGAGGCTGCTGTTTGTGTTATGTACATTTAAGGACATATAATATTTTAGTTTAACATGTAAGTATATTAATAAAGTGAACAGACAATGTGTGAGATAAACACACAGAAAACATTCTGCTGTTTTGAGGATTAATAATATGTTTTTATGGAAATGGAGTTTATACTGAAATGCAAAGACATGCTGACTGAAATAGCAAATATGTAATCTGTTCCTTTGTTCTGGGAAATGAGATGAAGGGAGGAAAGAGAATGGCTGTCGGGGGTGTGATAATTTTTTAAGTCGTGTTTTTGATGCGCTTTCTAAAACACAGGTCCCATTGACTTCTGGAATTTTGTTTGGCTTGTATATTAAAAATGTATGTGTAAGCATGGCAAATACAATATGTAAGCTTCTAGTAATGGAAAGGTCATTGGAAGTCTTACCTGAATAGTAAATTAATTGATATTCAACAGACTGCTACTGCAGCTGTCAAATCTTAGCATTTTGATCCCACTATGATGCTCAGGGATTTCTGATCAGTATAGGTAATGGAGGGGAAGTATAACTATATAGTTGACCTGGTTTTCTTCTCCCTGGACATTTGCTATTGGCTACTGTGAAAAATAGGATGGGGAGAAAGGTGGACTTTTCAAGTGTGTCCCAGGTACCTGAGAGGCTATACCAGTTAAAGCACATAAACTACTACATTTTTGTGTATGTGGAGCCAACATCCTTATGGATTTGAGTTTATACTTCTCCTGAAATTATACTTCAGCTTCTATAGGATTCTCAAGTTAAAAAAAAGACACTGGACATTGGATGTTTTCATGTGATATATATTAGAGGGAGCTTTCTGCAAAAGGCAGCAAAAAAGAAGAGGTTAGAGATGCAGGTTGAAATTCTTCTTTATGATTTAATCTGATGTCTTTTCTCTTTCTGGTGAACGCTTCAGCTAATAAGCCACCAGCTCAAGCTCATATGGTGTTCTAGCATAAATCTTTCTTATTTCTCCAGTTAAAGTGCTTCTGCCTTGTATAAAATATTCACTGGGGTTGAATGCCTTGAATAACAGATTGTAGAATAATTTTCACACTCTCTCCCAGCCTGCACAGTCATTGTTCCAAAAAACGTTGTTTCACTTCAGAAAGATTTTTTGTTTAAATATTGCCATAGCAGTGTATTATTTCATGGATATGATTTGGTACTAACTGTCATTCGAGGTGTGGAGTAAAACAATGTTTCTGAAGTAGTATGGGCATCAATGGTGGTTTATGAGATCATAGAATCATAGAATAGAGTATCTCAAGTTGGAAAGGTCCCATGAGGATTGTCAAGTTCAACTCCCTGCTCCTTTCAGGAGAACCTAAAACTAAATCATATGACTGTACTATTGTACTACACGTTATATGACATAGGACACAAAAAAGTGAAGTATTGAAATTCACAGCAAGAATTGTATGGAATCATTTCAGCAGCAAAACAATTTTTTTAGTCTTTTTGTTTACTTAGTTTTGTTTTGTTAGGTTGGTTGGTTGGTTGTTTATAATTGTGTGAGTCTGATATACAATGTTGACAGATAGGTAAGAAAACATAGATTACTGATTTTAAGTTTTCTTGTCCCACCTGAAGAGATGAAAGCCCAGAATCAAGTTATGCAGTCTGACTTTGCTTATGCCATCTGGTTGTGTTGATTATGTGTGTGTGTCTGTGTATGTGGTTAATTTCAAACCTTGAGATGTGTATAAACCATTTTGAACTGAGAATTGAGCTGCAGTTTACTGTAACAAAATAAACCTCATGGAAATTTCTGTCTTGTGCTCAAAGCCATAAACTGTAACTGAAGTTCAATTTCCTTGAAGAATGTAGCATCACAGAGATAAATGTTTGTACTGGAAAATAAGCATTTAACTTTGTGGTACTTTGAACTTGGTGAATGCATTTATTCCTTTTCTTCATTAATGTACTGATAATAGTAAATACGTACTGATAACACTAAATAAAGATTAAGTTGAAATACTCTTACTAACAGTGACTTTAAGAATTTTTGTTGATGGGTTCCAGTGCTTTAAAGTTAAGTGCTTTGTACCATCTGGAGTTTTATGTTAAAGTTTTGCATTTCAAATGTCGAGTTTTAAAGGTACTAATAAGGACAAAGAGAACCTGAAGGTTATTTGTCCTGTTCCTTTGAGTAGTATTTAAAGTCTCTGAGATTTGCATATACAGAGGTTTCTGTGCAAAAGTAGATATTTTCTAAAAAAAAAAAAAAGTTTATTCCAATAAGGTAATTATATCAGCATTATTTGTTAAGCAAAAATACTATTTTTTATTATGCTTCTCGGGTTTGGTGACCTCTCAAGATTTTTGATGTGATGAAAGTGATTCTTAAAATTTGTACCTACTATGGTGCACAATAGAAAAGCTTGTAGAGATGAGGCTCAGCAGCAAATTATCATCAGTAAGCTGAGCTGTGGGATAAGGGTTTTCACACAAGCAGCAGCAGGAGCTGTGCATTATAGTTTTGGAGTCTTGATGTAATTCTTTACCTACCTACATTTATAAATCGTTGTGTGCACTCTGCACGTATATTTCATCATTCAGATAAAACGGTATGGTTTGCTTCCTGGTGGCTGCAATCAAAACGTCTAAATAGAGGCTGCATCTAAAAAGCTTAGTATTTCTTATTAGTAATGTAATTAATAATTTAGTATTTTTATTATTGTTTTCCTGTAATAGAACTTCTGTCCTAAAACTGTTTAAATCTTTGTGGACAGATTATTTAATTTCTTCTGGAAGGCCATCTCTATTGCAATCCATACTTTCTGTCTTACTAAATACGGTGTGCCTCTGGCTCTTAAGGTATTATCTCTTGCTTTCAGAGAAGTGCACCCTGATGCGTGTGACTTTTTGCAGTCTAATTATCTCTTGTGTAGGCAATGATTGGTATGTCTTAATTAGGTTTGTTTCATTTACTGCTATTGACAGCTGGAGCCTTGGTTTACAAGAGGGTATCACCATTATTTGAGCTGGAAAAGACATTCAGTGAATGAATAAACTGAGCAACGTTTCTCATCGCTGGAGCAACAGACAGCTAAGAACCAAGTCAGAGTGGGCAGAAAGGAAAAGAAAAACGTCAGGTTTTGGCAATCTTTCTTTTCCACTTCAGCAGTTAGAGAGACAGTGATAAAAACTAAAAATGCAGCAGCTACGCTGCGATGTGCCCTGCTGGCAATAAGGCAAACAGTTCACTTCACAAGGACCAATTTAGAGGTGGCAAGCATTTTGAAAACACAGCTGTTCATACAAAGCTACCTTTCAAACACATCAAGTGAAAGAGCCACTTCTCAATTCTTGTCATTATAACCACTTTGAGCAGTTTTAGGGACAGAAATCTGGAAATGTCACTAGCCAAAAATTGGCCACAGGACATTTCATACCTCACCTGATTGTGGTTAGAGCACTTAGGGGTTTTCTTTTGTTGGTGGTGGTGTTTTGTTTTTTTTTTTGGTTGGTTGGGGTTTTTTTAATGTTAACTATGGAAATATACAGATTTAAGTTTGACCAGTTAGTACGTTTCTGACAATTTTGTAAGGCAATTCTTCTGTGTTTATTGTATCATAAAAAAAAAGTTTCCTTGGGGAATTTTTTATTATGGCATGAGCAAAGGGTTTCATACAGAATCCTGTTTCTCTTTACAAATACAAATTAACAGTTGGCTATAATATGGTCTGTTTTGTAGTCTATATATAGATACCATATAGTCTCAAATTAAAACATGAATGAGGATTTTTGAAAATTAATGTGTTTCTGACAATCTCAATTCTAAAGTGTTCAACTTGGGTAGCTGATGATATCAGATGACCATGGGATTTTAAGAGTCTTAGGTTGAAAACCACAAAAACGAGTATCTGAAATATGTTTAAAAAAATTGACTAAGGCTTTCTGTTGGGATGTTGACTAATTTTGGAAATCTGCTTTACTTTTTTCATAATGATGGATTTTTAGAAGTTCAGGCTGGCCCTGAATAGCGGTTAGTGCAAGATCTAAAGGAAGTGACAAAGTTACTTCTATTTAACCCTAGAAGCAGTTTGCAGTGTCTGAATAATTATTTCAGCATATGTGTTTATATTTGTTTTGTGAATTTGTTACACGTCCTTTTAATTTTTTTCCTTACTTGGAATAAATTTGCCTGAGGGAAAGCCACAAGCTTAAAATGTTTAATATGACTGTAAAACAGGACAAATCCTCACACCTTAGACCATTACCAGATAAGAATGACATGATTTTATATATCATTAAAAGTTCTTTATTTACATGGACATCATGTGTTTTGAGGTTACTTTCGTTTACAAGTAAAGATAGATTCAAAAAACATTATGATCATCTAGATTTACATGAGATTTACCTTTTTTCTTTTACTAATTGGGTCTGTTCTACTATCCTTGTGCTCTTGTTTACTGTATCTTAATGCAATTTAACAGACACCAAAGGAATTATCATCATGTACAATTCATTAAGAACTTTCTGTAGTTCTGTTTCTTCTATCAATCAAATATTACATTACAGTAGTCTGGAAAACATTGCAAGATAATAAATCATAAAGCTTTGAAAATACAATATTTAAAATAGATGTGATGAAAACAAAAAAAGTAAAATGGAATCCAAATGAATATTTATATATGGTATGTGATAATTTGTTGCATGTGCTATTTTAGAATAACTTTTCAATGGACTTAAATGAATATTTGATAAAATCTTCTTTTAAACATGGGAGGATGGAAAAGATATAACACTTGTTTCCTAACCTATTTTAAACTGGATTAGCATGATTTACCATGGAATGTCAGAAAACTGTGGGACCACCTGCATGTGAAGTAAGGCTTTTGGCAATCATAATCATGGCGCTTAATAGAAATAGTACATAGTTTGGTTACTATTACTAATTTGGTGGCAGCAGCAGTACTGTGCGTTGGAGCCAGAGTGGTGAGGAAGGACCACACCATCTTGTGTGCTTACTTGCTGCAAAACAAACCATGAGTTTTACTCCATAGAGCTTAAAATTTAAATACAAGAAGAGGGACAACTGATGATTCAGGCAAGGCAAGAAAAAAAATGTCACTGTGAAAATCTCCAAATAACCTTTATTCTTTTCCTCTAACTGTAGTGTAGTAGTTTGCTATCATGATCGTGGATTACTTTTTCAGGCTTTGCTTTTAGATTTTCTATCTGTAGATCTCTGTCTCGTAGTTTTAACTTTTAATTACGCACTCCCTAGCCACTCAATACATCTGATCTTTTCACAAATGTTATAGCAAAAGAAGACGAAAAGTTTGTTTGATGATATTTGGTAAAGGAATTAATCATTTCAGTAATTACAGTTACCTCATTTTTTTACTTCTCCTAATGTGAAGTGCATAAAATAATTTTTAGGTATTCTTTCTGACTGAGCAAAGAAATCATATTTAAATGATAAGAGAATGAATTTCAATGGAAGTTGTGCTTTTCTTTACCATTTGTGTTCTAATCTGTCATTTGTGTTCCAATTTCTAATAGGGCATTCCAAATCCTCTTGCAATATTTTTAATATGTGGCAGTTAGACTACATCAAATAATTTTATATGCTTTGATTAATTGTAAAAGAAACTTCAAAAAGAATCTAAACTGATTTCTTATTTTATTTCTTCTCCTTAAATCAGATATTGAATGTACAATTCTGATATTTTCATCTAAAAGTTTAATTCGTTGCTAGTATTACTTGGTTTGATTTTTCTTAAGTAATAACTGCACATATTTTTTTACAGTTGTCAGAGAAAATAGCAAGGATTAAATGTTAAAAATAAAGTTTCAAAGTACTTGGACCTTTGGTATCCTTGTTATAGTTTGTAACTTTAGAAAGGTTTCACTATGACTTATTTATCGTTGCCGTTATCAAGCAATTATGTCAAAAAAAATATTGCTGTAACTTGGGAATGTAATGTGTTAGTTTAATTTAGATTTATTCGTACATGTTCAACTTCTTTTTGACAGTTGTCATGTTAGTAGTGGAGAAGCACATATTGGCAGTTACCTAGGCACATAGTTGGCAAGAGAGCAGTCACGTTCTGGATGTGGGTGAATGTACCCAGTTACCAGATGCTTCAAGCAGATGGCCAGAACTAAAGACGAGCGAGACCAGTTTTGGCTTGGTTTTCTAGAAAGCTACCATACTGTTTCTGGGGGTCTACAGTACATTTGACTAGTAAAGAAGCCTAGCCAAAATCCAGCAGAGCTATTGGCAAAAACAGCATTTTGTGTTTTGTTTGGTTTTTTTTTTTAATTTGTGGCTTTTGAAATGTAAATATTAAACCTGCCTAAAACACAGAAATAAGTGTGTTCAGGTAGTTGTAATAAAGGCAGCGAAATATAGTGGCTGTACCTAGCACATAACATTTTCCTTGGAAATTTATTAATTTATCTTTTTTTCATTTATCATGGGAAAAAGGTCATCAAAATAGTAACATAATAATAAACATGATAATTTTAGGTGCTAATATTTCTATTCTATATTTTTTCAATAGCAAAGATTGAGGCTTGAAAAATCTAAATTAATTTACATCATCAGTCTTTAATGGCAGACTCCTAATGTTTAGTGAATTCACCTTTTAGTTTTTGGTATATTGGTGATTTGTTTTGTGAAATGGTCATGTCAAGGTAAATGCCCTTATAATAATTTAAAAAATTATCATTTCCACTGTGCACTGTATGGATTATCAACTGTAATAACCTAAAGATACAAAAGGGCTTAATGAATGCAGTTATATCAGGAACACACTGCTACAGTCCCAGCCAGATAATCCCCATTCAGTGGCCAGTCCAGCCCAAACCATAACAACTTGATATACACTTATAGCATACGACATGGAATGTGGCTTGAGATCCATGAAGGGAAAAAATCACTTGTCATTATAGTAAGCAGAAATGCCTTGCTAAAATACAGAAATAATTTATTTTTGCAGTGCCAGTAGGGGATAATATTTTCTATGACATGAATTTTCCTACCAAATTAGGCTGAATTGCTTTAACTTTATAATTGTGAATATATTAGATGATTATTTTCATTCTGAGCCACTTGGGGAATTAGGTTCTCAAAGTATTGTTCAACAGCAATGGATAATTTTTTAAAAAATCTTACTTGAGGCAGTATAGAGAAATGCATTGATGAAAAAACAGTTTCAGGATTCAAAAGCTGACAATGCGTAAAGCCCAATATTATTGTAAAGATTAGGAAATAAAAGTTCTGTTTTCTGCTGTGCTTTATATCAGTTGGAGTGATTTATGCATACTCATAAATTACCAGCTCATAGAAATACTGTCATTTCTGATTGCAGAGGTATTTTGATTTGTATTTAGTTTTAATTACAGTTTTTGCTCAGCTGAGCATCTCATTAATAACATTACATGTTAAGTTTTTTTATATGATTTGCCAAACTAATGTTATTTTCAGACCTGAATTTATTGGGTTTTGTGCTTTTTATGACCCATTTGTCAGCTCTAACCCACACTATAGGATTATCATGGTTCATTTCTTATTTCCCCAGAAGTGAATACATTAAAATGCTGATCTTATTTTCTCTTTGTGACTTGCTTTTTGAAATAAGACCAGAAGACAGAGGATAAATACAAGATAAATAAATAGCAACACGTATAGTTAAGTACAGTATCCCTTTCACTGTGTGTGGCACTACAGCTAAATAAACTGTAGAACAGTAACTGAATCCTCTTTCAACTGTTTTTCTTTTCCTTTCAAAATTGCAAATTTATTTAAACCATTGTGTCTTTCCAGCATGTATAGATTCCTAGCCACCTTCCCCACTCCATTTTTCCCCAAAGTACAATCCTTCTAATGTTTCCTATTATTTTAAAAGAATTTTTTGTATTTTGTCTGAAGTGAAAAATTCACTCCATTCCTTAATGTTAGGTGATTTGGCTCACTAGCATGTCATTGAACAGGATTATTTCGATTATGAAACTTACATGGTATAGCCACATCTTGATTTTTTTATTTCTTTCATAGCTCTCCAGTATCTGTCATCTTTTTACATCACCTTTCTGTATTTGGGATGCCAAATCTGACAGCAGTGTTAAAATTAATGCTCTGATCTCCCAGAGAATTTTGACCAGTATTTACTGTTCAAGTATTCAAGTCAATCAACCAGATTGTGATCACTGTACTCAAAGCTTGCACTAGATTTTCCTTGACAAGCATAATTTCTCTTGCATTTTCTTGTGATTCCTGCTTATAATTCAAAACTAGACATAGATATGTGCTGTAGGTGCATATGTAAAGACGTATAGGAACACTGCCTCATATATTACAATCAGAACATGAGAGATGCACAGATATGTTTGTGCGATGAAATGCATTTTGCTATGGGAAAATGGCTCTTCAAACTGAACAAAAGATAAATTTGAATTAAGATACTGAAAAGATCATATTAGTGGTGATTATAAAATGATAGAAAGAACAGTTTTGTTCATCACTGGTGTTGAAGTAGGATAGATGCACCATTTCAAATTGTCCTTCCAAAGATGGATTAGGCATAATTTTGTAATAGTGATAATGTTAAGTCGAAGCAACCTGCTTTTTTATTGTAAGACATTTATTTTTAAGTCTGACTTCAGCCTTTCTGTTTTTGGACAATAGCATGGTTCATTTTTCCAGCAGTAAAACAGCTTGAATAAGTAAAGAAAGATATTTCAATAGTGTGACATTTCAATAGTGTGAAACGATGAATTATGCTTTCAAGGTCTAGTAGTAATTTCTGCTTGAGATTTGGAAGACATCAGAAGTAAGGAGAAAGACATGGTAGGCTTGCTTACACATAGAAGGACCACTGGCACTAGAATGCCAAAACCCATTAAATTTGTTTATCACTTACAGGTAAGGACTTTCATGAAGTGCTCTATATGATTCTGATCACTCAGGTTCAGTAAAATAAATTGGAATTAGGGTGGAAGCAGTTAGTATAAGGAAAATGATAATAAATCTCTGTGAAACTAAGAAAAAGAATACTGCTTCCTCTGTAAAACAATCTTAGATTTGTTGACAATAGAAGAGAAACAGCTGTGAGTTGTTTATAGAAATATTATGTACAGTGATACATCGTGTACAGGTAGATAAGGAGTACTTACATATATTGAAAAACATGGAGCTGCTGTAGTTCAGAGAAGTACATATACACCATGGGAGAGTTGAACGCAGAGAGTACATATCAACTCTGACATTGGGAAAGGTTGATTTACCTCTTAGCTGGTCCTTCTTCTAGCTAGTATGTTAAAACCAGGGAGGCAGTATCTCAAGAGCATTTGATCCACCATCTCAAAAAAGAGATTCAGGTGACAAGGTGATTCTCTAAAAATATCAGTAGGTCTACTTTCTTGCAGTAGTGTGTAATAGGTAGCGCAGATACTTTTGAGGACCAGTAGCCATTTCACTTGATAGAGTTAGCTGATGCAATACACAACCCAACGCCAATAAATGTGCATTGGGGATTAATTTGGTTAACCACAATTTGAGCAGGTAAATGAGGATAACTTAGCTTTGGTGTGTGGCTTTTTCTGGCAGTTTTTATAAATGTGGACTGAATATGTAGTTTAAGTTCTCTTGTAGTATAATTATCCTTCCTTCAGGCAATAGTTGTCACCTCATTCAATATTATAATGATGGAAGTTATAAACCACCTGTCTGTCTCCTTGCAAATGACTCTGTGTGTCCTCTGTAATGAGCATGGAAATGTCACCTTAAATTGCTTTAACATTCTTAATACAAAGAAAACAAAGCATGGAAAGCATTTGAAGTTCAAAATCCTTGCCAGTTATGCTGGTGCTAGTATGCTTTAAACTGTGCTTATCATGGTAGGTGGGAAATGCAAATTTTGAAAGTAAATTCAGATTTAACCTTTATCATTTGGAACAGGGAGTGCAGAACATGAGCGTTCTAACTGCTTTATTTTCAAGCCCTGATTGATCAGGTTCAGTTTCCACTACTGGTTGTGGAGAACGATCATGATATGTTCCTGAAATTCCAATTCTAAAACGCCATTCAGTAGCTTTCAGTTGGTTAAAGGTTGAGATTATTCTGGAATTAATTGAATAGGCAAAGCAACACATCCAAATGGCTGAGAACTTGAAAAGTCCTGATAACATTTCCCTGAAGATGAAATAATGCTCTTTTCTGTCTCATCTCATTCATGAGAGATAACGTGAGCCACATCCAGGGAAGATGAAGTACCATTTGAAAGTTATAGAACTAATGAGTAGAAACCTATAGCAGTTCTGAGGTGAAATAGCCTTGTTTGGCAGTCCTTCAGGAGCAAGCTTTTAGGATTGATCAAGACTTGCATTACAAACAGAAAGGAAAATATCCTAAAGGCCATAAAAATGTTTGGCTTGAAAATTGTTTTTTTCAGTTTCATTATATTTCCTATGTTGCTGCTAAACATTAGAACTGAATGATAATTTACAAGTTACAAATAAACTTGCTGTTTATTTGCTTTTTTTCTACAAATAATTATTCTTCAAGGGTCAACTTTTAAAGCATTTAAAACATTTTAAGTTAATAAAAGCCTATCTTGGACCAAAATACTGAAGAATTACTGAGTTCTCTTTACAGCCAGGATGTATAAATCCCTTTTAATGTCCTTGTGGTTTATAGAGTCATACAGACATAGAAAACAAATATTCACTAGTCTAAAGTTTTAATGAAGGATGAAGAATCTACTCCAGGTGGAGACATAGATATTTAGTTACAAAATAACTAACATTACCGTGAAAGAAATAAAAACAGAAGACTGCAGTTACATATAGATGAAGATAAAGCAAAGCTTGATAATCCTTTGAAAATCGGCATGTAGGGATCTGCACCAGTCAAAAAGGATTTCTTAAAAGGTTGAGCAGGTTGTGTTATTAGTAGCTTGGTCTAATACCAGACCCTTTTCCTCCTTTGAAATCGTTTGTTGTTTTGTTGAGAGTTAACAGATCTTTTGAACGTATCTCCAGCAGGATTGTGCATCGTTTTCCTTATCGTAGCTAACCAGGATGATGAATAAGGTGGTATCAAGCATGTTCTGAGTACAGTCAATGCTTACAATGTCTGCAGATCAAAAAGTTGACTATTAACTATGCTCAGCTGATAAACACTCATAGTTGTTTTTTCTTAGGGTGGATAATCTCATTTTAATACTGCGTACCAGCCAATCTGATACCCTAGGAAATGTTAAGATGAAGGAGTCTTGATGAGTTTAATTTGTTCCTCTTTCTGGTCTTCTAAGCTGTATTGGGGGTTTTAATTCTTTCAGGAATTGCTATATGACCTTCCTTTTGTGACTGTGTCAGAGAAGTAAGAATTCCATACTGTTGACTCAGAAAGGCTCCTGATGCCCCCAAATACTTATTCCTTATATATGAACTGGATTTGTAGGACTTCAAAGGAGAGAGAGGCAACATTTGTCTCCTCTGAACTTGTTACAGAACATAAAAGAACTTTACAAACTACTAACTATTTTTGGTGAATGAGAAAATTTGTTTTGATTTATTTTGCTTTATAGTAAAGATAAAATAGTAGATTATATACAAATGTGATCCTTGAAATCTAATGGAAAGATAGATCTGCATATTGTAGTGGAAAAAATCTTTCTGCTTCATTTGCTTAATTGTGCAATAACATATTTTTCAAGCTGTTATTAAGGTTTGAAATGATTAGCCTTCATTAGTTTGGTAATTAGTTTAGGCAGATTGTTTTGGAACAGGCTCATTCCTATCTTACTGCTACCGAGTCTATCATATTTTTGTTACAAAAGTCACTCTCAAAGAATTTTTCACCATGGTTTTAATTGCTTTCTCTTTTCAATATAAAAAGAGCTAAGAAGCATGAAACAAAATTGGTTTCACTGGAAAAAATCCTTAATTCTAGAGGCTACACATACTAGTTTGATATTTTAATGTTTAGAAGTGTTAGGTTTCCATTCTACATGTTATAGAAAGAAAGTTACAAGGCTAGACGGATTTTACTAGTAGGTATCAGAAAAATGCAGGTAATTATTTGCCTCTTTCAGGCAACATACTTTTAAAGCAACAGTTGTTGTAATACAGTCTTTATTAACTATCCTTTTTTATGTTCAAAATTATTATAATCAGATTTCCGTGACTTCTGTCTGATGTGACAGTATTAATGGGGACGCTGACACTTGATGCAATATCACATGTATTTCTTCAGAAAATAGACGTTGTCAGTAAAGTTAAAAATAAAGTTGTAGAGATTGGCCATAGGGAAGGAGGATACAGAATAGAGTATTCTGCAGTTTAAATGTGTTAGAATCCCACTGAGGTTAGTTGTGGTCTCATTTAATTTTGTGACTGGAAAATATTCACAATACTTATTGATTGGAAATCAACTTAAAGGAGCTTCACCCATATCTCCTAGCCTTGCATGTCCTGATTTGGGGGATGCTG
Source organism: Tringa tobata (assembly GCA_033628505.1). Classification (NCBI taxonomy): domain Eukaryota; kingdom Metazoa; phylum Chordata; class Aves; order Charadriiformes; family Scolopacidae; genus Tringa; species Tringa tobata. The sequence goes on along the minus strand of JAHREE010000367.1, from coordinate 2,224,447 downwards.
AATATGTAGCTTTCAGCCAGCGTCAGAGCTTAAAAGAAAATTATTTGGTAAGAAAAGTTATCAAACTATTCAGCATGAATAAGATTTTTTTTAATTTTTTTTTTTTTTAAATTTGATCATCTCAGTTGCAGCTTAGCTTTGTAAAATAGACATGGAATTCCAATGAATTTATTAACTTCCTCCTTGATGGCTAGAATTCTGAGCACAATTTAAAGTGATAACATTATAATAAATTAAAGTGATATTTTATTCTGAAAACTGTAGGTAGCAACAGATATAAAATGTTTTGTCTGCTAAAGGCAGACAGGAGAGAGTAAGATGAGGGGATAGAGAAGGGAATTTTTTTCCCTGTTTTGTTGTTCTCTTGCTCACCATCTTTGGAAATTAACTCAGTTGGAAGTAAAAGTGAATTGATGTTAACTTAATTCTACTTCTGCTCTACTCAGTGAATTCTAGCATTTCTCAGTAAAAAAAAAAAAAAATCATTGCTTGGTCCTTTGAGGGCTTTTTAGTTGCTCAGACTTAGGCTATCTGCCTAATGGCTGTTTAAATGATCCATGTGGTAAGAATTAGACTTCTCAGTCCTTTCTAGGCCCAAAAGAGACAAGTGAAACCAGAAATCACCACACCATCAGTCTGCTACAAGAGGTCAGCTTTTATCACACATAATCTGAAAGATCTCAAATTCTAGCCTAAAATCCATGTCTTTCTGTGTTATCAGTGCTTCCTACTTTCTGCAGTGTACTGTCATATGTATTAGATTTCAATTCCTGGTTCTAGATTACAGAATTTAACTGCATGTTCTTTTTGATATTTTTTTTTTCATTTAAGCAATTTGAATAAATACAGTAATTCATATTTGTTGTTTAATATTCTGAGTTATTGTTTGCTCTGTGTAGTACTTTGGGGCTACTTTCTAAGTGACTGACTCATTTTTCACAAACTATTGCTCATGAACTTTGTTGAATCCAAAACAGAATTTGCTTTGCAGCTGAACAATAGACCCAAAATTCATTTTGCAAAACTTTTTGTGTGAACACAGATTTATTCATTCAAACAAATTTGAAAAGCAAAAAAAAGATGCAAATATCATCCTGCGATATCATTCAGAATGTCTCAGTAACGTTTGCAAATAGTTTTTGCATTTTTTGTCTTCCTATGTTATAGCCATAAGTTCTAAAAATACTAGAAATACTTGTGAACTATTTCCTGAATTCTTATATGCAAGGAACCTGAACAGAATGGTCCAGTGCACAGTGGGTTTTTTCCACTGAAAGATTCTTTTTATACCACTTAGAAAAGTCCATTAATTCCTAAGGGCTCAATTGTGTCTGGTTAGGCATAGATTGTACAATAGTGTGGTGATGAGCTTCATTTTCTAAGATAACCACGTGGACCTAGAGTGCCTCTGGAGCTTAGACTTGTACAGAGTCACAAAAAACTTAGCTTTCTAAGAAAACCACATTCACCTAGAGTGCCTCTGGCTGTGGAAACGGTGGATTTGAGGACAAGAACTTGAAAATAGGGTTCTCAAGTCTCATTTATGGTAGGAAAAGGGAAAATCATCAGAGGCCACTCTTTTCTAGATAAGCAATAAGATTTCTGACTGCTCCTTTATCTCTGCCTACTGACAGAAATCTAGTCACAACCAGGTTAGGTTTGCACCGGTTTACTTCTATTGGTAAAATAAAAATGAAATTTTATTAAACCAAAACATATCATAATAAAGAAGCTACAATTTGAGACACCAGATTGTGAAGTTTCATTGATAAGAAAAGTATTGCACAGATAAATCATCTGGAAGGTTCATTATACTCACCAAATTATTGCTCACTCACTTTGAAACAACACATCTATGGCCTTGACATTTAATCAGAGCAAGAATGGCATTTATTCAATCTCATATTCAGTAAGTCACCAATTAAAATTAGTTTTCTGAAGGCCAGCAAAATGCAAAATGCTTGTTATTTTTATACAGATTTTTCTTTTATTACTTTATGTGCTTGTCCTTTCCCTTGATGATGTGTTTGGTGACTTTATGCGTGGCTTTTTAAAAAATTTCTCTCTGTGTTTCTCTGTCTCATATATTTCATATATTTGTTTTATCTGTTTTTCTATCTGTACAAATACAAGACAAACCACAAGCAGGAGTTTGTTTAAAAATAGAGCAATTTCTAGACACATGTATTTATATTGTTAAAACCTGTATTGGTTTCTACTGAAAGAGCAGGTATTCAGTTTTTATAAGAACTAAAGTAACGTATGCAGAGCTAGCACTGACTTGGTGCTTACATACAGACAGATACATACATACAACCTCTGCGCTGTCATGAGTGGCTTTGCATATCCGTACTGAGTGAACCTAAATATAATATAAGAATTATACATTCTCATTAATTGATGAAGAATATCATACACTCAAATAACTACTCTGAAAATTCCTTAGTAGAAATTAATGATTGTCTAGTATTTTGACTCTAGTTCTACTTTTTCTATAGAGATCTGGATTATGGTGTATTGGTATTTACATCCTTGGTAATTGCTTTGCATCTCACTATAAAAAACTAGGCTGAATACATGCATAACATATTAGAAATGCCATTAAGCAAATGATTCTGAATTAATGTTTTGCCTCTCCGTGCTATGCAAAACAAATTTTCCCCAATTAATTTACAATTGATTACTCTATATTGTGCCCCAAGGGAATGCAAAAAAAAGTCTGTTTATATGTTCCCCGCTATTCTGTTTCTGTAGTTTGATTAAACTAAGCATCAAAAGAATAATTTATTTTATGTATTACTAAAGGTAAGTTCTTTTTAATTGTAAAAATCTAATCACTTCTTTGTGTGTGTGTTCTGGACTAGCATAACATTGCACTTGAAGTTATTGTTCTTATTTTTATATATCTGTAATAACGATTTGCAGTATCTGTGCTTCCAAAGGGAGGCATGTTCTTTTAACATTTGGACTGCCTAACATGTGTAGGTGTATGTGGTATATATGAAATTAATGTGTTAGTCTTAATCCAGTCTCATAAGCCTTCATTAATGTCTGAGGCACTTTTAGCTTGAATTCTTCCCAAAGCCTAAATGCAGAATTAGCCTCTATTCGTTTACCCTCCCAATCCAAGAGCTTCTTATGCTATTAGACCTCTCAAAACTTGTGACCTGTTCAGGACTTCCACAAGTGCTGCTGTTTTTCTCATCAATCTAATTACTATAATTTGCAGTTTCTGCCTAAGGTTTACAAAATCTCCATATCTGGTAACTACAGGAAAAAATGTATCTTCTGTTTTCTTCTGTTGAGCTGTTCTTCAGCTTTTGTATTCTTTCCTAAGGTACATGATGACATAGAAGAAATCAGTGAAGATGAATAAAATAGGCAGAGCAGCATTTGCTGGTTAGAACTTGTGAAAATAGCTAGTGGGAAGGATATTCAAAAATTTTGATGCTATTTATATCCAAAGACTTTTTAATTTTGATTATTCTGTCTCAAGTACAAATGTAGAAACATTTTTATAATCTGAATGGGCACAATCATGTATTTGGAATGAGGAGTCAGGATTTAGCCTTTTCCTCTATCCTCTATCCAAAAGAGTTTTCATGTGAAAAGCAGAAAAAAATGCACTGGGAGATGGGGTAAAAGAGCTTAAGATTCCCTAGCTTGGCCTAGAAACTATAATTATGAGTCCTGCCTTGATTCCTGTGCTGACTGCTTGGAAAAAGGTCTGTCTCTAAGACCTGGGTTGCAGATCTCCAGTCAACAGAGAGGCCTCTTTCCGGCCTTCATAATGCAGAACAATGACAGGGTTTTCCTTAAGGTGTGTTCATTAATGGCTAACTTTAGTTGGCTTCCTTTTTAGCATGCTGATTTTTTGTGCTACTATTGCAAGACATGTCATAAATGATATAGGGCCTAGGTATGTAACAAAGACTTCACTTCATTTGGGAAGGGATAATTAATGATTAACTGTGAAATGCTTTACTTCTTACTTTGAATGAAAACTTAACCTTTGATGGATGACGGGAATTGGAGATCTACCTTATGATTATGCTTTGGAAAATGACGTCTCCTACATCATTAAAGGAGTTTTGAAAGTTTTACTTGTATGGTATAGAAGTCTGGTAGAACAGTAATGAAGGAAGAATGGAGAAAGCAACTGTCAGGTTGGACAGACTATACATTTTTCTCCATACAACTCTTGATCTTTGTTTTTAATTTACACATAAAGCAGTAAAGAAAATGAGATTACAAAGCTTACATGCAGAATATATACAACTAGTCCATTTTAATACTTTTAAAACTTTGAGAAAATACATGTACATGTTTTGACACTTAGTTCCCCATTCTCTGTGGTGTTGAGAGATCCCAACAAAAGTGCACAGTATTATTCTGATATAGGCTGCTCCGTGTCTCAGAAATAAACTGAGTAACATGTGGCAGTTGCTAGGGAAACCATTTTTTGCATTTGGCAGGAAAAGTCCAAGAATAAAACACATGTAAATTTGCAGTATTGAAAGCAGTATCATATACAGTCGCATATTCTCAATTTGTTTTTTACGGTTTTCCTCTATAGTATTTACATAACAATGAATTAGATCTGCTTCAGCTTTTACCTTGAATCTCTCCATACACTTGTATTTTGCATGGCTCAGGAAGTCATTTAAGCACTGAGTAACTAAGCTTAAACTGTTTTTCGCCCTGTCAAACTATCTGTATTTACCGTCAATAAGATGTAGCTGTGGTTGCTGTAAGTGCTGATCATGTTCGCTGGGTGTGATTATCAGGTCATGTAAGCAGAAATGAAATTGGATTTTAAAAATTGTCTTGTGCGCTTAAATATGACTTCCTGTATTTGGTCAAATTCCATTAAGCATCTACCTTGAATGTGAGTATCTGCAGGCATTTAGAAAGACCAGATTGCATTGATCATATGAGTCCAATTTAGGACTCGATTTAGAGAGTTCTTGTTCAGGCAAACTTTTTTGTGCTTGTTTTGGAAAATGTTTGGTCATGAATTCTGCAAATTGTTGCGTAAAGAGAAACACGTCCTTGTTATAAGAAGGAATAATTTTATAAGATATCATTAATATTTTGATTTTAATTGCATCCAAATACTTAACCCTAGTGAATGGTAACAAGCGAACTTTGTGAGGCAAATATAAAGATCATAACTAAGCAATAGCCTATTGGTATTATTTTGGTGAAGTGGTTGGTATTTCAAAAATTCTTTGTTCTTCATACTTTTGAGTTTAGAGTACGCTTGTGTTGGAATATTGATTTAGAGAATTGATATAGTACCAGTGATTAATATTGGCAATATAATTTATGTTTTCAGAAACATTTTTCTTAAAGAACAATATCAAATTATACCTTTCAGTCATGCTAAAGAACAGAAGTGCAAACTGTCTGCACAAGGTGGTTTCTAATATGAGAAAAATACTTTAAAGCTTTTCAACCCTCCCACAATGATTTTACGTGCATTCAGAACATAAAGCTGAAAAGGCTGTCTTATGTTATCCACCAATAACATTAGAGCAAACACTGGAATGTAGTGCTGCAGTTTATTTCTGCCCTGATTTACACTCCACAGCTTCAACAAAGTTACATATAATATTATAGCATGGTTCTAGTTTGTCATCATTTGCACATTGCTGTCTTTTTTTTTTCAAAGATTAGGACTAAAAATTGTGTTCATTTAATCATCTATATAAGGGTACTCTAAATTTTAGGCTACTCTAATTGACCGGTTCATGTTTCTGAAATTACTCTGGTAGAAGTAATTACTGGATGAATCTTGATATTGGAGATAACTATGAGAAACTCAGCACAAATAATAGCTCTAAACTGGCAAGATTTCTCAGCAGAATCACTCCTTATGAAACTCATTTTAGGTTTATATCATGTAAAGAGTGACACGGTTTAAGTATATTCACTGTATGAAGTGAAAGTCAAAGTTTAGAGCTTGATATGAAGTGGTCATTATGCTAATTCTAATTCACAATTGCTAATGCTGTATTTTCAAGACCGTATATAAATCTGTGGAATACACTGAACACCTGGCTGAGCAGAAATACACAGATTAAAAATTAAGATGGTAATGTTTCAGGGAATTGTTATCCCCTACTAGAAAATAGTTGTTTTCTGTTATCTGAATAAAAATAGTGTGTTATTTTAAAATTTTAAACAAGATAGGAGGGCATTTAAACAATTTTTAGCATCCTGCTGGGATGCGGTCAAATTACCTTCTCTTGGTACGTAACAGCAAAGCAAATATCGCCTCATGACTCAATGGAGCGGTTTTTTCCTTTATAGCTGTTAGCAGCCTATCACAATGCCTGCCTTCTCAAAATTTTCAACTTTGTACCACTGGCTCAGAGACCAAACTCAAAATATGTAGCAAGACAGATTGGGCAGCGCCATTCACCTCTGGTAACATCTTAATTGCTCCTGTCCGATGCAGTCATACTAAGACATCTACGCAGGCTCTGATGAAGACAGTGGTGCTGTAGATCGTTACCTAAGACAATGTTGGCAAAGGAACAACCCCCTCTACTGAGAGAATCATGGGAGAGTCAAGTTGGAAGGGACTTCAGTCTCTAGTTCTCATGTCCTGCTCAAAGCAAAGTCAGCTGTTATGTCAGACTGGCTTATGGAAGGTAAAATCAAACTTTGGAGTTTCTTACTACTTGCTATACAGGATTTATTAACCTTATTCTTTGATCTTCCCATTTCACATAGATCATGGTTGGGTTTGGTCCATGTGGATTCAGTACTGTACTTTGATGGCCCAAGCAAAATTTATTTTTAAGCAATGATAATGCAAATTTATTTCTTATGAAATTGAACATTTTCCTGAGCCTGAACATTGATTACTCCTTATCACTGCAATCTTTCAATGTAGATATATCTACATATATCTAGATATATCTACATATATCTAGATATATACAATATCTACATTTCAATTAATGATTGATTTTATCAACTTGTCTTCATTGTTGTAGTGTTTTCTCTGTCTCTGTGCTGCTGCTAGGGCTGATATAATAATATACCAGAAGAAGACATTGTTTGAAGAACTGATATATAAAACAAAAATAAAACAAAGTAAAGGCTACTTAATCCACATTCACTTGAGGTAAATTGAAAGGTTTTTTGTTGTTTTCTATGAAGTTTTGGTAAACCTCAGAGACTGTCAGAGCAGTGATGAAGAATAACACTTGAAAATCAGAAATTTTATGGGGTTTACAACCCTTAAAAGAGCAAAAAGTATTTCAGTTTGGAACAGAAGTCCAGGACCTGTGCTGGCCTAATTCCAAGCATGCCAGCTCCAAGTATATGGGTCTATATACTTTGCCTCAACTGAGATGGTGACCAAGGATGTACTTTATGGTGACCAAATGTACTTGAGAATTTGGACAATGTATGGTTAATTTAACATTTCAGCAATTAAATCTTTGAAATTGCATGTGATTTTACTTCTCTGTTCTAGTTATAGTTTATTGTTAAATGACACCTACTGAAGGCAATATTGAAATGCCTAAAAAAGATCTAGATTGCATTGAGAAGCCCAAGTGCAGTGGGAGTACTGGCAATCGGCAACTTTAAATGTAAACTTTATTAGAGGAAGTTCTTTTATGTAAGTGCCTAAATATAAATAGGAAAACCTTTCTGTGACTTCCACTTTCAAAACCCTCACAGCAAATACATAGTTACAAGAGAATGCATTCTATTCTATTTGAATCAATACTTTTCCGATGAAATCACACATTTTTTTTAGTTGGTAAACCATATCAATAATACAGAGCAGCTTCTAAATGCAACTATGAACAGGATTAGTAATGGGTATAAAAGTTAGAAATTATTCCAAATCATAGAAGGAAATACAGGAATGAGTACTATAACTTCTGCCATTAAAATGGAGCAACAAAGAATTTAACATAATTGTCATTAACACTGAAAATGTCCTTAATATCCTTTAATGTAGACATTAAACTCTGCCTATTTTGTAAAAAATACTATATTATCTCCATAATATTAGTGGCATCTGGGTTAGTAGCTTGAGAGCACAGGTCAAAATATGTAAATGAAATAATTTGGGGGTGTTGTTGTTGGTGGTGGTGGTTTTGGTTTTGGTTTTTTCTCATTTCCATTTTCCCATGTGATAGTAATGATCATGAACAGAGTGGAATTACTGAGGTGAGACATGCTAACTATAGGTGAATGGAGCCTTCTTTAAGAATAACCAAACTCCAATGTTAGACATCTCTTCGAAAGGCAGAGGAGGATGGCTTTATGCAACAAATGTGAATATCTGAGTTTTGGAGGATCACAGTATATTCTTTTCCAAGAGATATAATTCATTAACAGACATGGGTCTAGAAAATAGGACACAAATCATAAAGACCTGCAAAAAATTTGGTTGGAAGTTAACTGTTATGAGTATAGAGTAAAAAGCCAGTTTTATGATAAGTCTCTCCTCTGAATGTCTGCAAGAATTGAGTTAAACTCTTACTGCTTCTAATGACAGGAATAGGAATATGTCTTTGGTGTCCAGGCTCTTTGGACAAAACTTTTTAATTTCCTCATTCATTTGCCAAGTAGTGATAGAAATAAAATTAAACAAAAAATAGTTTGGGGGGAGTTTTTTTGGTTTTGTGTTGTTTTTTTGTGTTGTTTTTTTTGTTTGTTTGTTTTGGCTTTTTTTACTAAGTAAATTAATTATGACAACACTTAAAACCAAAATATACGTAACCTTATTCCTTTTACTCATAGATGATAAAATGACAATGTAAATACTGATTTCCTTAATGGAAAAATGTTTACCACAGAAAAGTGAAATGCAAATAGGAGGAAAAAGTTACAGAGGGAACCAGGTGTTTCCATTTTGAAACATCGTTTTAATGTCTATGAGTTATATTTCAAGGTAAGGTGCATATTAAATATTGAAGAGATTTATTTCTTTTTATCAGGACCGGTGATGTGCTATTCATTGTTTCTGAATATTACTGTTTCCTCACACAGACAAATCAGAATGCACAATAATTGCCAAATGTTTGGTATAATTCGACTTAATTAAAATCCATTTGACCAGAAGTTGAAAACTGGGTTTGTTTCCAGGGTCTCTCAGAGTGTAGTACCCAGCCAACTTTTCTAGGCAATATGGACTGTGATTTCAAGGTGTTTTTTTTTTTTTTAAATGACTAGGTAGAATTCCCTTTATTGGAAGCCTTGTTTTTCAGAACGTTTTGGATCTTTGTGTAGATGTCTTAGATAAAGAGGCTGTACCATTACAGGTATAGTAATTAGGATTATTCTAAACAAGAAGAAAAGTTCTCAAGGAGTTATTTTGCCTTTTACTTTGTGCCATGAGTGGAAATGAAGCAAAGTGATGAATTTTATATTTCTAGATATAAAAATCATGAAAATACCAAAAAGCAAAGAGAAAAAGCATTTATGAATCCCTTCTGCATCTGTTGACATCAATGGGAATTTTGCTATTTACCACAAATGGAAGTAAAATTACATTCAAGGATGGCAATTCTGAGGACCATCTGTGAAAGGTTTCTGGATTGTTCTATCTAGTATGGAAATTTCAATGGTAATAGTTTCATTTGTTTGTTTTGAGCAGATAGTTCTCTTATAATTACTTTTACATGGTACTCTGTGAAAACAATGTTAACGGGATAGTGAAAACAAACACAATTAGCAAAAAAATCAAGAAAGAATAAAAGATAATTTCAGTTGAGGCTCCCACAGTGGTTTTGATCCAGCCTGGTTTTACTGAGGTATTTGAACAGGTCAGAAATCACCAGCAATATACAGTAGCACTAGCTTTAGAGGTGCAAGAGAGGGCCATTTAGGCTTTAGTATCTGTGGCTAATGAGGCAATTATAGATATTGTGTGAGTTGGTGTTAATCAGATTTTCTTTGGTTTATATCTTAAAGTTGTAATGTCTGTTACAAATGTATCATTACAGAATGAAAACTGGTATTTGGTTTTTATTGAAGATATGGAAGCGTCTGTACCAGTGTGAACACAAGTGCATCAGCTCCCCAGATGTTGCTGAAGTAGAGCAGTGGTGAGGATACGGTCCAAGTGTACTAGGACTTGTTCTGAACCGTGAGTTCTTGGTAGCAAGTTTAGGAATGAAAATGTAGTATCTTACAGGTAACACCATTGACATGTAGAGCTAGGTTCATCATATTAAAATTAGTCTCTGCACTAATATCTAAGGGGATTGCTTCCTGTCAGAGTGAGTATAGGATTTGTATGAAACATGTCCAAACATGCACATTTTTCTGTGGGTCTGTGGAAGTGAAAAATGTAGGACAATTGCTGTGCAGTTCCACAGATTCACTGGTTGTTGTTTCTGCCCAGGAAAGATAGAGTTCAGAAGCTCAGCTGCTGCTCTTGGAGGGCAGAGTACTTTCCCTTATGTGTTTTTGGAGTTTAGAGTCTAACCCTAAAGTAGTATGCTGAATATCTCTTTTGTTTCTTATCGGACAATAAAAATGAAATGACTGGAAATGTGTTTGTCTGACACAGTATCGATGACTGGATAATCTATATCAAAGCAACATTCAGAAGAATATGTTTCCTGAATTACACATGCTGGGTGAAATTGCTATTCAGACAAACATTTCTAGCTTTACAGATCATTATATTTGCAATTACCTCATTTTGTCTTCTCCCCCTTCATAAGGATACTTCTATAAACTGGTATAATGGGTATTAATCATTCCATTTCTCTCAAGTGCTGTAGAGTTTTAGCCTTGTATTTGGGCTTACCAGCAAGTTACTGGCCAAACAAATTAAAATGAAGTAAGTAGTGAGATTACTGTATTCCAGGAGTGTCATGAAATAGCTGCTGTACAGGCTCAGCTGTCTTTTTTCAAAGTTAACACGGTGCCTGCTGTGTGAAAAGAAGTGTATATATTCAAACAGGTGTAATAAAATGAACATATGTAGGATAAACTTGCAATGTTATGCTTAGAGGACAACCTAAGTAGCTCTTTGTTGTTATAAACCAGTATTAAATGGGAATTGTGCAGATAATGTCCCTCAAGCTATAGTGGTAATGAAGCGCCACTTGACTGTAATTTTATTTTTCATAGAGAAAGGCTTTTTTTAATTTGTTTAGAATTTGATAAGAGAAAATATTGTACTGCATAATTGTATTGTTTCTCTAACATACTTTTGCATGGGGTAGAGACAAAAAAAATTTAAAGCACTGCCTGATTTCCATATGGGAGACATGTAAACGTACAGCTTTATGTTGTGCAGTAGGCTTGGAGCTGTTGTTGCACAAGGAGGAGGTTTTTTGGAGGCTCACCCACGTGAGCCTTCCCTAGAGCAGGGTCTCCTGCCTCTCTGCTTCTGTGGCCTGCAACATGGAGCAGCTGATGTGGGGAACTCAGCAGGTAATTCTGCACTTTGGTAGACATACTGTGAATTAGCTGACTGTTAAGTGTCATCTGCAAAAATTGGTGATGCTTGACATGACCTCTAGAGAAAGCTGCTTTGCAGAGGGGAGAGGAAGTTCAGGGACTTGAGAAAACTTGGCAACAGGAATGAGCTTAGGGTGAAGAAACAAATGTCTCTAGTCCTTCGATTTACAGCTACTGTGACACTTGCTAAAATCTTTGAGAAAAGTCTCTGTTTCCACATAAAAATCATTACAGTCAAGATGAACAATTTTATTAGGACTTTAGGTACAGAATAAATCACATAAATATGATATAAATAGCGACACGTATATATCTCCATTTTCAGCGGAGATGTGCCACTATTGTAAGGCAGAACTAGGAGACATTTGTGTTTATCCTTATTCAGGGGACAAGTTACACATTTGCACTTATTTAAATGCCTCCCAAGTCAGGGATATATTTCTTATGCTGTCTCGAATAAGGATGTCTTTTTATTTTAGCACCATGATGATAAACCGAACCAACCTGATTGTCAGCCATAGTTTCTTCTAAACTCTCAAGACTGCACTAGAAGAGCCCTAGTAATACCTGACTGTCACGTTGCCTTTGTAAATATTATTAGGAGAGTCATCTTCTCTCATCCTGGATGGTAGCTATTCTATGGTGATTTAAAAAATGTCTCAGTGCACAATTTCCTCTTTGTTGTGTGTTCTGTTACCCGATGTTTATTCTGGATTATTATTTTGTAACTTATTCAACAGGCAATTTCTGAAATTATCTGATCCCTAGACAGAGAATTGTATAAACAATCTTTTTTTTTTTTTTTTTTTTTTTCCCATACTGGTAGCTGGACATCCAGGGAATTTTTGGTACAGCTAAACTTAAGATTTTTACATTTCTTATACCAAATGTTTTAGAGACTTTAAAGTATTTCCTGGCAGTGGTTGTTATTTGCATGACAAGAACCCTCTAGTAAAAGACTTTTGGGGTAATACTAATAATCAGTAGATATTTTGAAAAAATATTCCCTGTAGCATTTTCTTCAGCTTTGCAGTGTTTACCTCTAAATACAGATGCTTATGCAGGAAAGGGAATTGCTAAATGATTTATTTTGTGCCAATGTTGTCAAAAAGCATTTCCCAGTTTGACTGCAATTGTGGGACTTGAGAGCAAAAAAGAGGTAAAAAATTCTTTTGTGCTCTAATTCAGAGGTCAGTAGAGTTAAGCTACCATTAAATTTGGGGCAGATATTTTAATGAATTTCAGAAATGCAACAGCTGAATAGAAATAATGGGAGGACAGAGATCTTATTTCTTATTTCCTTCAAATTAGAGCATTACTGCTTGTGGCCAAGTGAATAGGCTAGCTGAAAGAGAGTGAATTTCATTGAGAAATTTTTTGTGAAGAAGAAATATTTCTAAATTAAGGATAATTATTTCAAGGATACATTGCATAAATTCACATTTATGAAATTAAACTTTCCCTTCATTTTGATTTCTTTGCATTTGTTAGCGCTTTGCAGAAAAACAGTAAGCAGGTTTGGGAATGCTAGGGGTAAGAACATGTCTGTAGTTTTTTCTTCCGAGCAGTTTATAATTTAAAGCTCAGAAATCATAAAATAAAGTAAATGAGCATAATATAATGCTATTTATCAAATGTTATTTTCTTTGGCTTCTGTGACTAGAACATTTGTTTAAATATTCGAGAGAAGAAAATGTGTACAGGTTGACTATCTTTTTCAGTTCTTTGCTATTCTTTTTATTATGGTTGATATACTACATGGCACAATCTTCCATGTATAAAGAGTAGGAAATCCTGTCAGGAGATGGTAATTAGATCCAGGAAAATTGTGAAAGTTGTTTGTATTTTGCCCCCATTAAAATCTTCTTTCTCCCCGGGTGGCACACTCAGCTACTCCACAAAGAACTCAAAGTGGAATAATCTGATTGACATCCATATTGGGGATATTACTATGGCACAGATGAGTATAGCTCAATGTGCTGTGCTAATAAAACTTCATCAGTTCAGGTCAGCTGAGAATATGGATTTACTGCAAAAACGTTGTTGACATCATTTATAGATTTTGTGTATAACACTGAAGATCATACTGTTTGTTTAAAAGTTTTTGGCATCAAGAATGTTAAGGAAATTTCTTTATGAACAATGTCGTTTTACAATAACGGCATTTAACAGTTTGTGGACTGGTCAGTTGAAAAAGTAAAAGGCGTAGCAATTCGTTTTTATGGTTACATTACAGTTATAATGAGAAGTATTGACTTTTCTCTTAATACTAATGTGTTTAATGACCTTTCTAATGACATCTGTCACTACTGTTTCTTCTCAAATTCTGCTGGAATTTTCCCTTCAGTAAAGTAAAGGATTTTAATTGCTTGTTGTATTGTTGGAATGAGAATTAATATTCTTTTTGAAGTAGTATGAGGGCTTGAAGACTTATTCAGTTAAAACAAACCCAAACAAACCCAAACATAAAAATTTGTGTTTTAGAAACTGACTGTTTTTTGGTATTCAGAAAATAGTTCCTTGAGCGCTATGTGTGAAGTTAGTTTTTTGTTGTCAGTTTTTGCTAGTTGATATTAAGTAGAGTTTGTGGAATTCAAAGTGGAAGGTTTACTAAGATAGTTTCTGACAATGTCTCTCTCCAGATTTTTCTTTTCCTTCAGCTTTTATGGTACTATCTGAAGGAAGGAGACATTACTAACTAAAAGGTTGATGTACCACAACTCACCAAAAACATACACCTAGAGTTTTTAAGAAAAAGGTTTAATTGTTTCTCTGTGGTGACTTTTCTTTCAGACGATAAGCTCTATCTTGCAAAACTCTGTTTTCTACTGCTTATCTTCTTCTGTTGCTTTAGATGCTCTAAAATTTGGCTATTGAGCACCAGGCATATAAAGTTAGAGTGGTTGTTACCAAGCAGCAAGGCTTTTGGTTTGCTTGTAGAATCATTATTGATATAATAGAGAGTAGGGGTAAGAGTCAAAGAAAGTGGCTCCAGCACTGCTAAATGGTTTGCTCTCACTTGCAGACACTTAATTTTGTCCTCTAGTGCCAAGGCACAAGTGATCATGAGTGATTTGCAGAACATGAGTAGTTTCATAATCTGCTCATTCTTGGTTAGTTAACAAACATGATATTTTTGACCTGCATTACAGGTAGCAATATTGCCTAGTTGATCTGGTCTGATTCTGGTGCAAAGAGAAATACTCACATACTTCTGGGTACTCCTAACAGCAGGCATGCTGTGATGTCATGCTCAGATCTACCACCCTGAAAGGCGGTACTTCGGGGTTGCCATAACAACATCAGCCAGTCATTGTCTGACACTACAACATTATTGCAGGAGCTTTGAGGGAATATTAACCAAAATACAGCCACCATACAATTTGACTGGTTTGCTAGTTAAGAATGTCTCTGCTGTGTATTCAGACATGAGACATGTTTCTCTGTACATGTATGATTGGAATGACCACATTTTTCTGAAACTCTTTGGCATATCTATAGAATGTTTTGATGTAGCGCATTAGAGTGTATGTGGCAAAACCCAACATGCATTAAAGTTACTCATATTTACTTAATTTTTACATTAAAAATGAGCGAGGATAAAGATTCAGAAAAGCTAACTGTGTACCGTGGTATATAATAGAAAAAGTTTCATCTGAGTAGTCCTTTGCATATAGCATGAAGAGATCAGAATCAGGTTTTCTCTCCTTTTTGTATAGCACATTCTGTGCAAATCCAAACCAGTAGCTTGAAATTCTTGTTTTGACAACTAAAATGCACATGCAATGTGGGTAAAACCAGGATATTTAATTAATTGAACCAGAGATTTTTTGGTTCCCGTAATAAAATAAGCCAGCTTGCTTTAAACAGATTTCATAGACCATCTGAAATAGAGGAAGCAAGCTTGCCAATAGCAGGAGCTAATGCTTCAATACCTTTCATTTTGTACTCTGAAAAGGAAACCTCTTCTTAAGCTCATTCATTTTCCACAGGGAATATTGAATGCTGTGGCATATTGTCAGACCTGCTTTATTGTCACCATTTACAAAGGTCACCTGAATTAATTGACTTCTTACCATACATATTGTTAAGCTCCCCGTTTCCTGACATTTGTGGAAAGGTGGCAGGCTTACAGCCATTGGCTATCTGTTGATGGTTGTTTCACAGTGTTTGTTTTTCGAAACACACTAACTCTAAAATTACAAGCAAATAATTGCATTGCTGCAAAGGAACAGATTCCTTATGATGTTCTTCAAGATATACAGGAAGGAGGGGTGGGGGGAGAAAAAGGGGCAGGAGAAATAATCTAAATACTGAGCTGTTTTAAATACAGCCATGGTATTCTAAAAAGCAAACAAAAACATGCAGGAAGACTTAGGTTGCATTTTTTTTTACTTTGAAGCATGCACTGTATAGCTAACCTGTCTTTTTCATGGTGTAAAGTAAAATATCTCTCTGGCTTTCACTGATGCATGAATCACAGATCCACGCTGATGGACTTTACTGAATGTGTTTTCATCTGAGGCACTTTTATGCTGCATGGAAGAAATGACATACACATGCATAAACACAAACACAGTACGCAACAATAGTGCTAGCATGAAATTTTATGTAGATTAAGTTGGTCAAATAGAAAATCACTGTCTTTTTTCTAGCTCCCTGCATTCACTGCCCCCTTCATCCACCTATGTTGGGTTCTTCTCTTTCTGAACAGCAGTGCTGGGCAAAAACTCCAACTAGACATGTGAAAACAAAGACATGGAAAGCAAAGATGAACAGTTCTGAACCTTTCTATACTAGAACAGGCAAAGCTTTTATAGTGATGGATTTGAACAGTCTCCTTACATGAAAATATACTTTAGAGGCACCCTGCTGCGACCCTGTTAATTACCAAAGAAGATTAGAACTCTTCTGCTTAATGCGATCCTTTTTACCTAACGCGTCCGTTCCAGCTGCATCAGTAATCAGACATTCACACTGTCCCTTCTGACTGGAAAGGGGTTGTTTTTAAGCGAAGTCATTTGCCACAATCCTTAAGATGTAGCCTGGCAGAAATTCAATAACTGTTTGTGATATGCTCATTCAGCCTTGTTGCTCAGTGGTTTTTAGGTCCCGGCATAAACAGCGTTTCCCTTAATCCTAGCACTGGAGAGAAGAAAGGAGGCTGTCCTGTATCTTGTTTTATTGGTTTAAAAACACCGAGCAACTGTGTAATTTGATTTTGCATCTGAAACATAAGAGGAAATGTTCCCCCTTTATAATTTTTTATCCTTTGATGTTCTTGCAAGCTAACAAATGCACAAATCTGATACTCTTGCAAGCACATATAGATTATCTCTGTCACAAAAAGCAAATTGCATTTGCATTTCCTTTCAGAAAGTAAAATGTGGAAATACGCTAATAAAATAACTTTACAAAAAGAAGAAAGGGAAAAGAGTTCACTAGTTAAAATAAAAGTCAGGATAAAACTCAAAATAAAGAGGAACTTACCCTATAATAAGAGTAGTTTCAGAGCTGGAGGAGTTCTTGCATCTCGGTAATTTTGATTCCTTAGTTCAGGTAGCCACATACTTGTATTAAAGCCAGAGTCTGAATAGATGTGCATGCATGTATGCGTGTGTGTGGGTTGGCGTGCATGCGTGTGTCTAACGGTATATAATACAAAGATGTATCTATTGATATCCTACAACACGAGAGACTCTCTGTGCTGCCAGCTGAGATCCCTTACATTTGCCAGAGCTCTGTTGCTGCCTGGCTGGCTGAGGCTCGCAATCCAGTGGCGAGAGGGGTGGAGGGGGGGGGGGGGGGGGGGGAGAGAGAGAGATGCTCGCTAGCTCTTCTTATTTCTCCTTGTTTCCATGGTGGTTAGTGGTGCATCGTTCACCCGCGCGGTTGTCACACTGACACGGTGCTGCCTGCTCAGCGGTCATTAATAACTGAGCCCTTTCCACTCCCCAGAGAGGAGCCAATGCTTCGGCGTGCCCAGATGCCGCGTAGTACGCGCGGCTGCGCCAGCCTGGTTGGCCGTGGGAAGCTGTCTGTTACGTGACACTGCTGCTTCGGGTACGGATACACGGAACAAGCCTTTGCACGCTTCCAGAGATCTCTTCCGATTTGTGGGAGTTACAGGGCATGCTTTGTGTTTGTACAGAACAGAACAGCTCGGGAGGGATTAAATCCTTTTTTCTTTTTTTTTTTTTTCCTTTTTTGTTTTAAAGCTATATAAGGATGTTATCTGTCTTCAGAACAACTGATTAGAGATCACTGAAGTTCTGCAAAGGCTGCTGTAGTTCAGGGAATTCTGCATGTTGAAACCATTCAGGAAAAATGCTCCCTCTACCCCAGTTTTGCTGCTTTTTTTTTTTTTTTTTTTTCATAAGTAAAGGACTTTTCATATGCCTCCTTTTCCAAATTTTATAAAATATTAAAATTTTATACCATAGATTTATCAGTAGAAAGTAGGAGCAATATAACATCTTGCTGTGAAATAAAAATTCAGAATAAAGTGAGAAAGGGTTTGGTTAAACAAAGTCAGTTCTTTCAATCTCTGTCTACTTGACTCTTTTATGGCCATCTAATTATATAAACAATAGGCTGCACAGATTTTTCTTTTCCTTCCTTCCTTCTTTTTGTCTTTCTCCCTTCTCCCTTTGTACCATACTCTTTGGTGAAGAATTTATTTATTTCTATTATCTATCTGTGAACAAAGGACATACAAACTATGAAGGTTTTAAAAATTGTAAAATAATTCACGATTTTTTTTTTCAGTTTAAGGGAGGTACACACTGAAATCTATCATCCCTTCTCCATATGCAAAGCAATAAATGAGATAGATGTTGTGAGAAAAAGGATTTTTTATCATACATACAGTTTTATATAAAGGAAATTACTTTGTCATAGAAGATGAACAATAGTGAAATACAAAGACTTGGTCATCAACAGGTCAAAATGAAGAAAATGTTGAATATCTTGCATGAACTCAGTATTATAGCCCTGATTGAGGCAGGCCGCCCTCTAGTGGATTGAAGTGAGATGTGTTTTTCGTTTCACATTTCTGCTTTGTTTGAAGAAAACCTCACAGTCCTGTCTAATAATAATATGAAAAATTTCTGAAGATTAGCAAACAATGTAAATTAATATACTTTTTGTAACAGCAATAGCACCAGAATTCTGTTATAAAATGGTTACTATTTTATGAATACGATATATCATTTTGATTCACTTTGAGATGGTGGACTGCATTATTTTTGGTTTTATTCTGTAAGAGAATGATTTTACACTTCATAAAATCACTTATTATGAAAAGTGAATTAAAGTAATGCAAACTTCTTGAATAAATTCAGTTTACAATTTCAGTTGTTATAGTTGGTCAGGACAAATTCTGCAAAACCAGTCCTGTTTGACTCACTGGTACTTATATTGTTGTGGCTGTAATAGAGAAGGCTTTTTTTCCTTCTGCCTCAAATTTTTGAATACTGCATTTAACTAAGTAGAGGGAGCAACGTTCAAATTTTTTTCAAGATATCTGCTCTTCAGTTTTCATACAACTGAGTACGACTGTCCCTTGTATGAAGTAATGGCAGTTAAGTTACATGCTGAAAATACATGAGATACTCTAGAGTGGGGAGGAAGGCCATGTGGCCCTTCCATTTTCTCTTATTCTTTTATTATGGGCATTACTTTTTTTTTTTCTAGTGTGAATTAAAGACATATAACAAAAACAGTTGGGGCCAACCCATCTTTGATTACCTTTCAGGTTGCCTTGCCTGGGGTTGGGACAGTGAAGACCCAGCCAGAAAGATGTCACGTCACCTTTCTGTAACCTCAGGGCTCATTGGTGAAACCTTGTCTCTCCTTTGCCTCCACGAGATGGTTCTTGGAGCCTCTAATAGTACTTGATGTTCACCACCATGAGCTGTAACTATAAACCATTGTAAACTTCCCAAAGAGAACCTATGAGCCTTCCCTGCTGCACAACATAATGGCCCGTGTTCCATGGGACAGTGCTCAGGAAGCACAACCCAAAGCCAAAAAAAGTAAGACTTCTTGCCATGCTAGCCCCCTCAGGAAAAGTGGAAATCCTTCCTGATCTCAGCCGTGTGGTTAGTCACACTGATCCCAAACGAAATATGTAATTCTGTGCTACAGGGGTGGGATGGTGGTTGGAGTAAGAGAGAAGAAAATTTCAAAAAGTTTGGGCAAAATTAAAAATGGGAAAATGTTCTGTTAAATCCAAGTAAATACTGCTGTTTCTATTATCTCAACCAATGTAGAAACAGGAGACTTAATGAAAAGGGAATAGGTAGAGACTATCATTACCCTACATGAAAGCTTTCTTGTGTTTTGCCCCTAATCTCATGTACTCACGTTCATTCAAATTCTGGCTTTCTAGTTAACATGAGAATCATGCAAAAACATATTCAGTGATTTTACATGTGAAATTAAGATTATAGAAGTGCTTCATTTTGGTTGATTGGTATGGACTGTGTAATTAGAGGGCTAAATAATTAAATCAGCTAAAGTGTACTTGCATAAAGAAAGTGAGTTCTTATGATAGACTGTATATGCAATTAAGGTACCTCCTTGATAGGCATACATTTACATATTAGTTAAAATGTTATTATATCATAATAAAGTTCTGATTCATAAAAAGTGAAATAATTGAATTTTTTTTAATTTAGCTAATGCTAAAGAATATTTTTTTTTCAAACTATCTGCAGGAGAAAAATATCGTTTATAACCAATACAATTATGATGATTAAGGTTCATTAAGTTATTTTCCTGCTGATTTCACTATGATGCTTGGTGGTTTTAAAATAGCAATGTAATCTATTTCACCAGAATTATATATATAGCTTATTAGGTTACAGGGTAGAAAAAACATAACTCAGGCTGATAGAGAGATGATGAAAGTAATGTAGGCTAACTCCAGGTATTTATTTAGCATGCATTTTATCTGATTACTGAGTGCACATGAAAATAAAACAGGTAATTATTTGTTTGTAATGGACAATTAATATGATGCTTAAAACCCTTAGTTATTAAAATACAGTGGTTCTGTGCTTGCATTTTTCTCAAAATTGGAAGAGGATTTCAAAACTTCTTCCTTTTTTCATTACATAGAAAGGCGGAGCATCGTTGGGCTTTAATATCCTGTAGGCTTGTTGTGGTGCAGGGAGTTAATGGTGACCATTTCTACTGTTTTCAGGCTCTGATAACACAGCTCTGTTTAGAGTGCAGCAAGTACAGTTAAAAAATGAAATAAATACCATGCAATTAAGGTAAAAAACCCATAAGTATTTGATTTAAATCCTAGGATGACAGACTCTATATCAGAAATTGGCAATTAAAAAATTCTTTCTAAGTGCATGTGCATATAGATTATAACAAAGTGCAAAAGAAGAGACACTTTTTTAATAGATTTATTGCTTATGACTACATGTGCCCCTGTCCTGGTTTCCGAGGCACCATAACTACAAGGAAGAGGGCTGAGTGGCAGCTCTTTGCAGTTTCTTCTTGTAGCCTTTGCTGTAAAAAAGGAAAGGAGATGGTGTTTGACAGATTAATTCTCACTAGTTCTGCAAAGCATAGCCTCAGTGTATCTTCCATGTGAGGTGGGAAATGAAGGTCCAGAATTGCTCAGATTCAAACATATCTGTCTTATGACTTCATCAGTTATTAATTGACTTATTAATTGTAGGCCGTTGTCATTGACTGATTTGGCTGGAAGAGAGAAAAAAGTGCCACCACGTTGCGTAACCCCATTCTTTCAGCATTTTCAGTGCAATGTCATCAATTTGACTGTCATGCATTTTTAGGTATTATGGCAAGTAACTATTGACATTTTCCTAAGGGCTATGCTTCGATACAGAGAGTAACTTTTATTAGTGTACATGTGTGCCCCTCTGAAATGGAACAATTTTTTCAATGATAAGCAAAAGCAACACTTCTATCTCTTGTTCTTTGTCTTTTTTTGAAGATGAAAGGCTTGTTGCCAACAAGTTTCTAAATACAGTTGTACATCATAATGGAAAGTGTTATGCTGAGATTACTTAACCTGCTACCAACTTTCTTTTGTCAGATCTCAGAGTTAGTGTTGATAGGATAGAGATAAAGCAGATGGAAACAAATCTAGGCCATGAACCTGTAAAGAATTTCACATAAGGAAAAGTTCACATCTACACAAAGCACCAGTTACTTAATTAAAAGCTATGTAGGTAGTAGGTGCTATATGACTTAGCAAAATCTGGAACTGCGTAGTAAAAGGAGTCTTATAGTATAAGCACACAGGCAAATTCAATCATATGTGATGGGGATGAATGAAAGCAGTGGTGATGAGCTGATGCGTATCTTGGAGATCAGGGGGATTTTGCATATTCCAGCAAATTCATCTATTCACACAGCAACTGTATTCTACAAAACAGAAAGATCCCAGGCAAGAGCTATAGTCTCTTTCCTCATTATAGGTCCCAGAGCTATAGTCAGCTTTCTGGAACGTCCTGAGGTCTGAAAAATCTTAACATGGTTTATACCTGTTGGGTCTAACTCGGAGTGATACCCGAGTTCTTTTAATTTTCATCCCTGGCTCTATTTTAATAGGCAAGAATCTCTGGCATACCAGCATCTGCTGAAGGCTGGGAGTGAGTCACACATAGCAACCACAACCTCACTATGCCGCGTGGGAAACTTAATGAAGACAGAGTAGTGAAAAGGGGCTAGAGAATCCTTATGTGCAGCTGGATTAGGTAGAGGAAATATGCAATCTGTAAAGAGGTTTTCAAGCTCAATGCAAGTATTCCAATTTTAAACTGATTTACTCTTAGCATGTTTATGTCTTGTGGTGACATCTCAGTTTTTGTACCCCATAGTAATTGGATATAATTTATTGGGATCTTCTCAATGGTAGAGCTTTAAGATTGAGATACCCTTGATGATTTCATAAGGATCTGCTGGTTGCTCATGGAACCCAGTATGCACATTGGGTATACCTTTTAGTGTCATGCCTCCTTGAGTTAACTGTATCTGAAGTTGATGAAGAAAATGGTGGCAGTAATACTCTGAATATAGGGTCTAGAATTTTCATCCTGATTGTGATGAGTTATAATTCCTATGGATGGTGGTAAATCTTCAACTTTCTGTCCTTATAGAGAGGACTTTCTTCATTTCTTTGCTCATATCTGTTTTCCTTTCTATGGAGGAAATTTTTATCTGAATTTGTTTCTGAAACAGATTTAACATTTTTCTGTTAACACTGTATGGTGTGGCAAATAGTACACGATCAGTGAGAGGGAACCTCCTTCCCTCACTAATAATTTTTTTTTCATTTAGCCACTTTGCTTGTTAATGTCACATTTATTTTTTTTGAGTATAAATGGCAAGCCTCAGTGTGTTTCTCAAGGGCAGAACTTTAGACTTGAATTTCTTACCTTTTTTGATTAAACTAAACAAGAACTATTTTGTAACATATTATTGTGGTTTAATATTAAAAATGGAGGGGCAACAATAGTAATTCTAGATTATTTGTTTTTCGTAACTATTTACATGTTATATTGCTGATTTTGAAATCTGTACAAACAGAGTCACTAAGCTAAATACTAGAACTAGAACAACATTTTGCTTTTAGTTACTTTTTCTCTGAGATTAAGAGAAGTGCCATAGTAATTTTCCAATGTCGTCAATAGGATTCTCAAACTGTGGTGATGGGTAATTGTTATGGAGCTATCTTAGTGGTGACAATGAATGGCATGCATTTGTGCAGTGTATGTTCAGAATATGGTTACTTGATTGTAGTTTGTATCAAATACACTAAACTATTAGATTGTAAGGGGTACCAAAGTGAAGTTCTTAGTAGTTCAGTTACACAATTTCTTTTTTTTTTTCAATGTGTGGATCTGGAAAATTAATTAAAATGTCACTGAAACATGCAACATTCTAACTGATTAAAAAGCAAACTATTTAATTAGGAATGCAGTGACTTTTTCCCTTCTCCTCTGTAATTTGACTGCCAAAAATTGTGGTTGCACATTAGGTATTTCTCTTTAAATGTGAAGTTATCTTTACATTAATAAGTTGAGGGTATAAAGGATCATGTACATAATGACTTACTGGAGGAGGAGCTGTTTCAGAGGCTTTCACATAGTTCCCATTACTAAGGAAACCACTTATTTTGTCTGTGCGTGTTTTGAATAGATCTCTCATTTGAAGTCTGGTGCTGAAACACTGAGGATTGCATTATAGCACTGAGAAAGAGGCAAAGGAAACAAAAGAGGCTTAAAACCACTGCATCTTTAAGGAATACAATCTAAGAGTATTGTGTTACACGCTTGTGAAAGTGTACACATCTGTTTTTATTTTAGGGATGTCTATATATGCATTTTGATTGTTTTGTTCCTAATAAAACCATAATGAAAATATTAATAAGTAAAACAGGGAAAGCAGATGTTGTTTTGTCCTGCACTTTAAAGCATACCTCTATTGTAAGGACACTTGAGAAATCTGATGTGCCATTTCGGTAGTATCAAATATAAGTTCTGATTTTCATTCACTGAAATGAAAAGTTGTATGAGATTGAAGCAGAAAGAAGTACTTATCTAGTGATAATGGCTAAAACAACGCTATGAGTTGACCAAACTTCTGCTTGGAAAGTGAGTCTGTTTTGGCAAAATTCCTCGCTTCAGTTTAAGACATGACTGCAAATACACACCCAAACATACATTATATTGGGGCCAGCATATTTTTGCCACATGAATAGCACATGTATTCTGTGCTGACCAAACACTTACATTAAAAACTGAATTAAACCCCTCTCTATTAGTAATAGTGTATGGTTAACTGATGTGCTCAGAAACAAAAGGTTGCCTTAGTACAGCCAGACGAATCTGATTTGACAGATTATTTTTTTAAAAGTTAAGTATTTAAATAACTTGGAACGGATTTCTTAAGGATCAGAATTGTTCGAAGTGTCAGACAGATGCAGAAATCATAGAATCATAGAATTGTTTAGGTTGGAAAAGACCTTTAAGATCATCAAGTCCAAAGGTTAACCTAACACTGCCAAGTCCACCACTAAACCATGTCCCTAAGTACCACATCTACATGTCTTTTAAGTACTTCCAGGGATGGTGACTCAACCACTTTCCTGGGCAGCCTATTCCAATGTTTGATAGCCCTTTTGGTGAAGAAATTTTTCCTAATATCCAATCTAAACCTCCCCTGGTGCAATTTAAGGCCATTTATTCCTGTCCTGTTACTTAGGAGAAGAGAACAACCCCTACGTCACTACAATCTCCATTCAGGTAGCTGTAGAGAGTGACAACGGCTCCCCTCAGCCTCCTTTTCTCCAGGCTGAACAACACCAGTCCTTGGCTTGACTTAGTTGAATACTTTTGGGTGAAATAAAATAAATGTATTTACATTACATAGAGATAACAGAACTCATTTGTCTCAGCTAAGAAACATCAATTTTTAATATTCCAGAGTATTTGTGTTGTTTCAATCCTGTACTGATTCTGTTTGCTTTCTACTGCCTTATTGCAAGGATTCACAACATCTCTCAAGGTGCACTAAAAGCATTGCTATTCATTATCCTTAAAGTTATGCTTGCGCGAAGAAATAAGATAGATCTTCAGTGTTTGGTAATACTGACAATTTCCTTTACGATGTAACTGGTATGTTTCCAAAAGAGTGCATTCAGCCTCTGACTCCCATCAGTATTATCACAAAAGAGATTAAATCAATATTTTGTTATAAAATAACTGGGACGGGTACTCTCAAAGAAAGCTAATATCTGTTTTGGTACAAGAGTGTCAGTTAACCTGGTGAGGACCAGGATACATTTGATATTGAATGTATATTTCCAATTACTAGAAAAGAGGAACCAGCATTTTTAATAACTTAATCTAAATATCTGTATATAATATAAAATGAAGTAGATAATATAAATAATAGTTTAGTGCCAAGTAAATTTTATGATGACATAACTGTGAGGAGGAGGCAAAGGACAGGGAGAATAGGAGAAGGAGGGAGGTTTTTCCACAATAAGCAGCTCAGAAGAACATAGGAATATAATTCAAAAAGGCTGTTTGAACTTTAATAATAGAAATGGGATTACACTCCAAGTAGTCTACGAAGAAAGGTCATTTGGAGCCAATAACATGCAATTCTGCTGTAAGTTGTGGGCTTATTACTTAGAAATAACTGAGGAGAAGAACATATCTCTGTATTACTGATCGATCAAGAAGTATGAGCTGACCGCATGGCACAGCTGTGAAAAAAAGCCAATATGGTCCTAGGATGCACCAGGAAAGTTATTCCAATAGCAGTAAGGAATTAGTAGCACTTTGGACACCTCATTTAGAATAATTCATTTGGTTGTGGTTTTGTGCTTGAAAAAAAAGTGAACTCAAACTGAAAAACATGCAATTAATGGCATGTGGAGCCCGCATTACAGAGGGGTTTATAAAACATCGCCTTGTATAGTGTAGGAGAGTCAGGGGTAAAATAAGATTCCTGCTGATATACACATCCTGCTGGTACACAATGAGGTACAGCTAGCAGAAGAACAAAATATGTAAGTGACTGTGATTAAATTTAAGTCTGGAAATTAGAAAAGAAATTATTTTTTTCTTCACGTTTGCATCACCACATCCTGGGACAAGTTTCCAGTGGAAATACTTTGGGTAGAAAAACAAAACCAAGAGCAAACCAAAATAACTACAACCCAGATGAAACCAAACACTAACAAAAAATCCTCTTTAAAGGTACTGATTGATATATTCATAAAAGAGGTATGTTTACAAACAGCTGACTTTATACCTACAGAAGAAGGAGCTACACTTAACATTTTAGGAAGATCTTTGCAGTCCTTTTTAGCTTACCAAGGATAAACCCTACTTAGCATATTTCTGTATAAATCCACTTCCCATCTCCATGTTCTAAACTCTATTAAACTGCTTTTGATACTCTTGAATATTTGCATGCACGGGAATTTTTAACTCCCCAACTTGTGGGAATACTTATTTTTCAGTGGTAAAACAGCTTTTCTCAATATTTTCTCTACAAGTACAAATAAAGCAAATATAAGTTTAGCAATTTGCATTTGCTTGCCATTATAAAATAGTGATTTAGCTATCTCTACATGCTAACAGTTGGAGTGGCACTGCAAAAAGTTCAGAAGAAAAAGGGAATCTAATATCTGTATTATAGTCTTTGATTTCCACTTGTCTAGATTGTTCTGGAAACAGTAATGCCCTTAATAATATTTTCTAAAACAAATTGTCATCCAAAGGCCTTAGATTTTACCCAAAGTTTTGTTCCTATATGCAACTTTGATCACTAAATAGAAACTTCACTCTGTTGTTCAGGTAATGTTTTCAATATCTTCTGCTAGGTTTTTTTTGGTTACTATGACAAATAATCTAAGTTCAGCTACAAGGAAGTCACAAAAAGCTTTATAGGCCCAAAAAATGTGTATAAGCCTCCTTGTCATCTTACATGCAAAATCCAAATGCCCCCAAACTTTTTTAGTGTGATCTTTTAGCACACTTAATTTTGCTGACATACTTTTTCTATGAGTAGCTGTAAGGAATAGCTGTAATAAATCCACTTTTTAGATACATCTGTATTTATTCCTCGGCCCTTAGATTGAATTTCTCTTTAGCTAATAGGCCACCTGTATGTTCAGCCATCTCCTGAAGTGGCTTTAATAGGCAGGTACATTAACTCATTTCATATTTTCCTATAGAGAGATATTCATCAAGGTAACAAACTTGATGATGGAAGAGCATATTTTTCTCATTACTGCTAATTCAAATGTTATGCCAAATAGGCTTTCAGGAACCGGAACACAGATAGTTATGGCCTTAATTTAATAGTAATAACATTCAAACTGGAAACCCAACAAGTTAAAATGCGTGGGTCGAAGAGGGAGAAATCAAATTGCTGATTCATTCTCATATTTTCCTAACTGTACTCTCAGGCCGCATATTTTTATCATGGCTACTGTTATGTCAAATGGAGAATATTGAACTGATCATAAAGGAGACTCAATATTGCCATTTACAAATGTGCCTCAAGAGTAACCTAAATGGTGAATAATTTGGTATGTCAGGCAGGAGCACTAACTTTTGACCGGGAGAGGAGATTCTAGTGATTCCATTAATTCCACTAACCCCTCCTGAGACCATCCCAGTCCTGGATGTGAGTGAAGCTACTTTTGGAGAGAAGCCAAACTCTTCATTGCTGCCTACAATGCATTTCAAAACCTTTAATTGAATATTCCTAACTGAGCTAACTGCAAATTACCTTAGGCTTTGAATCTCACTTTCCACTGATTCACCTTCTCTGTGCCCAGTCTTTTCCTCCTCT
Organism: Tringa tobata; assembly: GCA_033628505.1. Lineage (NCBI taxonomy): Eukaryota > Metazoa > Chordata > Aves > Charadriiformes > Scolopacidae > Tringa > Tringa tobata. Next base: position 2,196,631 of record JAHREE010000367.1, on the reverse strand, counting down.
TTGTGGTTGTGCAAAGAACATGCAATTGCTTTTTCCCACCTTGCTCCTAATTTTGGAAAAAAACAGGTAGTTCACCTTTCTTTTCCCTAAAGTCTTCCCTGCTGGCTGCTCAGGTCTTTGTGCTTGCTACCTTCTGTCCAGAGGGATGGAGACTTCGGTCCTCTGCTTCCTCTTCAGGGTACCTTATGCAACAATTCAGGGATGTCAGGCCCTCACTGCTTGTGTGGGATCTATTTCTTCCTTTGGCTGTTGCAGAAAAACTCCTGTATTCTTGGTTTAAAGACCCTCTGAAGCCGTCTGATTTAGTAAGTCTCAACACATGGCCAATCTGACCCCAGGACACAGCTGTCAGCCCTGGTTCATAGACTCTACTTATATAGATTTCCCTTCTTTCCATACAGAGTGTGCGTGAGGTGGGCACACTTATGGATAAGTGCTGCCTGATCAACATCTGCCCCTGCTCCTGGAGTCAGCTGCTGCAAACCCATTTCCTAGTTTAAAATGTGGGATGGTGAAATCATGGGTGCAGTCCAATTTTCTTCTTTTGGTGAAAGAGAGGGGTGAAAAGAGATGTAGCAAGGCCTATATTTCATGGGTAAATGCTTTAAAAGCTTGTGAGGCAAATAAATGGAAAGGTCAGTATTCTGGCTTGGATGAACTGGTGAGAGAAGCTTTTATTTGGCATATGCCAGTATGACCTTTTCCTTGCCCATTATCAGCACAACTGTATTCTAGGGGCTCTAGGGTGTTGATGGCACCAAATATCCAGTGTCTCTCTATGCAGATTTTCATACTGCTCTGCCTTGATTAATTTTAGCTCTATAATGCTTGAAGATCTATGTTCAGAATTCACTAAAACCCATTTAAATATTTATTTATAAATTAGGCTAACATCTGCAGTGTATTTATGGTCAACACCTATTTCTGTGTTTTAAATAAATGCTCTGCAGATTGCTTTTTCTGTTTAGTTTTTTTTTTAAGTGAGTCTAAAATTTTATGATCTTGGCTAAGGCGAAGTAAAATATGAATTATTATCCTTATTCTTTACAGTTTTTATGGTTCTTCTGAGTCAACCTAAATGACAAAGGCTTTTCAGTGCATATCCAAATAACAACAAATTAAGCCTCTTTTTTTTTTTAACACACAAACCACTAAAGAGTTAAAATATGTTAACTAACTGGTTTCAACACAAAGCAACAGGCAGGGTCCAAAAAGGTCCAGAATTTAAAACCAAGTGTCCCAACATGCGAGCTGTCTCTTGCACAGGTTTGTAACTGTGAATTACTAGCTTTGCCTGTATTAGTTTGAGTATAAATGTGTCACAACCTTTAAATAGTATGATTAATCAACCCTTTCAAAAGAGCTCCAGTATGAGAGAGTTCTATAATACATGGCAAATCCTTTTGTTCTGAGAACCATACTTCTATTATTCTACCTGTGTGTAAATTATGTGAATATTAAAATCTTCGTAGGCTTTTTAAAGGGTTTAAAGAAAGAGAGAAACTGCTTTCAAACAATAAAAGGCTATAGGTCTTTATTTTTGAAAGCATTCAATAGACTCTATAAGCACATACCTCACCTTTAATACCACATAATTCCGTATTTCAGTAGTTCAATGGGATAATGCACTCGCTCTCTAAAGAGCTTGTGGAAATGAAACATTTAGCAACAGCAACATGGTGCTTATTTGGTAGCTAATTTGCAGTAATTTATTGATAACGTCTCAAGGAAGCATGGAATCATTCTCACTTTTCGTGACAAATCATTCCCAAACATACTTGTAGGGAATGAGATAGATGTTGTAATAAAATGTTTTACATTATGGGGTTCAGAATTAAAGTTTTATAAAGGGAAATTTACTCCTGGTTTTCTTGAAGCCATGGAAAAATGTGAAATGGTGGCTTTCATGGTAGCGATTGCTGCATATGCCATGGTCACTTTTCCAAGGCCTATTGTAAACTCTACTTTTATGCACTTGGAAAGCAAATTACCCAGAAGCTATAATAACTAATAGTGAGCAACATATATAGGTGAAAACCTGGGTGGCTTTGTTGTTGAGAGTTTTGGGAATTACTGATTTTAGTATAATCAGAACTTCACATTTTGATTTTAGCAATATTAGTACAAAGATATTCCAGAAAAAGGAAGAGTGGAAAGAAGTTATTTTTGAGATATGCAGTTCAATAACAGTTAGTTTATTGTATGTGTTCCTGGATGGAGTTTACCATAGTGCTGTTTTTAGCATCCCCTCATTCCTGCTTTTTTTGTGTGTGCATGCATGTGTGCGTGCGCATATGCATTTCTAGTGAATTAGGTTTTAGATAACGCATGTGTGTCTGCAGATGGGATGATCCCATCTTCTGTCTGCTTTTAGCCCATGTTGAAGCAAGGACAATAGATGAACCTTTGGCCTGACTAGTTTCAAATTCTTTTGCTGTCTGCATTTATTCCACCGGAAGAGTTTAGTTGCTTTTGGCTAAGATATTCTGCTATTTACTGTTTGCTTCTTCCATGGTTTACCTTGGTATCACACAATCTTCTTTCCAGTGACTTGGGAACTTGAGTCAGATACTAGACTTTGTTAATCATCCTCATACTTTTATCTATAAGTATGTAAACAAATTTTAGGTAGTATGATATATATATATAAATGAATATCAGTAAATTATAGATGTATGTGTATTAGAGCATGTCTTAATTCCTGAAAAGGCAGGTCTCTGAGTTGTTTCCAAAGAGTGGTAAAGGCATACAACACAGTACAACACTATGTGAAAGTACAACCATGCATCCAAAAGAGAGTTTTGAAAACACTTAATTTGCCTAATTCTAATTGGCTTGAAAGGAAGACAGTGCTGATCCAGCAGTCAAGCTCTGATTTTCTACATTATACAAGGTGCTTTTGAATTAAGCTTCAATGTGATGTGAACTTCTTTTTGCTTAGCTTCTAAACTATAAAATTTTCCAGCTGTTTCATGTTGCTGTTCACTTATCAGATTATGAAAAAAGCCATTGTCCTAATAGGCAAAATAAAGAAAATTTTATTATTTTGTATGATGGATGATTCTGAATCTTTTTATTTTAAAACTTGCTTTAAGTTTAGGATTTAAGTCCATCAGTAGTGCTGCTTACATTGTTGGATAATAATGATATTTTCAGATTTGTTTTTAAATATATTATAGAACAGAAGACACTATGCCACGAGTAGAGCACAAATTTGCCACCTTTGCACAAAACTAAGTAACTTAAATATCAGGCTTATGACCGATGGCATCATTCTGCTTATGTATTTAAAATCCATGTTCAGTTTATTTTATGTTATTTTTTCATAACCTTCACCCTGTTTATAACATCTCTCTTCAAGCCACTACAGTTTTTTTCCTTTTGTTTTGTGAGTGTTCTTTCAAAAGACAAAATTCCTTTTGAAAGAATTTGTTTGAGGCAGATATGTTCTGGCTGTATTTCCATTTCTAACCTTTTACATCGGAACACTGAGATGCTATATTCAGTCTGGTAAAAAGGCTCTTCTTCAGACATGGAAGAACTATTGAAAAAGGGTGATTTAGAGTAACGTTCTTTGCGAGTCTGGTCAGTTAAACCTTTCTGTAATTTTTAGTGCAGTGAAGAAAAAATCTACCTTCACCTAATGTAGATAGTTTTGAAACTGTCCTCATTTCACTTATGTTTGTTGTTGCAGTTCATTCCCTTATGTAAAATTTGATACTATTATCCTATACCTGCCTCTCACATTGTCTGTCTGGATTATGAGATGGGTTGTAAGAATAGTATTTTTGTGTCTTTTCTATATTGTTCATCTATTGGAAATATACCCATATTTTTTAACATGCATTTTAAAAAAATGTCCAGACAATTAAATAAATGTGGCTAAATATATGTAGAAAATGTTATTTCCAGTACTATTCAGAAGATTTATTACAATGCATATTGTTCTGCTTTAAAGACATTTATATAACTTATATCCCTAGCTCTCTTTGTTGCTCTATACCTTGTGCACAAAAAGTAAATGCTACTTGCAGAGTCAAGAATTTACTGAGGGTCTCACGAATCTCTTCTTAAACTAATACAGTTAAAAGTGAGAGAAACAAAGTAAAACTACAGGACCATGTATTCAGGTAGGTTGTATACTGATGGATACTGATGGATATTACACAAAATCTTTAAGCAGATAAAGTCGATCTTTTATGTATATTGCCATATTTCATAATGATAAAATAATCACTGCATATCAGTTATTTAATTCCTGGTATATTTTTATTTCTAATCATAGAAGTGTCTTTTAATTAACATGTCAACATGTAACGGACAGCAGTGGTTTTAGTGCTATATTTTTGATGTCTAAAAATTGACTTTGTAGAAATATCTAATTTACATTGAAATAATGGGTTGTAATGAAGTGTTCCAAAGGGTAAATTACATTCTAATGTCTGAATTATTTACAAAAATGTGAAAAAGCTAGTAAAAAAAGGCAAGATGGAGAAAAGCAACAAAATTATGCAATATATTTTCTAGCTGATGCTAGAGTTTATTCCTGAATGAGTTATTTTTAAAGTAAATAAAATTATTTTATTTATTTTCATAAACCAATTAAGTATCCACGAGGAGAAAGCACCTTGGAATAGAACAGAAAAGTTGCAACAAATTTTAATTGCAACAAATTATCAAAAATTAAATTAGCAAAAGCGCTGAAAATGTTTTAAATTACAATAGAACAACAACATTTTAATTGGCAAAACTTCCCTTCATTGCTTTTTGCACAATTACCTGCAACAGCATCAGTCACACGTGCTGCACAAAGGCAGAATGCAGCCATTACAACAGAAATAAAAATATGTCTTTACATAAGGATGTTAGGTGGCTCTTAAGTTTTAATCCTGGAATCAGTTTCACAGATTCACAGCAATAATTTGCATGTAACAGAAGACTCAGTTAAGAGCACAAAAAATGCATCTGCCAGGTTGACTAAACTGACTTTGTTACTTCTAGAAGTTCCATCCTTTACCTTCTCCCGTATTACTGTTTTATCTGTTGCCTGCTCCTGTATTAACATTCGGCACATATTGTTTGTTCTTGCCATTTCTTCCAGATAAAGAGGATTTATGTGCAGGCTAAGGATATGTTTTGGTATTTCTAATACTTATTTTGAAAAGAAAAGTTCATTTTAACTACTTTTCTTTGTGTTTATAAGTTTTGAAGAAATGCTGATTGGAGGGGAGTTTGTCAGGTGTACAAATTCTAGCCTTTAAGAAAACACCACTCGCTTTTTTTGATAACTGTTTCTGTTTGGCCAAAAAGTTGTGTCAGAACCTGTTCTCCATTCTCAAGTCATGCAATAACTCTGGGCCATTTTCTCAGCTCCTACCCAGGAGATAGACATAGAGTTCGTTTCACAGGTTTTCTCACTCTACTGCCTTCTGTCCTCATTAAAGTTTCATGACTTTTTAAAGCAGAATTTTGTCTTTATACAAATAAGTAATTAAGTCATAAATATTTGGACAAGACACTTTATTTAATGATATAGTTCTCTCTCAGCAAGTATGCCTACACTCTAATACGACAATATGGTGATTGTCTATTTCAATGCTGAAGGGTGGTGTCCCAGTATATTTCTTCTTCTCTTTCGGGCTTCTTCCAAAGAAAAGGTGTAATTTTCCCCAAACTTTTCTAATTGACCCACTGGGCAATCAAAATTACCATGAGCTCACATTGTGGAATCTGGCTGAGTTAATGATTTATATCTTCCATACTTCTTATAATCAGCAACTCAAATACATTTTTTAGTTATTTGTAATTAATGCTACTAATTATTAGTTTGTATTAAAAGTCTGTAGACAAAGTAGCTGAAAAGGAGAAGCGATGCAAAAGAAAAGAGCTGCATGGTTCTGCCTTCATGCCTCTCTCCTCCTCGCTGAGTGTTCCCGTCACACAGCAGACGTGCATTCAGTCACTCAGGGTGTTTCAGGCAGTTGTTTGCTCAGAGGTGGGTGCAAGCAGCTCATAAAAGGTCTGAACGATGCCCTGAGTAGGAGTGCATGGCTGGGAAAGGGAAGAACAGTAACAGTAGAGGAAGGGACAAGGAGAAAAAGATCTGGTCCTCTGAGAGCAGCAAGCTCTTACCAGTCTGGTACCGGGTTGTAGAACGACCTTTGCAGATTAACCTGCTGGCTGCAGTCGTTCCGGCCTTCTGCCATCAGCAGTTGCATTCCCCATCCCCTCCATGGGGTCTGGGCCTCCTCTGACCCTTTGCTCAGCCCTGTCAGCGTGCTGATATTTGATAATGGTGAACAGTGGTCAACCTTCTTAGCACCCTCAATCAATGATCCAACAAGTGCTGGAGCCAGGAAAAGATAATGGCTAACAGTGAAGAGAAGATCGTGGCAATCATCTCTTAGACAGCCCAAGGCTAGTGAAGAACAAGAGGGTAATGCCTCTGGAGCAGGCTAATGTGTCTGCAGGTTACATCCCTGTTGCACATCCTCTTTTCCTGGGCTTGTTGTCAGCCTGATGTTGACTGTTAGCAGAAGAACTTGTATGATAAACTAGATAGGGGAGCTGATATGGGAAAAAAAAAAAAAAAAAAAAAAAAAAAAGCATTCTTTCCCCCTCTTGGATTAGTTCAGTTCAGATCAGTGGTACTGCTGAAAGAAATTCATATTGAACTGTGGCTTAACTTGAAGGCAACTGGAAATATTTCTCTGAGTATAAAAATAAAGGCTGGGAAACTGGCTGATTGAAGAAGATGGGAAAGTCAGATCAGGAAAGTGAGAGAAGCAAGGGTGAGTGAAACAAAATTGTGCAGTACAAAGTCTAATTAGGAGCTAATAAGATTTTTCTGTTATAAGCTGGGAGTTATAATTGAAAGTGTCAGAGGAAGAGAGAGATCTGGCTTTATTAGTCTCAGGGTGACTAAAGCCACGAATGTGACATGGCAATGAAAAGAGATAAGTGTAAAGCTATATCAAGATGTATTACAGCATTTTTAGGAGTGAAAAGAAAATATTAAAGGCAATATACATGGTACTAGTGGGATCTCATCTGGAATTCTGTTTGTAGTTTTGGTCACTTATGACCGAAACATGAATTCTAAAAGTAAGAGGTGCAAGATGGGTAGCTAAAGTTGGGGAAATAGAGACTCTGTCTTACACAGGTATTATAAAACCTTCTCATTATTTATCCTTGCAGAATAAAGTGAGAATGTCTGTTTAAGCTGTATTAACAATGTTAGCAGAAGAACAAATGTGTATATGCTGGCAGTGATGACTTATTTTGTAGAAATGAGACACAATAACCATCTGGGAGTGAGATTCTAGACTAGGCAGTAAATGTATTGGATTGGTTCTTTGTCCTAGAACTAGGAAGCAACTTGACCATTTTGTCCCATGGACTATATAAAATACATAATTGTAAAAGCTAGAATCGAGACTTAGAAATCAAAAGGCTCTTTCTAAATTAAATTTTTTAAATCTTTTTCCCTCCCCTGTACCAGAAATGCTGGAGGGTAAAGGTAAAGTAGGAGGAACTAGGACCATGTCTCTTTCATTAGAGGAAAACAATTGGTTTTACTTCTAATCATTATCTTTAGAGAGACTGAGGTTTATTTCCTAAGACCTGAAAAAGAGATTTTCTGAGTGAAGATTGTATATTGCAGTAATTCCTCTCTTAATCCTTCAAAGCACAAGAAGTCAGGCTGTGTGAGGGTATGTATAATGAGAAATGTAGTCTTCTTTAAGGGCTTCTTTAAACAAACAAAAAGATCATTTGTTCAGTAGTTCATAGCATCTATACAGCTGATAATATAAACAATGTATCTGTTTTTAATAATTAGGTCACACTAAAAAAATAGTGGAAATGCATGTTTGATATCTTCAGCTTTTTTGAATTGATTACACCTCTACACACACACACAAAAGAGTCTTTTCTATGGCTTATTACAGAATCTTTTTGTGTTGGTGATAGATGTTGAAGAAGAAAGGTGAGATAGTAGTGACCACTTAGCACCTTCCTCCCTAAGATAGGTATGTGGACTGTTGATTTCAGAGAAGAGACCAGCATAAAGAACGTATATATGAAATATATATACTCATTCCGACATGCATCATTGCATCTTCATCAGTCCAGCTTTGCAGAGACAACAGTCTGTAAGTAAGTTCATAGTCAACTTCAGGTGTGACTGTCAATGCATATAAAATCATGAATTCCTATAGTTACTAAGTATGTTCTGTTCTTTTTTCTCTTAAATGATAAAGAAGTTGAATGCATCCGTTCTCCAAGCGCTCTATATTTGAATGTTTTTTCACAAAAAGGAATAATGCATGTTTTTATCTGGCCCTAAGTCCACAAAGCACTTAGGCTCAATTCAAGAAAGTATTCCTAGCCAAGAGAGCCTTTTAGCCCATGTTTAAATGCTTTGCTGAAGTGTGGCCAGTTAGAGCAGATTGCCAACATTTTGTGTCATGAGCAATTGTCTACTCTTACTTACATTCATCTACCTTCACTGCTGCAAATCTAGCATGCAGTTAGGAGTCTTGCAAAGCAGCTTCTTTAACTCATAAGCTGTTTAGACCACTACGTGCTTTCTCTGTTTAGTTTGGGGGCTCCATGCCTTGTTTTGGACTTCTATGTTTACTAGTAATCTAGCTAGCAGTTTAAAATATCTTTAAAGTTGTAGGTATAATGTGACTGGGTGACCAAGGCTGTTAAATATTTTTTCCCTTACTGCAGTGCATTTAAATTTGTAAAATTAATATTTTATTTGAGCTGTCTTTCTGTATTTAAAATATATTTTGGCAACACAGTGAAGTTAGTTTATGATAAGTATTCAAAACCTTTGAGCTAATTGTTTAATTAAACATCAATGCTGGCCAATATTGTGTCTCTGGAGGTTAGACAGAGAGGTGGGTCTGAGGTCTGACTCACAATTCCATAGCGGCAATGAAAGATAATATTGACTATAATGTTTGGGTATAGTATAATGAACTATTTGTATGCATTTTAATGGTTTGTTTATGAGCACAAGCATGCAAATATAAGTCTCTGTGGACAGAGACTTAAGGCCTGGTCTTGGGAAAAATTTGATCTGAATAATATTTGTGTAGTGTTCATCGTTTGTTTTATAAGTGTTGTCAGTGCTGGGCCTGTCACTATAAGTTCTTAAAGAGATTTTAGTTCATTAGATAAAAAGCTAAAGCTATGGTATGCCAAAAATGCAGATTAATTAGTAGTTTGTTAATAATTTGTTTTAATTCTCTTTCTGGAATAAGTGAACATTGTCTTGTTTGTTTCTCTTAAAAAGATATTAGAAGATATTAAAAAGTATTATACTGGAATAAGTGAACAAGTGTGTTCATAACAGTATGGCTTTCTTACCTTTTAAATTTTCTAACTGTGGTCTTGGATGTTGTATGATGTGTAAGTGGCATTTAATTCTAACTGCAGTGTTCTCATTAACATTAGGTAAGGAATAAAGATAATTATATTCATTTCAAGACAAGCTAATAGATACGGACTTGACTAGGGCATGTGGGTTCAGTCTCTTGATGACTGACTTTCTATGTGGTCTCCTTTCTTTTTCTTTAGTCCTCATCTGTTGAAGCACTTGTGAATATAAGCTTGCTGACTGAGATGTGCCAGAAATCACAAGAGTAACAATAAAAATAATTAAGTTTTGTGTTTGTTTGTCAGAAACAGTCCAAAATCCCAATCTACGTGTTCAAGAGTCAAAAAGTGGGACTCATGCAGGAGCCACAATTTGTGTATATGACATGGCAGTCGTCAGAGCTGCTTACTACTGTAAATCTCCTTTCCTCATTACACCTTTCATTCTGCTCCCAGACACACAGTTTTCCATGATCTTGCTGCTGCAGTCCTGGGCCTGCCTTGTATCAATATTTCCTAGTATAGGGTCTTCTAATTTTACTCATCTTTCTTTTTCTAATGTTACTATTACTCTTCAGATTGAGGACTTTTCATTCTCCGTCTCCTGTAAAACACCAGAAAGGCCCTTTTGGCCCTCACATCAACCCATTTACTTCATTCCATAAATTTGTCTGGTACTTTGCATATGATACATTCCCATAAAATGTTCTGCTTATACTGAACACCCCTATCAGAACAAGTAAAACACCAACGATTTGGCTCATCCTTAACTGTTACACCCTGTCAAATAATTCCATTAAGTGTATGTGGGAAAGCAATATTCAAATAGAAATAAAAGCTGAAGCTCTCAGCTTGTGTCATAATAGCTGCTTGTTTTATTGGAAGGGAAGTTTGATTTAGCTTCAGGAATGCTGGCCTATATATCTTTGCCCAGCGGTGTGAGAAAGGGGTCTCAAATGAATACTAAATTTTTTGTAGAATGTCTGCACAACTTACACATGTGAAATTTTATAGTGATGTTTTCATTAGTTGTCTCTCTTTTGAAAGTAAAGCTACTGGAAATTGCTTGTGACTGGGGTGACATCATGAATTAGAAAGGACATGAATTTAATCTCTCATAGAGGCAGCTGTGTCTGGTATTTTAATATGGTTTTGGAAAGAAACAAAGGAAGGCTAATTAATGTGTTTATGTAAATTCTACAGATTACAGTGTTTAGCTGCAGTCAGTTCTTCTTTAGCATGGAAGGAAATGATGGTTGTTCTGTCCATGTCTGTTGCAGTGATTTAGGGCCTACCCAAACAAATAATTAAAAAACTGTGAATGCTCTGGTTGCTGTAGACAAAAGCAATTAAACAACAGGCTGATGAGAAGAAGCTTCTGACAAAATAATTTTATCCTAAATGAAGAAAGATTTCAGTTCAGATGGTGCAAAGTAATTGAATTGCAAAAGACAGTGCCACATTACCATGACCATGAAAAAATAAAGTTTGTTCTGTGGTAACTGAAAAAAATTCTTAAGGTTGATAACACTGGCAAATATGGATGTACCACTGAGAAACATACTTTGCTTTATGGGAGGAGTGAAAAGCCTTGTCTACTTGTTTGAACGTCTTGTCCTACTATTTAGATTTTTTATTTCCAGCAGTGGTAGTAACAGAGGCTGAGCCACTGGGAATAAGTTCAGTGACTGCCTGTGTTATTGCAGTCATGCTCAGCAGACCTACAGCATGGTGTCCTTATGCACACCATGAGATGTGTAAGCTATTGTTGATGCCTTAATCAATTTGGACCTTTAAATTTTTAATCTGTAACATAGAAATAATATTTTCTTTCAGTTTTATTTCCCTGCAAATTGGTTTCTAAGTTGTGTATAATTTGAAGCATTCCAAATTCTATTATTTCTCGTCTAGCGTTTGTTAAAATCAATCCTAAATGAATTGTCATAAACAATCATAATTTTATAGAGGAAGGAAAACATGAAATGTAAACAATGTAGTTCGAAGGCTCACCTTTCACTGAGATTCAAACGGAAAAAACAGGCCATAGAAACTCTGTAGAAGCCAAGCAAATTCTCAAAAGAATGAAGTTTTGCAAAGATGGTAGTAGAAATTATATTATGGATTTCTCAAGACAATTATTTATACCATAAAAATAATTATATGAGAGATTTAGAGAGACACAGGAAATAATTTTTAATGCTTCATTTGGGTCAAATTTGGCACATAATTTTGACCAAATATGATAAAATTCGAACCAGCTATATACTTTTTTACATTTTTATGTAGTGCCTGAGTTTCATTATAAAGCAACAGTTAGGATAGCTTGTATTGATAGTCCTCCGTGTCTCTTCAATGTCCCCTACACTGAAGGAATCTTTCAAAGAGTCGTCTCCCTACTTATGTTTAATGGTGAGATGTCTTTCATCTCAAGGCAGCATTTCTGAATTTATTGTAGTTATTTGATCCCTCAGCTGATACTCCAGCTTAATATCCTATTTTTACTGTCATATTCTGTTTTACATTCCAAAACTCTCCAAAATTTATACAGTAATTCAGTATTGTTCAAAAGGCAGAAAACTGACAAGAACAAGCTTTTCTGTCTGGGTAAATTATGATTTATTCCTTTTGCAATAGGTAGTATTTCATTGGTGTTAAATTGGTGTGGGGAATCCCAGGATTAATGCTGTCTTACTGTACCCCAGTGAAGCTATCCTTTGTACTTTGTTAAAAGTGTATTCAGACTGTCTTCATTTCACTAAAAGTAAGAGTTTTGCTGTTGGGTTTTGCACATGCCAACATAAAGGCAGTTGCAGTGTGTTACTTTATCATGGCAGAGAGATCAGTGTCATTGGGACAGCCTTGGGAACGGGGGACTTCAGCTGCCAGTTGAAATTAAGCCAAAGAAAGAAACAAATACAAAAACTTGCAATGTGATGAAATTTTCTTTTGCAGAGTGTTACATTTTTATGAAGTGAAAAATCAATATGTAGAGGAACGTTAATTTTATTGCATGTTGAAACTTTAACGGAGTGAGAGAGCTTGACTTAGTGCAGCCTTGGTTGGAATAAAGACAGTTGGACTGAGTGTGCTGTAGTCCTTGGAGCTGTGCCTTTCCCAGGTGTGCCATATTTAGGCTTTGCCTATTACTGCAAATTGCCACTTCATTGATTCTTGCTGATACTAAAGATCCATAGATGACATCTCATTTCACTCTAAAATTGAAATGCCTTTAGATCACTTTACATCAGAAGCTGTAAAGACTTCAAGTTTTGGATACAAAATGTGACATTATTAAGTAGAATTTAAGTGTTTTAAGACTCCATAGATAATGTAATTATTCACTTTCTTTACTGTCTGTAATCTAGAAACATTTAACTAGATATAAGATCGGTCATATAGCAGATCAATACATGGTAATTTTCATATTTTAATAAACCATGTGTTTTCGGTCTGCTAAAGATTGTGTTGTTTGGGCTTAGCTTTGTAGCAGGTAATTTGCAATTTATCTACTATGAGGCTAATACTGTACTGGATCTGTTCCACAGGTAATTGCTGTTGTGCATTTTTTCACTCCAACATTATATGAGAGATTTCCAGAATTCCCTACAGGATTAGAGATGTATCTGACACTGACTTCTAGCAGGCTTGAGCTATTAAGCAGAACTGTGAAATGGCAATTTTAACAGGTTCACTGACTAACAATGTTAAGGCAGAATATTTTTTTAAGGAAAGAAAAGAATACCCTAATGTGGTCTAATATAACCATCAGTAGTAAATGTTTCTTGAAGAGTAAAAAAAATAGTTAAATTATTAGATGTCTCTAAGAGCTCTTACTTTTTTTTTGTGAATTCACATAGTCTGGTTTTGGCTTAGTAGGAATACATAGAGACTGCATAAAATGTTTTTCCTTGTGTTATTTCCAAAGCAAATATTCCTGTGGAATACCAGGTATCACTTTGTGTGTGTATATGGGAAATGTGAATCTTGATTTCTGTGTTTGCATGTCTAGTAATTCTGTACTTATTCTTTAGATTAGGGTATATATATACAATTGCTGATATTTACGAGACCAAATCATCAACTTTTTAATGATATAGAATTAATGGCTACAGTTATAATTTCATTAAATGAACCATAGAAAACAGGACTACCTGACCTCTTGACATAGATTACTTCCAATATAGCTACCTCTCATGAACATAGAAGCATCTTTATCTAAATTGTATCTGTCAGTTTTCTGCCTAAAGCACTTTTAATAGCTTTCAGTGACGGGGTGTTTTAAGCTGGACTGTATTTCCTGAATTTACTTCTGTGGTAGCACAGAAGGCAGTACCAAAAGTCTAAACTCATTAAGTTGTGGAATCTTTTTTTATTTTTTTTTTATTTAATGGTGCCATTAACATTTCAGATTGAGATTACAGTCATTCCATAATGAGAATTAAAAATAAATAAACACATAAATAAAAATAAATAAATAATCTGCTATGATTCCAGACTACTACATAATGAAGATAGTTTATAACGTAGCATTTTGTAGATGCTGCATTGCTATGTAGAACTATTAGACACAAATTTTAACTTCTGCGTGGTAGAAATCAAGACATTTTTTATCAGACGGTAGATGCAATGACATCCAACATACATAAATCAATATCCAAAAAGGTTGCTGAGGATGATTGTATGATGAACAAAAGTGAGGATGATGGAAATTTTGTTTTAAGAGGGAAACATTAAATACATGTTTATATTACACGTTTATATATGTGTGTGTGTCTAGGTATATGTTCAAATTATGTATGTTCCAATTATACATATGTTAAAATTATATTCCTAGATGATCTCTTTTCTTTTTTTTTAATAAAGTAAATGTTTATACGTCAGGTAACGTATTAGGAGAGGGCTGAGGAAGGTGACCTGTGCAATATTTTGTATATATAAAGATCAAACACAGAAAGGAATACGTAGGGTGTTCAACAGGACACTGTATGGTAAAAGACAGAAAATGTAGGTAGAATCTTGAAAAAAGCTTTTTCAGAAATACATATTAAGTGCAAATAATATCCCCGTAGGAATGGTAAAAGTCATACTGTTTAACACATTAAAAAATTTACTGGTAAAATACTAGAAAATGTACCGTGGAGAATAAGTGCAGAGAGAAAACAGTTGGCCTACTAAGCATTTTTATCTGTAATACATGTGATTCTGTTTTTTGCTATTCAGATTTTAAGCACTTTTATAAAGGCCTGTTCTATAGGCACTATTCTAAAAGGATGTATTGGGGAAAGGAAGTAACATAGAAAAAAGACAGCATTCATTTCATGTCCATTAATCAAATACGCACCCAGTATGCTAGTACTTTCCCAACGATGAAAAACATTGTTGTCTCCCTATACAGAGGCAAAGATTATAAAATAGGGAATAGGAACAAAAATATTTATGTATACAATGCATTACTTTGCTTTAAATGGAGTTAAATCCTTAGGAATAATTTTCATGTGGCTTTTATACAGATATTTTAATATTAGCTACTGGAAGTCACTGGGACTGCACATGAAAAAAAAAATGCTATGGGGATCGTATAAAGAATATCTTAATTAAAGTTATGATTCGGTAAGAGATTAAACCAATTTATCTACCCTTAAGCACATGAGAATTTTAATTGACTTCAGTAGGTCAATAAGTTGTTGATGTAAGGCAAGTATTTGGGTACATAGAGGCCCACTAGCTATTGTCAAGGTCTAGGAAGATGTTTGCCTAACAGTGTAATCCAGTACTGTTACCTTGGGAAAGATGCAAAAATGTGTTTGCAGCATCCCTTCTTCCTTTTCAGAAAACTGTCTTCATAGTTACTTGCAGCAGGAGTAGTATTCCTCTTCTGACAAATCAGTTCAACCTTTGCCTTTTGGTTTTCTTTTTAGATCTTAAGTATCCAGCTGCACTATCTTGTACATTATGGGTGAGAGGAAAAATAAAGCTTCAAGTCAGAGTACAGGCACTTTCAACAAAAGTATAGTCCAATTATATTTGCCACATAATTTGGTTTTCCCATTTGATCAAATAATTCAATCGCTGTAGAGAATGGCTTCATGATGTATTTTAGAATGGCTGGTCAGAGTAACTGCTTTAGAAAATGGAAGAAGAATAATTATATCAGGAAATTTTAGATGTCTTTTGCTCCTAATAGAATTCTATGTGAGTAACTGTGTTAGGTTCAGCTTCTGAACCTCAGAGGGTATTTCTCTAAGCTGGGCAACAGAGTTGATTCTGTGTCTACTGCGGAGTTTCATGTAGAACTAACACTTCCTAAAAATTGGGTTTGCTTGGCAGGTCATCCTCAGTTCAGCAATAATATCTAATCAAATCTTCCTTGAGAAGTCACAAAGGCACTGTTGAACCAGGATCTCTAAGTTTAAGAGTTGAGCTGTTTTATAAATAAATGGGCATTTTTGCTTGCTTATTACCACTTAATTAACAGAAGTAGTAATTAACAGTAGACTAGGAACTACAAATAGAAGTTTACCATTGAGTTTCATCCTTTTTTCTTTTGTAAAAAATATAATAGCAGAGGTGATTATCATATTATCTTCTGATTAGTCACTGTTCTGTCATTGATGAATTGATTTTTTTTAAGTTTGGGCTTATATTACTCTTAAGCATAAGTGCTTTAACAAGTGGATAACACATCTGAGCCCTAAAATGTCAAGAAATGTAGATGCAGCTGTCCTGGTTCAAAAATTTATTTGACTAACAATCATTCCATACTGGGACACGTGGTGATTCTTGCTAATGCTGCCTTTAGATTGCCCGCCAGGCTGAAGGGCAGTAGGGAAAAGTTTACTGGGAATTGCCATGTGCTTTGCTAGAGCCAAATGAAATGAGTCTGAGAATTCCAGAGCATAAATCAAGATTAATTTTTGGGCATGTATACCCAGGTGATCCTGAGGAGTAATGCTTCCTATGTGTGAATTAAAACTGGACTACAGTAGAATTTTCACTTAAAAATCTGCAGTGAAAAGATTGGAAAAGTATTATAACCCAGTGAAATAGTTAATCATCGCACAGAGACCTGAAAAGATTGAAGAGTCTTTAGGGTTACAGTAAAATATAATTGGGCAATTTCAAGTGAAGACATATGAGCATCATTACAGACACATGCAGAAAACAAGTTGTGTTAAAGCACAAAACAGGAATTCTTATTTCAATAAAGCAGGAAACAGGAATTCTTATTTCAAAGTTTTGTAATAATTTTGAAAATAATAAAGACTTCAGAGCTAGAGTATGCTAATAATTTGATCCAGACTGGCCACAGTAATCTTGAAGTGTAGATGGTAATTATATATGGAATATAATCAATGTTATTTATAATACAGGTAGTTCTTTCCTTGGGGGAAATGCACAGACTATGCATAGTTCTTTATGGCTTAAAGGAAGAGTGGTGAAGATGTATAAATATTATGGGACTTAAGAAATTTAAATACTGTTAGTGATATATGATCAGGTCTATGGAAAGTTTAATTAAAATATAAAAAAAAACTACGATTATTGCTAGTCTTGTGATTGAAACACAATAGCTGATCTACATACTGCCGTGTTATGTCTGCACCAAAAGTTTCAAAGTGCCTCTTTGGTGGTCTTTGCCAACTTAAAATTAATATATCTGCTAACTCTTGTGTTCACAGTATTTTACTTCTCTCACCCGGATAGTAACTGACTGTTGCAGTCCAGAAATATTCCTTCTCAACTGCAAAGTAAATGTATGCCTTGTTCTGTTAGTTGTAAGTGCTTATGGTAACAGGAAAACATATTTAACCTCATTCCTACAATCTGTTATTCTTCTGGTAGACAAATCTCTCCCTTAGTCAGTGGTGGTTTGGCACTGAGGGTGAGGTGTGAATGAGTCTATGACTAAAGATGAGGTTACTTGGATTCAGAATATTCAGTTCAGCCAACTTACGTGACTCAAAGTTGCAGTGGGTAAGTTCAAACTGACAGATGCCAAATTTGCATTTCGTTTAATGTTTATGTATTTTCCTGAAGGTATTTTTGGTAACATGTAAATAAAAGTGTCAAGATGTTTCTTGCGAAGTACATTCAGAACTGTTAAGATGCTGGCATACAGCTTAGTGTCTCAGCGCATATTCATGCATTAATAGATAATCTTTTATGAGAGGTGTTCCATGTACTTGACTAAGACTTTAAAATAAAAACAATAGAGTATGTTTTATGCCTTGAGGTTTTTAGCAAAGTTTCTAAGAATTGTAATATATCTGGGATCAATATCCTAGTGCAGACTAGTGGGGGTGTAGCTGGAGAAGGATGGAGTCTCACTGATGCTAAGAAATTATAATACGCACTGATTTCTGTCATTATTATCATCAGACAACCTTGGGAGTTTTTCCATTCCAAAACCCCCTGGGTATTGTCTTCAGATGAGTTACAAATTTACAGGCAGGAACTCCTGATTCTTGGGTTAAAAGTGATTCAGTTTCATTTTCCTTGAGTGTGAATAAATATCACTTGCCTATGCAGTCTCATCTTCCCAAAAATTTCATAAAAAGGACTGGATGTAATACACAATTAAGCCAGAATGAGAGTATCATTAACACACACTTCAGATTTTCTCTGAATGAATGCTAGTTTAGTTGAACTGAAGCTGTGTGTTAATTTAGTTTAATTAATTTACAAGCTGTCTGTTAATTTACAATTTAGCCAACCTTGTTAACACTTTATATAACTGTGTAAATTTTTACTATTTTAGAAAAAAAATGTAAACCGTTTTAGTAAAATTTTAGTATTTAAGCTAGATCTCCACTGATGTATATTAATGCAGACCTGGCAATGCAGCTACATTGCAGAGACGCTCAGATTTACTCTAGATGAAACTTGATTTGTCGTTTTATTTTTAAGGTATCTATCTAAAGAAAATATTTTTAAAAGAAACTTTGGCCTTGGTTAGTCAGACAAGTAGCTAATACCCAATGGGTTGAGAGCTGGCAGGAACAGAATTTCAACCAGCATGTAAGGAGAAGAAAGCACAGATGATACTGAAATTTTCATGGTGGTATTGTCTTTCTTGACCAGTTTAAGCAGACTCTTACATTTTTTATTTCAAAAAATAGCAGTTTGTATATTTATAATAGAAATACTACAAGTACCTGTTGCTCTCCAAACCTTTATGTCCTTGGCAAAAAGGGAACTCTAAAAATTAAACTGAAAAAGTTACAGCTTCTGGTAAAGGAATATGCATTCAAAAAACAGATTAGTTTAGTATCCTTGAGCTCTTGAGAGTCTTGGCACATTATAAACACTAAAACGTCTGTGCTTACTGAAACCACCTTTGTAGATGTATTAGTACAAGTTGCACGTTAAGTCAAAGCTACTTGCCTGGTTCTGGGAAACACTACTCTCCTGCAGGTATCAAGCTGTCTTTCTGTTGACAGTTGATTCTCTGAAGTTTGGAAGAAATACATTTTCCTATTTTGCTTAATTTTTACTAATATAGAAATGCCTATAATTTTTCACTTGCTTCCTTCAGTTTCCAACAATATTTTGTTCTAGAAAAAAGCTTCAAGAGGTAAGAAAAAAGTAACGGGTTTGTAGCAAACAAGTTCCTTCTTGGTCAATAGCTTTGAACCTCTGAAACTATTATATCATCGTAGCCTGTAAAAAAGTTATTTTCATAATTAGTGCAAAATTTAGCAATGGAAGAAGATTTACGAATAGGACAGTCTTCATATGAATATTTTGAAGTTATGCAAAAGTAATTGAAGAATCATAATAATTTCTGCAAATACAAAACCAAAAATACTTCTGTAGTTTCTAAATGCATTAAAGAGAGGACATCAGAATTTATTTATGCTGTAAATGTTATTTCACAGTTCAATCAGTTATCTTGCTGTGTAATAAAAGACCCTGAAATTAAAATGACCCCTCTTTGCAGAGTGTAACTGTAGGATTCCTTTTACTATGAGGCTGCCTTGATTTGATCTTACCCTCACTGAAACGGAAAATGATATCCAACTAATGCATCTGAAGTGTTTTTTTATACCATCCAAGGCTCTCTTGTGAAATTAATGGCTTCTGCTTTTGGCCTCAATTACATCTTATGATTCTCCAATTTCATATGGTTTTTCTTTTCTTTCTTCTGTGATTTTTCACTATCCTTCTGGTGATATTCAAAATCAATCTGAAGCACATGTATCTGATACAGCACATATTTACAAAACAAAACAGACCCACCCAGATTTGAAAATGTCAGGAATGTGATTAATGTTCTGTGCTTTGTGTAGTGGTTGAGAATATCTTAGTCTTTTAAAGCAGCTTGATCAAGAAAATCAACTTACAGCAGAACAGTCTAATGACTGCAAAATGTTAATTAAATCGTCCAGTGTTAAAAAAATAATTTTCAGTCTAACGCAACCTAGACAACAGTGTTATTAGCTGAAAGCTAAATAACTGCTTCCTACCTGTAAGTACTCATTAATTGTCCCTTTTACTTAGTCTAGATGCGTACTTTTTCTACCACAAAACACTGTCACACAAATAAAATTTAGAAATAGATGTTTCTTTCTAACTTCAAAATTCAGACAGTGTATTTCTTATTTGAGTGAGCTATGTATACTGCAGATTGTTATTTTATGTAGAATGTGAATTAATTGTGAGGTTTTTTTTAATCTTTATTCTTTATAAAATTTATGAAAATTTTTTCTGTTTCCTCTGATTTAAAATTTATTGTTTTCAATAATAAAAAAAATATTGGGGGGTGATATTCATAGTGTAATTCCATTCACTAAACAAATGCAAAGTTTGCAGCTGCCAACATGATATGTTTTTTCTATTTAAGAGTTCCTTGCAAATCTCCTGTGTGCAGTGTTCATGTTTGTAGCGCCTTCATGAGGAGAAAGAGCTCTTGTTGTCCTGGAGTTAGAGTCCTCAAGCTTTATTGTTCTGTCAGATTTCAGAATAAAGTCTGAACTCCTATGTTTAGTTGGGTGCATTCACCTCTAAAGACTTGTGTCTCATGTCTTCTCCTAGTGTTATTTTTTCCCTGAAGAGTAAAAAAGAAGTGGAGATTTAGAACTCTAGTCGGTGAACTATTTATTCAGTGGATCACATGATCACGGGTATTTTAAGATTGATTTCATTTTGTCTTGACTATGTTAGTTGTGTTATCACCTCCAATTTGTATATAGACAACCTGCGATAAAGAACCAGGAAGGAACAAGGAAGAGAAATGATAGTAAAAATTAAATAGTGAATCTGAATGATTGCTCCATAAATAATTTTTCTCCTCATGCTATGGATTTGAGGGAGATAAATATTTTTTTTTCTTTCATTATAGCATACACTGGATTCTGATGAGAAATAAGCTGTTTTGAAAATGTTTTTTAAAATCATGGGTTAGATTAATCTGGTTCAGTTCAGTTGACAACTTCTGTAATAGCAAAGATCTTTCTTGTGAACAGATTTTCCTCACTGAAGTTTTAGAATGGCTTAACTCTTCTTCTTTGCCTTATCCTTGTTTTGGACTCTGTTCTGTTATTAATAAAGATTGTTTGTAGCCTACTACATAAAGCAAAAAAAAAGAAGTCTCCCCAGATGTTCACACTTGAATCCCAACTGCACTTCTCACTCAGTTCTCACTTTCAGGTTTCCCAATAGCCTTTCTATCCCTAACGTTCCTTTCTTAGGAGGTTGAATGATTGCAAAGATTGTTGAGACCATCATGGTTCTAGCCCACATGTTCAGATAAACTTGACTGCAGTTAAGAGTTGAGCTCTCTTTTTTCCTTTGGTGGAAACTGAGTTGTCCATTGACTTGCGATTGACTGTTGTAGTGACAACTGGTGGAAAAGGTTGTTAAATACTTTGGCCCTTTCGCAGCACTCTCTCTGTCAATACCCTTTCCTCTCTATTGAATGACATATCAATATTTTCTTTGTACTTCTCTCACTGCTAGTATATTCACAGGTTTTTTTTGGTGTTAATCTTGTTTGGTTTTCTTATTTGTATTCCATACTGTGTGTTGGCTTTTCTTATTTTGTCATTGTATGTTCTTTTCTACTTGGCCTACTTTCTTGTTCTTTAAGATCAGTGAAAACTCTGATTTAGTGGAATTCCAGCCTTTTTCTCCATTGGGAAATGGTACTCTTTGACCTCTTCTTAACTTCTTTTTTCTATCTTTCCACTGATTCATCCAAATTTGTTTGCCTTCTTGAAGTTCATTGTTTTATTTTGCTGTCTCCCCTTTTAAAGGAATGTGTATTACGTAAATTAATAATCAGTCTCACCCAAGTTGCCTTTCACCTACCACCACATTCTCAACCAGTTTGTTCCTTGCGATTAATATCCAGTCTAGAAGAGCCCTTCTTTCAGTTCCTTTTTCTAGCTCTTATTCATCTATACAAAGATACAAAATATACGTTATACTATAATCTTTAAAAAATATATAGTATTTTTTAAAATCCACCGATGATTTTGAAGACTTTGCTGACCATTATGCCTTTTCCTGTTTTGCTTTTCCAGCATCTGTCCTGTTAGTTAACATGTGGCCTTTCCACCAAATCTTATTCTTTGCTTGGTTTGGCTCGGTGCTGGCTGGCAAAAAACCTTCATCCTCTTCATTACATCAGTGCTTACATTAATTTCTTTTTTTAAATTTTTACTGTCATAACTTGTTCAAAGTGTAGCGCTACATCCTGAGATCAGGTCCATACAGTTTCCTATCACGGATTCTCCTAATTTGGGATTTACTGCCATTGAAAACGACAGCAGTTAACAGCGTCAGCAGCAGTGGTGGTAACAACAGCTGTCAGGTGTGTGCTGGATCATTAATCCTATTTTATGAAACTCTGGCCAGTATAACTGTGTTTAGAAACTGCCAGAAATGGTCTTTCAAGAGTTTTGATAGTTGTGGAAAAGTTATTTTCTTTGGCGTATATAACATATTTTATAGAGGTCTCGCTAGCAGATAAACACTTCTTTCTAGTGCCTCTCAGGAGCATACTTTAGTGTTGAAATCAGCAGACACTTTTGTGAAAATTCTCTGTACTGAGCTGTACTCTAGCAGCAGGAAAAATGAGCTGCTTCCCCCCTCTAATTTAAATGTGAAGGTAGCGTGCCTGTCGCATCCACTGATTGACACTGAAGTTGGGATATCACAATAGTGTTGTCTTTGGTGATAGCACATGATTCTATTCTGTATTCAAGAAACAGTCTCAACTCTTAGGTGCTATGAGAAAGACAGAATTTTTCATTCTTTTTGGCTTTACTGCCAAGGTCACTGATTTCCATGGGTATTACTTCTTATCTGTCTACTGGGAACCAGGAAAAACTGTGTCAAGTGCTCATTTCACATGGGCCACTAGACAGCCATAGATGTCCTGGGCTAAGCTACATTCGTCTTTTCAGTAGCAGTTTCATATCTGCTCAAACATTTAGAGTTTGTGCCCGTACCATTAGCTAGTGGTTGGTTTTCAACCATGATAGAAACCGTTTGGCTTGCGCTGTGAGTTCCTGACAATGCTATGAGAAATGAAAGCGGTGAGTTTCATTACCAGCGTTCCTCATGCGCCTTTGACCAGCAACTCTGACATCTGCGTATGCAAGGAGTGGGTCATTGCATAAAAGAGGAATGATCTGAACCTGGTTCCAGGCTGTGACCTAGAAGCTGAAGAGCACAGTGTGCCATTATCCTTCCCTGGAGCTTTATAGTCCTGCTCAGGAATTTACTCTGACATTTGTCCTGTCTCTATAGATTAAGCAGTTTGCTGTTTGCTTGCTGCAGTCTCACCATCAGAGAGTAATGCGCTTTGTGGTTTTTCTTCCTTGCCTTCAACCTTTATTGCTATCTAGTAATGTAATAATAATTTATTTACAATGTATTTCCTCATGTGCTTTGTATGTCTCATAATATAAACACAACTGAAAATACACTTTAAATGATTGATGTTGCAGTACAAATAGAAAAATAAAGTGGTTTAGTCTCTAAAAGTAATAAAGTAGCTGATTTAATACAGTGCAAATCTTTTGTGGGATTGTACTATGTGGTAAACATGGTATCAAAAAAATAATCAAATACATGATAAATATATAAAAAACATAAGTATCATAGGTGTTCAAATGTGAAAATAAAATCTGGTTTATTTCTATGACAAATAATGTTCACAGGGATGCAAAATCATAACTTCAAATAGTGGTCTTATTATTCAGGTGTTTCCACAATATGATTAACACTTCTATTTTAGACGTGTATTGCCTAAGTAGCTGGAGGCATTAGCATTTGAATATTGACATTTAGTGTGTCAGTGTTTTTTCAAGCTGTGTATTCATTGCATGTGGACTCTTTCTCACATATCTTACTGAATTAAAAAAACCACACTGGGCTAGACCCTAAAACTGTCAGGTAAGATAATTTAAACTTTTCTACATAATTCCCTTTGAAATGTTGAAATTTGCCAAAATACCATGGGCAAGTCAGTGACTTTCAGTTCATAACCTCAGTCATTTCCTGATCTAAAGTTGTGATATGATCTCTCTGTAGCACCACATCTTACTTATTCTTTTTATTTTCTGCATTATCACTTGCTTAATATGTTTTACATGTAATTCTTTCCTGGTTAAACAGGTGCAGAAGAAACAGTCTTTAAATCCACAGAGTATGTATAGAAGTGGAAAACTGGGAGACAAATGTGGTGTTTTTTTTTCAAGCTGATTGCCATTTCAGTTGAACCTGAGAGTCTTCATGTAGGTCTTCATTAGCTGTAATAAGATTCTTTAAGCATCCCACCTGTTCTTTCTCAGGTCAGGAGAAAAATAACTGAAAACCTTTGATTTTCCTCCATCCTTCCCTGCCTCAACCCCAAGTTATTTTTTACTGAGTCAGACTATTGTCATTGACTCCCCATTTTAGGCCATTCTTTGTCTTTCATGTTTGGCATGCCTTTTACAACCTTTCTCTGCACAGCCTTTGCCAGAGCAGTGTGTCAAATAACAGGTGCAATTCAAAAGTAAAGAACAAAAATATTTCTAAATTGAGAGAAAGAATCATATTACTGATACACATGATCTTATGATCTTTGAAAAGGGAAAAAAAAAAACCTGAGGAAGCCTTCCTAAGCGAACAAGATTCAAGTGGGAAATTTGAGATAAGTATTTAATGCTTTCTTACCTTTTGGAAGAGCCTCTATTCAGTCAGTAGTTACAGTAATGCTTGCAGAATACTGTAGATGCATTTTGAAATGTTCTCTTTGCATGGGGGTTTTGTGGTTAATTACTGGTGTTGGTTTATTTGTGTATCCTTTAGAGGATAATTATTAAGCAGATTCAAAGGTGGTGACAGCTGCAATGCCTCTATGCTGATTGCAAAAAGCTAGTTTGTGAAATTTGCAGACCATATATGTCCTAAAAATATTGTGACAGTTTGCTTGCTGAAACATTACTTGCTACAAATGTTTGTTATTTCAGAACTGTACGCAAAGTAAGGAGTGACTAGAAAGCAACGATTATAAATAGCAGAAATAGCACATGTATTATAGCTGGCAAAGTATTTTTTCGTGTTTACAAGATGTACTTTAAGAGTTGCATTCAGTAATTTATTATCAAACAATATTAAACCTTAATATTTTTTTTCCTTTGGGAGTGTTGTACAATCGTGCAGTAAAGAAGATTATAGGAGATTAGAAAGTGGTTGTAGAGAATACTTTCATCAGCATTCTAGTTACTTGTCACACATTTTGTCAAAGTTTTAAAATTCCTGACCTTTCAAAGGTTCTTTTTTGCTTTAATTTTCGTTAGCTATTAAAGGAGATGTCTTTAACCATTCTAGTGACTGCAGGTATCTCTGTATTTTTCCTATTTGTTGTAGGTCTGTTATTTGAACTGACACTGGTAATGTAATCTAGATAAGTGTTCTCAATGCTTTCAATAAAGCTGATTCCTTTATTTCATTTCATATTGGGACAAAAAATTAAGGCTGATAAAATCAGAAGTTGCATTTGAAATTCTTTGCATTTCTAGTTTCTGAAATCGCAACCTTGTATTTGGGTTTTTGTCATTTAGCAGTAGTGCAAGTACTTACCATTCCTTTTATCTGCCTAGGTATTCAAAGTTTGGGGAAAGAGAAGAGGGCATAAACATTCTGTTCTTCACTGCTTCCTTTAAATTTGCTGCTTCTTCTTGGTCGGTGGAAGAAGAATGCCCGTGACCCTAGGCCTGCAGTAGTCATATACCTCTCTAAAAGAAGTGCAAAATTGTCCTCTTTGACTGGCAATCCCTGTTGGCCACCTTTCTTCCACTGCCTTTTAGTGATTGAAAGTTTTATCTCTCTGGGACAACCTGTATGAAATTTTCCTTATAAAAGTCTGAGACTCAAGTGGTCTAATTAAAAACAGGATTTATTAACAGCACAGAAGCTGCTCAAGATTAGAAGAAATGTTTTGCATAGCATATCTAGGCTGACACTGCAAAGCTCATCTAGATAGGTCTCCCTAGAGTTTAGTTGCAGTGAATAAAAATACCTTACATATATAGAAAATCTTTTTTCTTTTTCTTTTTGACTTTCTTTTTAGGCAGTTTAGTTGCAGAAATCTTTCCTTTCAAGGGACTCAGTCTTTCTTTTTCTTCCTTATATTCCACTCCTTTACATTTGTGACCTTCTCTGTTGTTATTAATTTTTTAAGTATTTTATCAAATCACTGTTAGTGTATTTATGCCTTCCAAAGAGAGGTTACCCCATTCCTGAAGATGGAATTTAGGATCTTTTAAAGACTCTTGTTTGAAGTAATTAAACAATAGGTATGAGCTGGCATCTGGTTGTGTCTGCAGTCTGGGCTGTCTGTAAAGCCCATGTATGGCTCTGACAACTGAGTGGTCTTGATCAGTGAGTGAGGGAATGATTTAGGAGAGAGAACTGTTGATCAAATCCTTGCTGCTAAATGACAGCATTTTTGACTAAATTATTTGTTATTGCCAGAAGGACTTGTTTTCTTTGCCATCAAGATGTAACTGAAAATAACATGTCCATAAGAGTTGTTGCTATTCTATGCATTCCAGAAGTCGATTAAAGACATACAGATATTGTGGGCTGTTACAGGACCTTTCAATACTTTTTTTTTTTTTTTTTCTGTTTTCCTATTGCTACCACAATGGCTTCAGGAAAAATACAATTGATGTTATTCCACTAAAAGCCGTGGTAGAATTACAAACTGTATGCAACTGGAGGAAAGCATATGAAGTGTTCTCTCCAAGTTTCCTCACATTGAAAATATTTTCTTCCTGGCTTTGAAAGGAAAAGTTCAGTCCAGGTGTTCACAGAACATATGCCCAAAATGCTTCTTCCTTGTCTTGGGCCTATTTCCTAAAGGAAGGAAGTAGTTTTATTTCTTAAACTACAAATCTCAGGACTTGCTAAACAAAACAAAAAGCATAATACAATTTCTATCTTGAAAAATTAGTCCAGTTTTAATAACATTAAAAGAAAACGGACAAGCAGAAATACCATAGAGGCAACATTAGTGTTTTATTTCTGATTATCTTTGAGTTATCTGTCGTATGTAGATCAAGACATCATCTCTTTGCCCTCCCTCACATAACATTGTTAAATATGCTTAGTATTTACATACAGTACATACAAATTAGCTCAGTAATTTTTAATTGGTGAGGTCATCTCAATGGCATGAAGTAAATACACACAACAGTGTGGAATCCACGTGTATAAACTTTCTCTCTGTATAAACATGATTGGCTGATATTAGAACTGAACCTTTCCAGAAGTAGTTGAATGGAAAGTCAGGCATTCATGATGCTGGAGCTCTGGTTGTTGTGGGAGTACATTTTAAAAAAAATCCATGGTTCTTTCTCTTCCAATAAAGCCTTTATAATGGCTTTCTATCTACTTTTGTTTGTTAGATTCATGGTTGTTGTAATTGCTCAGCAAGCACTGAGATGCACCTCAGCCTTGTTTTACTGAACTTCTTATTTTATATCTTAAGGTACATTTTGTGTTGAAATTTCTTAGCTATTTATATGTAAATAAGTAAGTTTTCTGTAATTGCTACTAGAATAGTCTCCTTTCAGCCTGGTAATCTAATCTAAGTTGCACATTTTTGTCTTCATTATCCACTCATAATGGCATTCGAGGGCAAACAGTTTGATCCATCTGTCAACATTGCTTTCCTATGTAGTAACAGAGAAGAAAAGAAACTTTGTTTTGAGGATTAAATACAGCTATTTTTTAATAGCATACAGTGTTGGACATAGCACAACAACTGAGTAGGGAGCAGAAAATAAGCTTTTAAATGCAAAGCAGAAAAGGATTTAAATTGTTTGCTTCAAACAGGCATAGGAAGAAGCAAGAAAGATAATTGGGATTTATTTGAGA
Source organism: Tringa tobata (assembly GCA_033628505.1). Taxonomy (NCBI): domain Eukaryota; kingdom Metazoa; phylum Chordata; class Aves; order Charadriiformes; family Scolopacidae; genus Tringa; species Tringa tobata. The sequence continues at coordinate 2,168,863 of JAHREE010000367.1, read as the reverse complement.
TGAGAGACCGAGAAGAGTATATTGTACATCAGACAGATAAATAACTTTGCAATGTAATATTTTTGGTTTTAGCTCATAAAGGCATATCTTCCACCACAGAGCTAATTCAAAGCTATTCAGTCAGTGGAGAGCTTTCACCCACTTTGGTGGAGTTAAATCTATGTAAAGAATATCTGTGTTGCTATAAACAGGAGGGGCATATGTTACATCCAGAGAATGCCTGCATTAAAAGGGAAGAAACGCTGTTTAATGCCCTCAGTGACACTGATGTAAATTACATCAGTGATTGATGATTGGATATTTAAATCAATTGATTTGATATTTAAATCAATTTATTTAGATCTGTTCAAGTTTCTTCGTGTACACATTTGAATCTGTTGCAACTGATCTATAGCAAATGAGTTTACAGTGTGGTCAGTTGCCTAATTTGTGTGATTTATCTATAGATACCTCAATGTGATTTTGTATGTGCTGTTGGGAAGTTATGGACAAGACAATTATATTCCTCTAGGAAGAGCATTGGATGTAGAAGGTCTGAAAAGTAATTTTGAGAGGATAGATGGAGGAAAGATTGGTGTAAGAAGAAAACAATTTCAGGTCTCAAAACAGACATAAAAGTAGACCAGTTAAGGAGAACTGTGTTTCCAGGTGGTACCATGCAAAGAGACATTCACAGAAAGAGTGGTCCGACACTGGAATAGGCTGCCCAGAGAGGTGGTTGAGTCACCATCCTTGGATGAGTTTAATAGTCGTTTAGATATGGTATTGGGGGATATGGTGTAGGGAAGAACTTTGTAGAGTAGGGTAGATGGTTCGACTCGATGATCCCAAGGGTCTTTTCCAACCTAGATGATTCTATGATTCTATGATCTGGTTGAGTCACTTCGAGTCATTTTATTGGATGTCTAAGAACTCTCTTTTAGAACAGTTAGTGAATTTGATGCCTGTCAGTGTCCTAAGAGGAGGGAGTGCTGGGTTGGAAGAGGAGCTCCAAGAGCACTCTGCAAAGTCAGCAGGAAGAAAAGGGCTGAATTATTCCTAAATTCTTTCTGTATATGCTATAACAGGGTGGAAGTGCCGTGTTATTGCTAATAGCAGATTTTACTTACTTTTTGAAAAGTAGGAAAGTTGAGTTTTGTACAGAATGTATCAAGAGTATTCTTCGGTGAAAAAAAATACATGGAGAAGAATGCAAAATTTTTGGAGAAATGATTGCCTGAATGATTGCAAGGATGATACTTTGTGCTGGTGTATGTATATTCATGTGTGTTTATGTTAACCTATTGCAGGCTGGTAACCTAGGTGTTGCATGTTGTCTATATATCCTGTTAAGGCACAATGCAGATTCTGGCAGAAAGTAATTCTAAGGTAGATATTGAAGAGTCTGACAGTGAGATAATATCCTTGAAGGTCTAGATGTCACATATCAAAAAGTGATACAAAACGTCTCATTTGATGTTCATTGTCATTCATGCAGTTTTCATGAACTCTTACATATTTTAGTGCATGTTCATGTAGTGTGGTCAGTGGAGAAGTGTGAAGTATTCATGAATATACATGTATATTTAATAACCACTCCCAAGGGTATCTTCCTGTTCTGGTAATTGGTGTTTCACATTCCAGCTCCTGTACTTGTGAAACAAATTTTGTCAGATTTGGCAGTCAGAGAGACTGTACAAAAGATAGTTCTGGAGGCTGGATAGATGCTTGGCGTTTCAAACGCAGAAACATGCATGCTCCTCTCTGAATAGTGCACAGCCAAAACTTCATTAGATTTTTATCCATGGGAGACATTTTTCTATTCTGTCATCAATCTGGTAACTACCTTCTGTTCTTTCTCCCACAGAAGCCTTCTTAGTAAAATCCTGTGGAGTAGCTGTTTTGTGCCAAACACCTGTAAAATCTGGCCTTAAAGCTAGTTTAATCAGTCCAAGCAGACTTCTTTAAGGTCAAGAAGTGATTTTCCAATGATATAAAGCCAACTCACTGCCCTGACATTGTCACTCTTTTTGATTTAATGAGAAAGTTGTGCCATAAAGAATAGTAGAAAGTGCTTTTTGACACCAGTTTTGACTTTGGGTACTCTTGTAATATAAAATAAAGTAAAGCTGTTTTCTAGCGTGGGCAGATGAAGATAATGCAAAGATAATTTTGTGCATTTCAGTTTACTCACATTGTAGCCTACTCTTTCCGCAAGAAAGTAAGGAAATAACTAAATAACTGAGTTTACATACAGATTATTGCAGTGGGATTGTTATGAGAATCTATCAAAATCACTTGTCTCAAAGATGCTTCACTGCTGTAGCAGCAGTTCATATGCAACTATTTACCAATGCAAACTTGAAAACATTATTCTGACTAGGAAAATGTTGTTCATTATAGCAGCGGTTGGAGCCATTTTCTGTAATTACTTATCCTCCAACAATGTTTAGGTTCCAAAGGGAGACTTGCAATGCTTGATAAACCTTAAAGAGAAATGACAACGTGGCTTCAAATGGTACCTAGGAGAAAAAGATGCAAGAACATGGCTTTGGAGCATGGACCAGAAATATTTTGCTTTTCCTTCACTATGTTGCCTAAGATGGCTAGCAAATGGACAAAAAACCATTACAAAATTCTATTGATTATATTAAATGCTTTGAAAATTTAAGCATGAATATGTATTAAAAAATCAGAAGCAGGTTCCACATTAAACACTTGATATTTAATGATTTTTTTTCTCTGTCGAGTCTGTGCATGAGAGAGAGAAATGAGACTAATATTTTTCTTTTTGTGTGATGTGCTCATTTACTAGGACAAATCCTCTTTTCTCTACAGAAGCACATATGGCAGGAGGAAACAAAATAAATCTGGTTCCTCTTTGTAGAACGGAACAGGATGTGGAAAGCTTATGTTAGAGTATAAGAGGACCACAGCCTTTCACATTAAGGACATATGCTTGAAGGGGATCCATCTGCACTGCCGTGCAGACGTGTTATCGGAGCTCTGTGACTGTACTGGGCAGGAGCCAAGGCTGCTGCTGCTGCTCTCAGGGACTCCAGCCACCTCCCAGCGAGCGCTTGAAGTGAATGAAGGTTCTGCACCCCACTGAGGGCCCCTTTGTCAGACCAACATTCTTCAAATCCCTGCGTAGTTCACTTTATGTTTTTAGAGATGGTTTTGAATTTTTTCCTCAGATACTTTCTGTGAAAAAAATCAAAATTTCCATTCTTGAGATGGATACCTCCAGTACCTCCCAGGACTATATTTTCGTGGCTGAATTTTGAACCTCTTCATAGTAGAGAGCTTTAATGGAAACTCAGAAGAGAAGAGATAGTTTAGTGTGCAATTGTAATATGTTATCTGAGCTAAATAGCGTGCACAATGCAGAGCTTTAAACTTAAGTGCCAGGTAAATAGGAAGCAGGAATATTTCTTACTCTTGAACTTCTCTGGCCTTAAGCCAGGGTACTTAACATGATATTATTAGCACTTTATTTTAATATAGAATTATTGGACTCCAGGTGAATGGAAGAAAGTGATTCAAATTCGAAAATGCTAAACTGCATAAAATAGCTGCAGTTGACTGACTGTAATTGTCTTTGGTGAAGGACCTTTCGAGGTAGGTTGACTCAAATTCAAAGCACACAATTGTTGATTAAATATCATCTTTTAGTCACAGGGAGAAAGAGGTTTATGTTTCTTGTTACCAGGTCATCCTGCTTCTATTTAATTTTCTTTTCATTTTTGTTGCCCATGTTGTTGCTGTAGCAGAGCAGTTATAATAACATGGGAAAAGAAATTCAATCATATTTGTATCTAAACTGCAGACTGATAGGCTTTATTTTGAGTAACTGCTTCCCTGCTGTTTTCCAGGCATTGATAACATACTTCTATGTATTATTGGAGGTGCCATAGCTGAGGATGGTGTGGATTAAACTTTGCTATAGTATAGTAATAGTATGAGATTGCTCTTTCAGTGCGCTGAAATAAATGTTTTCATTATGGCCTTAAAATAAATTAATTTGGTGCCTTGAAGCACCAATGCAAGGCAACCCATAAAACTATCTTTGGAAGCCTTCAATTCATAGAAATATTTTCTTCTTCTTCCTAGTGAAATATTTTTACCCTTTCATTTGCCACAGATTCTGTCCTATGCCACTTTTAATGCCAATAAGCACAATTTTTCTCAGGGCCAAAATCATCCTTCAACGTTGATTTCTTGCTGAAGACTCAACAGCTTACTATTTGCATAGTCACAATCTGTTCTGCTTTCAACGCACTGCACTGCTTAGTCCAATCTTGTTCTTAAAGTAGAGTCATGGGGACTATCTCCGACTGTGAAACACAGGCACACACCCCAGCCACATCCCTGTTTTATTTTAGACATGTCCTAATTTCCCTGGAAAGGAAACCTGGGTGACTGTGCCAGAGGGGACATCTGCATGTCACCAGCTGTAGCTGATCAGGAGACCAGAACTTCAGGACCATTGTAGAGGGCACCTCCCCTGCTCGAGTGGTGGTGGTTAGGACCTGTCAGTCTTGATCAGAATACCAGAAGGTGTAACGAGCACACCAAATATGCCTGTGGCTGTGTCTGATAATGAACGAGATAATAATAAACTCTCCAAATACTGATGATACATATGGATCTACAGCTGTAGTGTAGGCTGAGATAGTTTCCCTGCCTGATTTTAGGAAAAAAGAAAGCAGATTCATATGCTCAATGATGCCCTCGATTCCTTCTTCCAGCATTGTCTGGAATCCTGTATTGGAGTAGGCGTAGCTACTCTGCCTGAGGCAGAAAGCATTTTCCCAGTGGTATCTTTAAATAAAAGACAGTCTGTCCTTCTGCTTCAGTGGCACTAAAAAATTTGGTTTTGTAATGTCCACAAGAAATGTGCGTGTGTTTCTGTGCTGGGGTGGTGGTGGTATTAATCATTGTTCAGTTTTCCTTTCATGGTCTTCATAGTCAAATCATCCTGCTTTCTTCTGAGACTACAAGCCCTCAAGCAAGAAAAAGCTTTTGTTTTTTATGTTGATTGGTTTATAGAGTATTGGCAAAAGTTACAAATAAGGACTAAGTGTACCTTGTCCGAAAGAAATGGATTGTGGGGGTAATTTCATTTTACATAGGCAATACAGGAGTGGCTGACTGTATGTATGTCATTCAAACGGAGAAAATATAGAAAGGGTGTGTCAGAGTAAAGATAGTCAAAGGATTTTCTCTTTAGAAAAATACAAAAGAAGTAAAAATATGTAGGTAGTTTAAAGATTACAAAATTATAAAGCACAGAAGTGACAGAAACCAAATCTTAATAATTTATTTTCAAGCTCTCTGATGAATAAGGTTTCTTCTATTTTAGTCCTACGAAGTCTTTGATATGTCTTGGGAACACTGCAATTAAAGTCGAGCAAAACACTTCAAACTTAACTCTTATTCATAACTAAGCTGAGAGGAAAAGAGCCCACCAATTTTGCCCTTGTGAGATTTGAAGTTAGTTGTCATCTCTTTTTGGCTCAACACTTGCATGAGCTGGTCTTCATGAATCATCGGCTTTTCATCTGGTAGTTCTGCTTACATGTCTGCAACAAATTCCTAATTTTCTTTCATTTTTTTTCTTTCTTTCTGTTTTCTGTTTTTCTTTTTTTCCTTTTCCCTTTCCTTGTCATGTGAGACTCTCAAAGCATCTTTAAGCTTATAGTATTATGTATTTTCTTTTACATGCAAGCTATTCAGTTTAGACTGTGACATTTAATAGGAGTTCTACATAAGCCTGAGCAGCTTCTTCTTTCATATAGTTTGCCATCTCACAAGAAAATCACACAGAAACTCTGAAATGTCATTATCTCTGTATCTAGATATTGCTTAAAATTAATGTAATGTATACATAGTATATATAAAATGTAATACAGCATGCACACATTTACAGAACGTACCAGCATGCTGCATTTTTTTTTTTTTTTTGCTAATTGGCATCTAAAGGCCCACTTAGAAATCTCTGTAGCTTACAAAAGCAGATAGGTTGACTTCTTACACCAGAGAGCTAGTTGGATCTATGACTTCCTGAATGTTTAGAGAAAAGAAGAATGTGATAGAGAACCATTGATTTAAGTATAGTTAGGTATTGAGTCTATTACGCCAAATAAAAAGTCCTGCAAATCCTCTACAGGATATGTTTATAAATAGAGGAATCATTCTGGAAACAACTCAAATGCTGTCACCACTGGAATGTGTTATTTTTACCTTAATACTTCAAGCTACTAAAATTATTGTAGTGCTATAATGATGCTATGGGGTAATATCATGCCTTATCCATATTTCCTAAAGCTTTGGGAAGAGTAGTTAACAGGTGGATGTGTCAAGTTTATTATTGCTCTTTCTTTAAAATCTAGGAGAATTCAAATAAACTTAAATGAAGTGATTTTGTTTTTATCTTACATAGGCATTCACTTAGAAATACATAAAGTTATCCCAAGAAAAGAGCTTAGTGTTCCTCATTAGTATTGTGAATATAATTAATAGAACTCAGCAAGTGAAATAAATTGACATTTCAATAACTGTCCAATGGACCATGGATTTACTAGTCTTTTGTTTGCAGCAATTTTGATCAAACTTGGATCTGACAAGCGTAAAAATAAATTAAATCTGTAAGTGGGAAAGGTTGTCTGTTATTTTATATTCTGATGCAAAGCAGTTTTGTAATAATTGTAGTCACATTTATATGTTGAGGTTGGCTAGCCTTTCAATTTGTTGTATTAGTCTAGTTGAAAGGAGCGACTCAGACTGTGAACTTTAACAATCTATACATGCATTTTTTTCATAATTTCTGTGAGTATATAAATGTAATATTTGTAAAAGAATATTGACGTCACTGGAGGCTCTATTTCTGTATTCACAGCATCACTAATGCTGGGTTGTGTGTGTGTTGGCCTTGATCAATTGGGCTCATCATTGAGGGCAGTTTAGTTTTTGCAAGTCCTTTATTGGTAGCCTCTATGATAGAGCAAAGAGCACCAAATACTGCTTCGTTAGATGAACTTGTAGAGGAACTGTATGCATAAATACCAACTTTACTCCCCTTATGCTATCAGTAGAAATCTTTCAGTTAGTAATAACTTCTCAAAGTGACCGTAATAGCAGACATTGTGTTCATGTGTCATCCCACTGTCATTGTGGGATTTGAGCTTTTGTAACCCTTATGTGGCTGTGGCTGTGGAATAAAATTGCTGTCAGTCTTGCATGTCGCATTCATCTGTGATAGACTGAATTAAAATAACTGACCCATTGTAGCACTGGTTATTTTTCATACATGACCCCATACAACACATGCTACGTGTTTCCAGTCCTGGAAACAAAATGTTGTTAATTAGGGTATAAACTGTAGGAAAAGAGAGAGGATGTAATCAAGAGATGGCTGGATCAGGCTTGAAGCTGGTAAAAAAGAGGCACACTGACAAGTGTGGGCATATCACTAGGTGACGTTGATTAAAATAAACAATCTGTGTTGTGAGACTGATGTCTGCATATATTGCATTTGTATAATTCATGTCCATTTCCTTCCATTTGAAAACTGAAATGGCAGATGATAAAATATAGACGTTTCAGCATAAATATTGAAAAGTAACAACTTCAATATCCAGTCAAATCACACTGAAAATAGTCTCAGTAAAAACAAACTGTTAACATCAAGGTCATTTTTGTGTAGAATTTACCTCTGTCTAAAAAGTATTATTTTAAACAATGTTATTGGTTTTCTTTAGTAGGGCCATATTAATCATAAACGCTTACTTGCCAAGAAACAAGTAGGAATCATGACTTCCCTTGGTAAACTCCCAGGGATGTTCTTACATATTTAAAAATAACTGTTTGGGAAAGGAAATGTCCAATAATGAAAGTATGGTGTCAACAGTCTGTTTTCACAATATATATTACTATATACTATTTTTTTCCCCAAAGTCTAAGTTCAAAGTCAGGACCAGACAACCACCACAGTTGTCAGACACCATATATTTTTCTTTTTTATTTTACTTGATGTTATTTAAAAAAAAAAAAGAAAAGAGGGAAAAACATAAAAAGTCTGATGAAAATGATCATAGGGTTATGTTTTATTGCTATTTGCTCAGAAGCACATGACAGATCAGTACCGCAGTTGCAGCACTACATTCAGCTGTATAGTGCACATGCTACTGGTGAGTCTTTTTTCTCGGGGGAGATTGATTTCACTGGGCAGACAAGTATAATTGCTCATCAACGCTGATAAAGGTTTTGCAGTTTGCCAATGTGATTAGATTACAGGAAGATACTACAACTACCTCTGTGACTTGCAGTATGTTAGTCTACTGTATTGTAAATCAGCGGTGTCTAAAAATATGTGGGAAGTATACAGTGGTGACTCAGGAGTGAGAGTTGTATCTAGTTCATTATTTGTGTGTTTGCTACGTGAGATGCCAGCTGTATAAAACTTGCTTCCACTTCCTAAAATGGAGAACATTTCAGCTGATTTTCACTTATCTGAGAATCCAGCAGATGAACTACTATTTGATGAAATAACTGGATATTCTTCCTTAAGTTCCTGTCTGAATAGGGCATTTAGGGAAGCTGAAATTGTGCTCATCAAATAGCATAGTATCTGCATTTCCAAGGAAGTGATGAGAACGAATGCAATTTGGTACTGTCACAAAGTGTGTTGATCAGTAATGTACTGGCATTTCTAGGGCAATAGCACAAAGTTATCTCCCCATACATTTGGGAAAAGGAGGCTAAAATAGACCCTTTGCTTCATGAAAATCTGCCTCTGGCTGTCTCCTGCGTCAATATCATATACTTTTAAAAAAGTCTCAAGTGGTTAGTCTTTCTTTGCCTTTTGGCAATTATTCCCTTTGGGAATAATTACAGCATTTGTTTAATCCCAGGATAAATTTATTCATGGTAACTTTATGGCCATCAATTCTGGCTCAACATTTTCTATCCTCAAAGCATTTAAAAAGATCAATAAACATTTCTTTCTGCTTTTTGCTCCAATTTCTGCCCCCTAGTATATGTAGACAAATATGGCATAGTTTTCTGTCTCACTATTGCCTCTCCTTGTTGCATGCTCTGAGTTGCCTCAGAGAGGATGGCTGGATCTGTATTCAGTATCAAAGTGACGCTTTCTGTTCTTTACTGCAGATAGGTTGCAAGGGTCTCTCTCACAGCTGCACCATGTCGATGCTTTGCAGTCACCTTGACGGATAATTATGCCACATTTCATTCTGCTGTTTTGTACTTTTGGGATGTATGTTTATCCTGCGTAGGTATGAAAGTAAGAACTTAATTCCTTTGCTGTGTTTTGTAGGATAAGACTGTAAACATATGTAATTTATAAACTGTAATAAAAAAGCCTGTGCATCTTTAAGTGCAGACTGGTGGTTACTGGTGAGTTTTTAAAACCATTAATTTTAATAACTTGTGTACAGTTATTAAGTATATCTTTTTTAATAGTATGGACTTTTAACAGCAGTAATTTTTCTCTTGAAAAATCGTTAAGAGCACACCTGTGAGATTTTTTTATTCTGCTGAAAGAGACTGTTAATAAACTAAGGAACAGTAATTGTATGATTTTGTGGTAGGCTTTTGTTTTTATATGAATTGAGATATTTTATGTTGTGCTGGATCTATTCTTTATCAAAAATACATATAGTTCCTTTTTGGTTTTGCCACGTACATCTGTGGAAAATGTCTTGAATATTCATCTACAGGAGCTAGAGACATGATGATATGGTTAAATCTGTAACTGTCCAATTAGAGGTGCATTGCCAGTTAGCCTATGGCCAGGTTGGTTTAATAAAGGGCATAATGATATAGAGATTTTATTTCTTAATTTCCTATGCATGTGAAAGAATATATTTTAAAAATAATTGTTGCCTTAAAGCAGTGACACAGTGCACAAATGAAGTTCAGGACTTATTTGTAATTTCTCTTCAGTGCCTGTTGTGTTACTCACAAACCACATAATTTTCAGTTTGCACTGAGAATCCTATATGTTTGTAAAATAGATTTTCTTTAAGTTATTTTTGCTGTTTTCCTGACTTACTGAGCAATGTTATTTACCTACTAATGTTCATTTGGACCCTGTGAGACTCTTAAGTAACTGCAGCTGGGACACAGAGATCTGCCCTGGTTGCACGTGTCCTGGAACCCATAATGTTCATCATGCAATTGGTTAGCTTGGTGATTTCCTGCTTTTTAAAAAAAAATAAAAGCCTTTCTCAGTTTTCTGATGAAGTGTAGACCCCGGAATAGTGCTTCTGGTCTGTCAGAAATAGGCATGCCTTTCCCCATCACCTTGCACAGACTTCTTAAACCAGTCTGCAGCGCACACTCCTCTCCCTCTCCCCGTCCGTTCCCCCACCCCTATCACAGTTAAGCCCCAAGGTTTCACAAAAGATTTGCATGTCCCTTCTGTATCTTTAAAAAGTTTCATCTGTTATTTTTCATACCTGAGGTCTGTGTTTAGGAGAGATCTGCTGCAGGAAGGACCCCTTTCAGCACTCCAGGGGTTTCTCTCTCCTGGCATCCCCAGTTCTTTTTAGGGAGGGAAAACCTTCTCATTCTAGGGAGTCAGTGTGCAGCACCAGGACCACAAAAAAATAGCATTTTTTTTTTCCACTTCTGTCCATCCCCACCCCTTTAATAGTAAATACATGCTAAACTGAAAACATATAGTTCTTGTATCTCTTTTGGGGACCTATAAAATGTTGAGTAATAGCTTGCTTGATGCGATACAGCAGGGGTAGCACTGACATGATCTAAGCGACAAATTAGGAGAATCATTTTTGTTGCAGCATTCTGAGTGGGTCTGTGTGGAACAAGATTGCATTTGCTAAGGGCAGAGAAACTGATGTTGCAGCAAATGAGACATGCGATGCTGAGTGTGCAGTTGGGAGTTTTAAATGTGTGACTTTCCAGAGATAACAGAAATAAAGAAGAGAAAAAAAAAAGAGCTCTTAAAAAGGGGAGAAGATTTTTGGAGAAGAGAGAGACCCAAACTTTACCCTATTTGGTGGTGAAGGAGGTAGTATAAGGGCCGTGCCAGGTGTAAGGCTTTGTGTTGAAGCAATCAAACAGGGCACGGCAGCAAAATAACTGGAGAATGAACAGTGTTTTGAGAAGATCAAGTATGTTGAACTTTTTTCTGAGGAAGTGGGGGATTTGGAGAAGAGCTGAAGTGGGTCAGCAAGGAAATTGCAAGTATATGTGGAGATTAGGGAGAAGATGATTCATTAACATAGAAATTAAAGTTTAAAAAGATGTGAGTAGGAGAATATGTAAAAAAGAAGGACTGAAAACAAGAGGAAGCTGATAGTGAACAGTTGAACATAAGTACATGGCAGAGACAGAGGGGAAAAGAAAGGGAAATCACTGTTTGCTGTACAGTTCCAGAAGGAAGAGATAATGGAGGCAAGAGCTGATTTGGAGGAGGAGAAGCTCATCAGATCTTCCACACAGTTTGTTTCAGGAGGGAGGCCTTTAAGGCAAATAAAGAGGTTGTATCATGCTGAAAGTCCAAAAGGTGGCTGCGTTCTGAAAGATATTTAAGAGAATGGGTCAAGATGAAGAGGATTAGAAGTAGTGGTGGAAACCGCGGACATGTAAAGGTATTTTAGGGATAAATGGGTTGAATGGGGAGAAAGGAGAGTATAAAGGAGAAGGTCAGAATAAAGTAAGCCTCAGCAAAGGAGTGCGTCCAGTGCTATAGCTGAATGGTTTTACTTTCTGTTGTTTACCAATAAACCTGTAGATATTTTGAAGTTTCCAGAAAGCAGTGATATTTTCATACATGATTGAACATAATAATGTAAGGTATGAAAAACATGTAAGTTGAGAGCTATGCATTGATTGGTTTTAATTATGTCAACCTTTTCCATTGCCCTATGAAAATTCTTGAAATGCAATGAACACTTCCTTTATTTTGAGCCCTGGAAATAACTTGTGTTTACTAAAGATACTTCAAACTAGTTTGGGCAAATTCATTAAAAAGTCAACTCCATCTGAATAGAGTTTTCCAAAACTGAAAATAAAGTTTGCTTCATTTTGAGCAAACCTATTTGCAATATTCCTGGTTGTATGATTGCGTTTTTACCTTTGGCCAATATTTAGTCGTTTTTTGTATTCATTTATGACACCTTTGTAAAACCCTGAAAGAGCAAGACCTGAAACAAGTTTGTGGATCAAAATATTTATGAATGCCTCCTTTTTTCAATTTTCATCCTCTTAAAAATATATATCCTGAGAAATATGTAGTGATCAGGGTATGGTGAAGAATAAGATGGAATTTCTCCTCCGTTATTATGTTAGCAGCATAAGCGGAATAACTTAATTTTGATCAACAGGAAGGTAAGCATTTAAGTAGAACGTAGAATTTCCATGTAACTATCTAAACAAATGTTACTTTTGGTGTTATAAATCAGTATATTATAACTTCTGGCCTGCCTCTGACAGAGATTCAAATAGGCACTCAGGCTAGCTCCTTGCCCTGCAGGTGGCATGGAAAAGACAGATGGCTGTATCCACATGAGATGATACCTGTTCAGTCACATAAGAAGTTAGAATGGAATCATTAGACAAGATTTTAGATACTGGAATAAAATGCAATTTCTGTGTAAATAAAGAGACTGAAGACTCAGTAACACATGAAGCCAAACTGATTGAACCCAAATGAGATGTGACCAGCTCCATTTCTTTAATTAACCACCAGAGAAATTAACAAAAATATATTTAAACCTGTAATAATCTCTAAATGACAGAGTTATACTTAGGAAATATTAAAAACAAAAAAAAGTTATAAATAGATATATTTTAGTATTTTTAGAATTTCCTTATGAATGCTACAGCCTAAATAGTACTGCTAGAATCATTTAGTAAACTGTGTGATTTCCACCTCTGAGCGGCCTGTGATTTGACAGTTCTATCATATGAAATGTGTAGTATTAAATGGTAAGCCTATATCAGAATTGGAGTAGGTCAATGCTGCCATTGTGAAATGATGTGTTTACTTATTGTGGTGATCAGTTCAGGTAATAAAGTACATTTTAATAGCTAATATTGAGGGATGGTATTAATGATAGAAGTCACTAAAGAATCACAAATGGAAGAAAAAATAAAAGGAAAGGAAGGAATAAAAATAAAAGGAAAGAATAAAAATAAGAGGAAAGGAAGATGAAGAGAGTCACAATATTTCTTCCTTTACAAAACTATAATAATGATAAATGCTGAGTTTCAAGCCAAGCAGATTTTTATTGTCAGAAATGCTTATGACAGAACATGTTCGGACAACATCTTTGTTCCCTTGAACATTGATATGTTACAAGGATAGGCTGTCTGATATTCTAATTAAAATGTTAGTGTTTTGAAATGACAAATCTAATGTTTTTTGGAAAATTTTCAATATATATCAAGTTTCTGCTTGCAAGCATTTACTGATGTAGCACTTACTATGTCCCATCCACAATATCTGTATCAAATAACGGCTTGCAAGAAGGGCAGAAAAGTTCAAAACTGTGGGATTTAATCTGTTTATTAACGAGATTCTGCAAGAGCCATGGAATTCTAGCTTTGTTAATTTTGACAGGTTTGTTTTATCCTTATCACCTTTGTAACCCATAATACCTTCTTTTGGCAAAGATCTGAATTCACTGTCATGCTAATTGTTTTCCATGTTTTGCTAATCTTTTTAGGTAGCTCACAGGACTTACATAGCTAGTATTTAGGATATAAGCTTTTCCTTTCTTTTACAAGAAAAGGAGGTGCTGAGAAAAGGAAGGGGAAGAATATTACCTAGATGTAATTGCTTGAGAAAATTAATTTAAATTGTGTGGGAGTTAATCCTTAAATCATCACTGGATTATTTTGATGAAGATGTTGGCACTGTGCATAGATACCGCCATTTTGGTTTTTTGCTTATTTTCTCTGTATTAAATACAAGCCTTTGGAAGCTCGTCCAGACATATTATCCACTCTGTGGTGAAAGATTTAGAATTTTTTTTCTTTATTTATTACCTTTAAGTCTTTCATCCAAAATCACCAGTATGATCAGTTAGAGAGACCTACATTAAATTCATTATCAGAAATTAGATGTGTAAACTGAAGAAGTCACATATTTTCCTCAATCCTTCAGTAATATAAGGTGTTATTAAAATAATAAAAATTAAAGAAAAAAAAAAGCCAACACAATCATCACCCCACAAATTACTAAAAAAACTATAACCAATAAAGGGATATATCTGAAGGGTTTTTCTGTGCTACCGATCATCTCTTAAAGTTGGTGAAATGTACACTGTTTCTTAGTTCTATTATTCATAGCAGGCCTAAAACGTCTTTCACCAGAATAGTGCTGCATATAAAAGGAATCAGATTTCTTTCAAGATAAAAACTGTTTCCAAACCCTTTGTTTAAGAAGTTTAAATGTAGCTAACTTTTTAAAAAACTTGGTCACAGTGTCTGCTTTATTGGGTTTTATTGTCTAAGAGATAATTTTAGGGTTAGATCTGAAGAATCCTCACATTAGTATGTTGCAAGAATCAAATGTCTTACCAGCAGGGATGGTAGTATTCCATCCCACCCATTCCTCCAATTTTATCTGAAGTAAATAGTATATTTGACATCATTGCTATATTCAGAGATCTATCACATTGCCTTTGCAATGTACCCACTCTCATCCAAAGGACAAATATGAAGCTAAATTTCTTGTACTCCCCTACCTGAATGTCACTAATATTTGTCCTTTTTGAGAAAAAAAAGGTACGATTTAGCAAGTTCAGACATGAAGACATTTCAACAGTTTGAATTTAGAACAGAGTAAGCTAACAGAGCTTACTGTTGTTTTCTTCAGTTGCTATTACATAGATTATACATTTAATTGACAAAGTATTTACTAAAAATGTTTTTTGTTTTCCTTGAGGGTTTTATGAGATGCTATTACTTCCTCCTCACTTCCTTTTTCTAGTCACAGTGTTTCCAGCTATTTTTTTGATTGCTTTTAAAATTCGTTCACTCACAGATATTAGTGGGTGTGGCCTGCAAAGTATCATTCAGTAGTCATTTGGTTTACTTAGAATGTTTATGTATATATTAATTACTAATAGTGTAGAGATTATTTCCTGTAATGGAAAATAACCAGTCATTTGTGGATAACAACAAGGTTAGGTTAAAGCTCAAGTAGCGACAAGTTGCTTATAATCATCTTTCATTTTATATTTCCTTTCTGATCCAATGAATATTCACCAAGGGAATGATAATTTTAACTAAGTGATTTGTAGCTGGATGTTAGCCAAATTAGTTTAACTCCAGGGATTGAATGCAAATGACATGTAAGGACAACATTAATATATTCACTATGAAGTTGGCAATCTGAATAAATATAATAAGTAGTAGTGTGCCTGCATGTATGCCTTAATCATAAGTATCTTGATATTGGCTAAGAATTTTGATGCTTTTGGATGAACTCTTCATATGAACAAATGCTTGAATGATCTTATTAAAGCTGCCTAATGAATCTGCTGTATACTATGAAATTATTGCCAAGACATTTAGAAATGCAATTAACTGAAAGTGTAATGACAGAAGTTATTTTCACAGAAAAAGAATATATTTTCTTTATTCAAATTTCCTTCTTAAAGGCCTTGGTGGTGGCTGGTTGCCTTAAAGACCCTTTACTGTGATGTGTTGTTGGATAAGAATAAAACATCTTTGTCATACTTAAAATAATAGTGAAAGAATAATTCCCCTGCTTATTGCCAACTAACAAGTCTGTGGTTTCAAATGCTTTAACATATTGCTGTATTCTGTTGCCAAAATTAATCAAGTGTCATTTGCTTGTCTGTGCATTGTTCAGGTAGATCCCTGGGAGGTCTAAAACTCTCTTCTTTGGAAAAGGCAGCAATTAAAAGTATCTTTATTTTCTTTCAAAGAAGTCTGCTTCAGGACTCGTATGATTTTTTTGTCAAAGTTTGTCTTGAAAATTGTCTTTCAGTTTCTGAATGCAAAGGTACACATCCTGAAAAAAAAATTATACACCACACTTTAGGAGTTTGCTGGTTAAACTTTAAATCTCTAACTGTGTTTGAACAAAAAGTTATAGGTTATAGTTCAATAGGTATTTACAGGTCTCCTTGTTCTAGTTGTAAGGATTTCAAATGAGAATTACAGGCTTAGTCTTGGCTTAGCTTCATCAGGGAAAGGTCTCTTTTCTACCATTTATTTCTATGGGAGCTGAACCAAGTACTTTAATTTATTTTGTATTAGCTTGATATATCCTAGAAAAGAATACCATAGAAATAGTTTGATATTCCAAATACCAAACAGTGAATACCAAAGAATGGTTTGATTTTTTTCTAGGAGCAAGAAAATTAACCTTGACTTTTAGCATTAACATTAGAAACCTGCTTATTCAGAGTTGAAGAGCCAAAGTTCATATGGGTAATGGGCCTGTGTAATTTCATGTTGTCTGACTTTTCTTTCTTAAAGAGCAGCTAATTTCTCAGGAATAGAGGCATCATTCCCATGGTCAGCCTTATCTGATCCTTTTATAATTAACAAAACAAAAGACTTGTTCATTTTTCTTTGTATCTTTGCTAATTAGGTTTTTCTGTGCATTCCAGTGATTTTGTATGCTGTTGAAAATCTTTTCAAGTTCCAAATGCAATTTCAAATATTTTCACTATTACAAAATATTTTTTTTTGCATCTGTCAGTTTTTAGTGTGTCCTTTTGTTTCACATTGTAGAATCCCACTGTACCTCAAAATTAGAAACAAGCTGATTTGAATGCAAGTTCTCATAAGTAGCATCTTTGGAAGAGGGAAAAGTAAAGGCAATTGCTGGTATGTGGAAAAAAAAGATATTTACCACAGTGAAACTAAGGAAACAAAAATTGCATTGCAAAAGAAAATATTTTCATCAGAAGCCTTGTAATAAACCCCACTGAGAAAGGACAGTCTTAAATGATTCAAGCAAGGTTAGGTAGTGTGACTTCTTTTGAGAGATCGTTTCATCCTTTCACTTTAAAGACTTGGTTAGAATTCAGTATTTTCACATGCTCAATCTGCAGTGCAGATTCAATACAGTCAAGCTGTTATTATTTAACAAGAATTTTATTTAGAAATCACATGCCCATTTTCAGTTGCAATTAATTTTTGTGGAGTTCTTGCTAAAATGCTTGATATTAAATGTTACCAAACAGCTTGGAGTCCTGAAGAAGATGACACAGGAAGTAGCAGGCAGAGGCTTCTGAAAGGGATCACATTTGAGTTTTTGTGGGAGATAGTATTCAGCAGATATTAGTGTCAGAATATTCTGTGGGTAAATAAGTAGATAGGTTTTGAATAGTATCTTTTGTCAGGGATAAAATAAGAACAAGAGAGAATAAAAACCTTCATACACTTTTTATTTTAGAAGATATAAAATACTTGATCATGTTCCATTTACGTGAATGGAAGAGAAGATATAGCTCCTGCTAACATCTTCCCTACGTTTTGCACATCTGGTGGTAGCTGTGTTCTGATAGGAGGCCTATAGGGATTGCCTTTCACCCGAGGAGAAGGAAAACACACTGCATTTGAGCTCTTTCCTCAATCCGGAGGAGGAGCGGGTTGGTGTGGTGGTACTCTAGCTGTGTGCTTTGCTTTAGAGGTCACATGGGAAATTCCCAGAAAGACAGCTGGCAGGACAGAGTCAATTCTGCTTCCTTTTGTGCATGGGGAACACGGCTGGGCAGACAAATTATTCTTAAATATGGAGGTCATTCCTCAGCCCTAGATGTCAATGGTCCTATTTATGTGGTTGTAGCTTTACTGGAAAAGAGCCAGAATTATTAGCACTTGCACAGTTGAATTCATAGTGAAAAGTGTACTTGGTCCATAATACTTAGGAAGTGACAAGTGAGCTTAGTGGTTAACTGCAGAGATCTCTGAAATTTCCATTTCAGTGAAACCTACTATTATGCTAACCCTCACTTTTACTAGTGATTACTGGATAATTTATTAGAAATTTTAATGATGTGATCACTTTGTTTCTGAAGTATGTATGCACGATAAATGTAGCATGATATTCTCTGTTTTAGAAAAACTTGAAAACAGTAAATATCTTTATGTGATTTTTCAACTGTCAAAAAATCCAATATGCAGTTATGTGTGTAAACAATAGGTTTGTGCAGTAGGATATTATATATACATTGTCTGTCAAATCTGTTTATTCCTATAGGATTTAACTTCAGCAAGTATTATTCAAAGTGAGAAAACCTATTTAGAACTGTCTCATTGACTTGTGTAATCTGCTAAATCACCTGTGGCCACACTGGCAACTTATTGCTACAGTAAAAATATCCCCATTCCTACATTTAAGGGCAGAGAGAATTCTCAGTCCAAACCTCTTCCCAAGTTAGAGAAAGGAAGAGTTGCCTGTCCTCGTAGAAAAAAGTAAACTGCAATGAAACTGCTTTGGAAGTGTGAGAGTAAGACTCTAAAGACTTGCTTCTATTAATTACAGAGAAGAAAAAAAGTGCAAAACCACTTCCCAACTGTGGCCTGCAATCAGAGTCCTTTTAAGGTTTAATGAAGCAGAGTACTTGAAAATAGCAGGAATGTAGCTGGGTGAGTGAGTGGGTTGGTGATCTGAGACAGAGTGTTGTTAAGCTCTACACAAATGATGATGAACACAGAAGCATTGATGCAGGAGGCTATCAGGACCCGTTCCTTCCCCTGCTGTTACCATAATTACCATACCTCGTGATGGCTAAATAGGAAACTACACTTGGTAGATAACAGGCTCTGTTTTTCAGTAAAGTTGTTCACTTTTAACTTTGCTTAATACTGGGCCAAATCAAAATTCAAATTTCCTTAAACTGATTTAAACAAAGACTGTGTTTGTCTGAGTGCAATCAGGAAGTTACAAGGAACTGAGTTATAGTAATTAAAAGAGTTATTATCACTCTACAGACGTTGCTGCTCTCAGTGGTAACGCTCAAAACTAAACAAAAAATCCCCACCAATGTTTTTGTGTATAGTTTTGTGCATGCTGTTAATTATTGACTTCCAGCCGTAGCTGGTAGATTCTTCTGAATTTTGATGTCTTCTTAAACCCCAGTTGTAATTGGCTGGCCATGCCAGCATTGCCAGTTTCTGCAAGCTAAAATGATTTCTGCCTTTCAGTCCTTCTGTTCATCCATCCCTTCCATCCCACAGTTTTGTAAAGCTTAGTGTCCTGCCACCAATGGGCTGGATTCTACAGCTTTTAGCACGTGGTTAGTCATTGTCCAGAACAGGCGTCAAAACCTGTGAAGCTTCCTCTATCCTGCCCAAAATAGCAATTTCATTTCCTGCCTGAGCTGGTCATCTGGTTTTTTGGAATAATCTTACCAGCTGGCAGATGCGATTGTTTTATTCAGCACCCAGAAGCTTTCATTTATTTGCCATCCTCAAGGGATACCTGTTTCTGCAGCACAGAGAAGAATCAAGAACGTGCATGGAAATGAACTAGAGCTTTGTTAAACTGGTTTAAACTCATCTACATTTGGGAATTTGCATTTGTTTAATTAAAGTAATTAAAAATTTATTTTAGTTCTGTTGAAACCACTTTGTCAATGCTAATTAGGTCCTTGTAGTGCTTTAGTGCTATATGAATTAAGACAAAGGCATTCTGGCTTAGTGGGTGGCCTGACTGCTTAGAGTCACAGCTGGAAACCCTCAGGGAATAACAGGAGCAGGCAAGTGAAGGGGCACAGGGAGCCAGGGACAGCCAGGTGGCAGAGTAGTCCCTCACTCCCTGGGGGACAGGCCCTGCAGCCTCTGGAAAAAATATTCTCTGTCATAAACAGTTCTTTTAAATGAACATGTGAGGCCTTGCTCTGTCCCATCAAATGAGTGTATGCATTTCTTGTATGAGAGTATGTTGTGCTGCAACATGGAGGAGACTGTGGACTTCTTTGAGGGAGAGAGGCCTTGTAGAGAGATCTGGCTAGACTAGAGAGCAGGGTAATCACCAAATATGAAATTTAACAAGAGTAGGTGCCAGAACCTCCACCTGAGACAGGATAATCCTGGTTATGCATACAAACTTGGGAGATGAGAGGCTGGAGGGCAGCCCCTGGAAAGAGATCTGGGGGTTTGGGTTGATGGCAAGTTGAATATGAGGCAACAGTGTGCCCTGGCAGCCAAAAGGGCCAACCGTGTCCTGAGGTACATCAAGCACAGCATTGCTAGCTGGTCAAGGGAAGTGGTTGTCCGATGCTGCACTGGTGAGGCTCCACCTCAAGTACTGTGTGCAGGATATCAAGCTATTAGGGTGTGTCCAAAGGAGGGTGACCAAGACAGTGAAAGTTCTTGAGGGCAAGACTTATGAGGAGTGACTGATGTCACTTGATTTGTTCAGCCTGGAAAAGAGAGGGTTGAGGAGTGACCTCATCCCAGTCTACAACTCCCTCAAGGTGGGCAGCAGAGGGGGAGGTGCTGATCTCCTCTCTCTGGTGATCAGTGACAGGACACAAGGAAATGGAATGGAGCTGTACCGGGGTAAGTTCAGATTGCACATTTGGAAAAAGTTCTTCACTGAGAGGGTGATCAGTGACTGGAGCAGGCTCCCCAGGCAAGTGGTCATGGCAGCAAACCTGTCAGACAGAGTTCAAGGAGTTTCTGAATGACATGCCTTGTCATATAATTTAGTTTTAGGTAGTCCTGCGAGGAGCAGGGAGTTGGACTCAATGATCCTTATGGATCCTTCCAACTTGAGATATTCTATGATATTCTGAAAAGCAGCATGGGACCAGGCCAGGGGCATCGTTGGAGCAGCTGAGAGTCTCCAGGGGTAAGGCAGGTTCAAGGTCAAGCCGGGGAGTCAAATTGTGGGTCAGGACTAGCAACATCCCATAAGAAAGAAAATAATGTATTTATCTGTAAAGCATTCCAAAAAGGTCCCATAGCATTTCCTGAGGGCAAAGGAGACAATATCTCTGGCTAATCAGAGAGCTAATAATTATCTCTTCCTTGTCTTTGCTGTTAAATGCGCACATTTACAGATCATACCAATTAACAAATGCAAGACTGAGCGATATGAGCACCTACAGCTTATGTATAGATCACTTGATAAGCTCAATTTTGTTTCTGTATACCTAATGACTTTTTTACTCACTTTGAACTAAGTAGAAAAGAAGCTTTTAAGCAAGGAAATAATGAGGCCCTCAGGTGTCTTAGGTTGGGCTGCATTGCCGCACATGATAGAAAACATTAAATATACAGTATGCACTAGTGTTTGTATAGCTAATTTTCTTTCCAAAATTTATTACACTTTTTAGGGCTTGTTGTATTGAAATGGAAAAGGTCTTTCTAATTTCATTCTTACATTTTCTGCTCCACTACATGAATGATGAAATTGTGATTCAGCAGTTGTGGAGAAGACTGCATCTGTCTCATTAAGATACTTACAGTCTAAAATTTTTCTGGAAGGTACGTGATGTCTCAGTGAGTTGCTGCCAGCAATCTAAAACTCATTTGTTCATGAATGAGCTTGGCAGTAAAAATTCTAGTTTATACAAGTTTTTATTCTCTCTTTCCCAAAACCCAAACCTCCAAAACCAATCTCTTGATGTCATTATTATTTTAAGAAAAGAAAAAATACATTTGTGTTCATAATTTGATTATGAACTGTTACTGTAGCTTACAAAATTGTTCTTAAGTGAACACTGTTGCAAGTACTGTTAAATGTAACCCAGCTACTTGCTACTTATTTTTATTTAGCATTTTGTCAAGGTAATCTGGGATTTTCCATAAACCATGAAATACTTTTTACATTTATGAGTGTAGTCACAACTCGATTTACTTTTGCAAAGACTGGACTACAGAGCATCTTGTCAAAGTTGAGAATATATTTAAAAGAAGAAATGTGATCTGAGATCTCCCAACCAAGGTTGTTGTAGAAATTAATTTACTCAGCTGACTGTCAGCTGGGTGGACCAGCAGTGAGCTGTTAGGGGTCTGAAAACTTTTTTTTATGCATTTTCTGTCTTGTGGCTGTTCAAATGAATTCATAGTTCTTGGTTTATCCTTTTTTATGTTATAGGCTTTATTGTTTATTCGGGTCATGTGCTGTTAAACAGGCTTTTGTGTGACAAAGTGAAATGTTGTGACCTCAGGCCACATCTCAGGCCAATGTGTGCACTACCAAACTAGTTGTTTCATGGCAGCTGCCCATATTTTCCTTTTTAACTCCTGACAGAGCAAAAATAATTTGATCCTTCTTTTACTGGAATTTAGAGTATCTTTGTGTTATATTTGGTGCTGATTAGTAGCAATTATGAGGATAATGACCAAACAGCTAAAAAATCTTGCAGTTTTGTAGAGCTGTAAGGAGAAATTTCCAGTGATGATGACATCGTTAACATGTATATACAAACCCTGGCATGTGTAAGTCAGACTCACGATTATTTCCCTCCCTCATTGACCGTATAGTATATCAAACAAATAAACGAAGAATGAACTCTGGTGAATAAGCATTGAATTCATCCAATTGTGCCAAGACAATGGCATATGTATTTTCATAAAGTGGAGGTTTAGCCACTAAAAACTTGCTTACGTTACAGAAGTTCAGTTCAGACTGTCAAGTTTCTCCTGGATGCCTAACGTTGAGTGTACTTTAGATTCTTGCTTTCAGAATCAGGACAGGTATGCAGGCTGTATTTTTTTTCATAGTGAAGACCACATGAAGAAAATCTTTCCTTGAAATAAATCAGAGTTATCTTTATAAAACATAGAAACTGAAAAAGAGCACAGATTAGCCACAGTGTCCTCCAAGGTTTCTCAACTAGCAGTGATTTTGTTGCAGTCACAGTTAATGTGTAAACTAATTATCAATGGGTTAAAGAGGTTCGTATAAAATGTTGTGTAATGTACATTCCACTCTCAATTGAAGACAGCATTTAATGATATTGGGGAGATATATCAACTATTCCCTTTATGGATATTTCCCCATACTTTCTCTATGAAATCGTAGTATAAAAAAGAAATTTCAAAGAAATATGTATTATTTCAGATAGTGGATGTGTTGTCTGGACTAACCCAGCTGTGGTGGTAGCAGGTGCTGCCCTTTGTGGAGAAACATCTGTGAGTGTACCAGCTGTGCAGACCTTGACCAGCTGTGCAGACCTTCCTCACCCTTGTGAATGAACTGGGATGCCTCTTGCAGGGGTTAGGGGTCAGAGCTACTTGCTGTTCACTGCATTCAGAGAGTTAATGCTGCCTAATCCTATCAAAGACAAGCTTGTGAAAATCTAAAAGAAGAACAGCTTTTGTTTTTTCCTCTTTGGAGCAGATAAACAGGCAGGAATTTGAGGGATTCCCAGCTTGTTCCTATACGACACATTTATATCACAAACATCCTTGCCTGCTGAGCACTCCTTGCCTGTTGCTAGTTGTTTTGCTGCTGGTGACTCATCTTGCCAACTTGAACTGATCACAACTTAAAGCAGGGAAATAACTTCTGTTCCAAATGTGACAACTGTTTTTTGGGGTTTTTTTTTTTGTTTGTTTTTTTTTTTTTAAATAACATTTTGATTACATTCCAATTATCCATTTGTAAAGACTAGTCCCATCGCATGCTGTCTGCACTGCAGACTTGAATAGCAGAGATGAGTGCACTGGTAGCTTTTTATCAAACAGTATAAATCACAAATGTTAGCAGTATTGTCAATTAGTGCTTTTAATGTACAGAGAGTTAAATAAGTGCTAAATCTTAGTATTGCTATTTCTTGGTTAAAAATAAGCATAGACTAATCTTGAAGTTTCTGAATTATACAATCCTTTAACCAAAACTCATAGACACCTTTTTATAATCTTGTACGTTTTCTTTCATAGAAGTAAGGTTATGCTTGCACCATCAGGGCTCCAACAACCCTATTGCTATACCACTTACTAAACAGCTTTGAGTTTTCAGGAACTGTGTTAGTAACCATTTCTGTAGTAATGCATCATTTGGAGTGTATATGCAAAAGCTATCTTTAGATTTTCAGCTAGAAGTATATGGTTAGTATCTCAAAACACTACGTTGCAGCTTAAATATATTCCAGTATATATTTTATGACGTGTGTCTGCAGCAAATAGCTATGAGGAACGGATAGTAGAATATTACTAAGAGAATCAAAATGAAAAGGTTAGATTGTTCTAAATGATTAAATTTGTCATGCAGTAGGCACCAGTGTTGCAAAGATCTGCATGATTTCTCACATTTTTTGCTCTTGATATTCAGCTCTTCATAACCCCAGTAATTCGCAGTGTTGTTCTTGCTTTCTGAAGGTAAGGGCATGAAAATGCTTCTCTCAAACCCAGCTGCATTAAAGTTTGTGTTTCGTACCTCGTTGGATATGCATTTCTCATGAAAATAAAAAAGGCTAAAGTTTAGAGTGGCAAAGACAGTAATGCCAAATTTGAATTAGCTGAGTTAATCTTTCACACAGAACTCTAATTGATACTCTGTGTAACAAGGCCCAATACATATAGTGAGCATCAACACATTTCAGAATTTGCCAGTATTGTCCAAAATATACAGAATAATATGTGAACCACATATTTAAAAGATTCAATATTAGAGCCAGTGGAATTTCTGACAAGTTTTGTTAATCCCACACAATATCTTGCATTTCTTCTTTCCAGGTTTTCATGCTTCTAATACTGAAAAATTTCCAGCCACTAAAAAAAAAAGAACGGCTTTTTTCTTTATTAGTTCCTGACATAAGCTTGTGTCATCAATCTTTCTGGATTGCATTTTCTTTTTGCTATCCTTTTGACTGTTTTCTGAGAGAGGAATTTCTTCCTTTTTTTCTAGGAAATTTTCAGGAAATTTTTTTTAAAAATAAAGCAATGGATCGATGGGTATAATGAAACAAGACTGGCACAAGGATTTTGAGATATAGTAAAACTAGAATTCACTTTGTTCTAACATGAATCCACCCTGAAACAA
Source organism: Tringa tobata (assembly GCA_033628505.1). Taxonomy (NCBI): domain Eukaryota; kingdom Metazoa; phylum Chordata; class Aves; order Charadriiformes; family Scolopacidae; genus Tringa; species Tringa tobata. The sequence goes on along the minus strand of JAHREE010000367.1, from coordinate 2,143,905 downwards.
ATAATAAAGATGCAAAAATGATAAATAACTTGTTTGAATTGTAGCCTCATGGACAGAGGGAGGTGAATGCATCCTCAGAATGTGTAAAAAGTGTAAAGTTTTATTCATCCTTTTCCCCTCCCTTCTTGCCTCTTCTGCCAGTATCTCCCTTTTCTAGCCATGTTCTGAGCAGCATATCATTTAGTTGGAGAAAAAGGTGACAGGGACCTTCTGCAGGAAACTGTCACACAGGATTGGGTTTGACAAACTGGATGGGACTAGGGCTGGTTTTGCTGCTGCCTGAGACTGAAGAATTCATTTGGGGGAATAACCAGAGCGGACTGTAGCGTGGGAAGAGCTGGAAAGCAAGTGTGCAGATCAAACCCTGAGGCTGTGTATACACTTGGGGAAGAGAGGGAGAGCAGATTGGCCTTCACAGAGAAGGGGAACACTATCTAGAAAGCTTGTAAATGGCTTTGTGTGAAGGGAGAAGTTATCTGTAAGTATAGCTTTTTATTCATTTGTGCTGTTCACTGTTGGTGACACTTCTAGTCTTCCCTTTTTAATTTTTAAAATAAATGTATTTGTCGTCATACAAGAGAGGAAGTGTCTTGCAGCTCAGAATCCTAAAAATCTCATGGCAAAAACCAACATGGAACACTGTTTTATTCTTGACAAACTCCTGAAAGTTCTTTCATGCCTGCCTAAGTGATCAAAGTTTCTCAGAGCAATATCCTCAGTTACTGTGCAGGGTCCCTTCTGCTATCTGTGAAAGCACACAAGTAGAGGATAATGCAATTAGTATCAAATGGAGCACAATGCTTGATGACCTGCTGACACAGAAGATCAGATTTTGAGAAAGAATATCATGTGGAAAAATACTCCCTATTAAATTTCCCATTGCTGCTCTTTGCCAAATCCTCATAAGCAGGTCGTAACTCCTATTATTACAAGGATTTCTGTCACAGTAGCCAGTCTATGGTTAATTCAGCCTGATTTCCTCTGCAGGGTGGACATCTGCAGTTAATTGTGGGCACTTTTCCCCAAATGATAAATCCTAAGTTAAAAGCAGAAGTTGTGAAGAAAAAAACCCCAAAAGCTGAGGTTGGTTTCTTTTTATTGTGAGAGTTTTTAGCTGTGTCCCATTGTTTTATTGCTGTTCTTCTTTTTATTGTAACTTCTGCAAATGAAATTTCATAACAGTTTAAAATATGTAGGTAACTTTCCCATTTTTTGTTTTGCTGATGTTAGTTCTCAATTTTTTTCTGTACTCCATTATAACAAATACTGTTGTCAACTACATAAGTTGTCCTCAGAATCACTATATCTGAGATGTTATTTTATCATGTAACTGTATACAAGTTCGAGTGAATTTAATGTTATACAGTCTGAGAATAATTTATTTCTGTGTGTGATAACTGAGAACATAGAGATCTTTAGGATTATATCCTATGAACAGTTTTTTTAATAGCCATGACTTGAGATGCAAAATTGTTTCTTAGTTAAGCCTCTGTCTTTACCTTTTATTAGTTGGAAGATAATTGATTTTTATTTTCTATGTCTTAAATGTGGAAAAAGTATTTATATTGCATGTGGCACTATTTTATAAAAATAATTACAAATAATTCTGAAACCAAGACTTCTGTTTGCCTACGTAGAGATCTTTTAAATTGTTAGTTGATTGGTTGGTTTGTTTTTCTGTGAATTTACATTGACATGTCTCTATTCTTAATTTTTTTAATAAAAGTGTATTAAAACTACTTTAAAAGTATACATTATGTTGTTATTGCTCTTCCCTTTATCTCACCATTAGTATTTTCCTTACTTTATGGTGTTATTTTTTAAAAAAATCTGTTACAGATACTTATAAAATAGATAGAACAATATTGTTAAACAGTTTATTAATCATTTAATATTAAGATGGCTAGACTAAGCTGATGTCTAGCTTCCTTTGTAGTCAAGGAGGAGAGAGATTCTCCTCCAAAAGGTGATTCATCCCACTTTAATTGTCTGTTACCTTCTGTGAACTGACTATAACAGACTTACCTTGTCCAGAAGGTTTAGTTTCTTGACTGTAATAGAGGTTAAATTTGAGAAAGTGTCAAGCTACTCAGAGATATCAAGAAAGAAAATTTTATCAACCTGTGTTTGAAGTAATATTTAGAAAATTTTAAAAAACAATGTGCTTATGGAGTTAAGATGATTCAAAGATTGACAAAACCTTTGTATTCTTCAGATTCACAATTTTGTTTCCTAAATATTATGTTATTCACATCTGAGATGCTAAACTTGGTCTACAGTAGAGACAAAGTGAGACCCTTTGAGTGAGACCCGAAGGCTTCTTAGCTTCTAAATTTCTTTTGAGATATTTTGGTTCCTATGTCACTGATATTTTTAACACCTAAATATGCATCCAGCACTTTTTCAAGAATTGTGGTGGTGTTATATAATTGGAAAAGTTTTCTTTCCCGTCGGAAAGGAATAATGATTGAAGATTTTTTCTCAGTGTGTACTGTGTAGTCACATTTAGCATCTTAGGACAGCAACTGATTATTTTATTTAGTGTGCTTAGATGAGTTGCCAGTGAATAGAGGTCTAATCCCAGAATCAAAGAAGGTATAGAAGGGAATCTTGCAGCATGTAAGATTCTCTAAAAATAAGTGTAGTTTTAAGATTAAGTAGATTATTTCTATCTGGTATTCCATACGGCAACTTGAGAATGATTTTTTCAAGCATTTGACTACACTTTGCAGTTTTCTGTGCTTTTCCCTCTGTTGTCTGTTGCAACAGAAGTCAGTCATATTTTATTTCCATTACAGAGTAGAATATTTGGGCAGCTATAGTAAAGATGAAATATGGTTTCTACATGACAGCATAATGGTTAATGAAACAGTGAATATATTACTATTGTTGACTTAAGCATACAGGCCCAGATACTCTCATTCCTAGATCATGCAAACTTCCTATTTGGTAAATGAATATTTCTATGTATGCTTTCAAAGTCAAAGGTTAAGGTATAGAGTGTTTCAACCCTTTTGGAAAAGGTGAAGATAAGGTGAAATGGTCAGTTAAAACAGCAAGTAATTAATTGAGTCTCTCTGTTAACAGGGAGAAGGTCAAGTGTACATAGCTATTGTGATTACACAGTCTGCATTACAAGCGGCTGAGTCGTTTAACCTCAAAGTGGTTAGATTGGAAAGCTGAGAGCCAATTTAATGAGATTTTACTTCAAAATAGTAACTGTGCTTGTGAGTTACTATAGTATTTTGAGACTTTTCAGAGTGACTTGTCATTTAGTTTTGCAGTACCAATTAGTTTACTACAGTGAAACGTTTTAATTTGAGTTTTCACTTTTCCTCTTTTTAAAAAAAAAAAATAATCTTTTTCGTTTTGTTACTGTAGCTAATTGGCTGAAATTTTTAAATAGTAACTTCTTATGGAGTTGTATTTGATTTTTTTTCTTTCTTTCTTTTTCTTGTCTTCGTCTTGTATGTAATTCTGAAATTTTTTCAGATGCACAATTTTGATTGCTGGATCCAAAGTGTAGAAAGGCTTACTTAATTTTGTCACATAGGGATCATACATCTGGTTTCCACTGGGGAGAGTCCATAGTGATCCACTGACAAAGATCCAAATTATTTGCCATAACCTTTCAACATCTATGAAAAATGCTGAAAATCTGCTACTACTGATGACATATTTAAGAATGAGGATGCAACTATATAGGGAAAGCTCAGTTGCTTTGAAAGTACGCAGATCTTTATTCTTCTTCCTCCAACTCCTACTTAGTGTAGGAGATCTCTGCGAAATGGTGTCTGGTTCCAGGAGGTACATTATGGATGGGTAATTACCATGGAAGCTATTTTTTTTTCCTGAATGTATTATCCTTGGAGAGATATGATCCTGCTTTGTTTGAAAACTGCACTGAATCAGAATGTAGGGAGGAACTAAGGAATGGGGGCCCGTGAGGAAGGGAGAGAAGGAACAGAGACAGATATCCAAGAATTGCAGAGCTTGAGAAAATTGTTTGCTTGTTTTAATTATTCCATGTCTATATGGCAAAATGTAAGACTCCTTTACTGAAGCTTTAAGCAGGTAATATATTCAGATTGTTATTTTTGTTTAGAGATTGCTCAGAATTCCCCATGAAGTTTAAGGGAAGCATTGTTTTACGTTATGTGCAAACAGCTTAGAATTTAATAAAAATGAAATGCTACCTTTCCAGCAGTGCATGCTTGCAATCTGTAATTATAAAATGCTACTTTCAGTAAAAACAAAACAGTTTTTTGGCAGTGTGTGACTTATGCTTTTTAACAGAGGTTTGACTAAGAAATGCTAATGTAATGTGGAGTTAAATTAAGAATTACAGGATGTTATTAGAAATACAGTTTTCCTCAGTTTCAGTTGTAACTTTGTTCATATTTTCCACTGGAGCTGCTGAGCAAATCAAGCATCACTAGAACTTATGCCTAACCAGTTGGTGCAACTGCCGTCTTGAAGTACTTATTTCGGAAACGATAGATGAAAAAGGGTGAATGTTCAAAATGGTTCACTAAACTAGTATTTATTAGGACTGAGACTAACTAGACTCAAACTTAGCCCAGAGGGAATCCAGGAACAACTGAAGAATATTTTCTGTTGCTCTCATTATCTGCTAACATTGTCAAAATTACATACAATTTCTACATAATATTTCTGGTTGAAAAAAGTTGCTAATCTGTGTCACTTTCTTTAAAGTTGCAACACTATTTAAAATCAAAAGTGGATCAAACATTGCTACTGACAGGCGAGCGTGGGCTTAAACAGTTTTTGCAGTATGGAATACCATTTGGAAAATGCCTCTTTAGCAGTTGAAGGGGAAGAAAGACGAAGGAGAAAATTACAATGACTTCAAGATTTGCAATAAATTTCCAGTATTTAAAACAAAGGGAAAGGGCTTTGGAATATCTTATCTGAGCAAAAATATCACATAGTTTATTTCTTATTCTATCAGTAGAAGCTAAAATATGTTTAAGGTTAATCAATTCAGAAATAGGTTTTGTCAGGTAATCCTGGTATGTTTTATCAATAAAATTACAAAACATATATATAAATAAAATTTTGATGAAGGCCATAATATAGTATATTTGGTTTCTTCAAGAATTGTTTTTGCTACAATGGAATATCCTGATCTAGAAACTTGTCTTTTATGAAATTCATGTGGGACACATTGGACAGATTATGAACAGTTCAGTTCAACTGTGAAGATGTAGATATGGTTAGAGAGACATCTGTGAATGGTAATATTTCCATCAGATTGCTTAGTCATCCAAATCTGGGTACTGGTATTTGTCAATTGTCTTCATAATCGTTGGTTAAGCTTGCAAACAATATAGTGATAGAGCCATAAACAATAAGGGGGCCGTGTCATTTACAGCATGACCTGAATCACATGGCTACTGTTGAAATACATGCTTTATGGAATGTGAAGTTCAAGTAATAGTCAAAACTTTATTGATTAACTGTTTTAGCAAGCAATTTACTCAGAGAATGGTTTGGATGTCACTTTTTGTATCTTTTTTTTACATCAGCTCCTAGGTTGAAAAGGATGAACACTTTACCTGAATATACAAAATAAATAGAGTACTGGGAAATAGGAAACAGATTTTGCATTGAGCCAGCATAATAATACCAGGTTAATAATAATCTAAGGTGAATAATAGGAGATTCTCATGTCTGTGTGCTAAGAAGAAAATGGAAATGTTGGAAGAAGTTCGAAGTATGGTCACAAAAGTGGGCCTGGAATTGGAAAACTAACTGTATGCTGAGAAGTTTAAAGACTTCTAGCTGATGAATCCAAGAGAAATTTGAGAAGAACTGTTGTACCTAAATATTTCTGCATGAAGAAGAAATAAGATGTTGAGAGTTTTTCTGCCTTCGAGGAGAAAGCATGAAATTGATGTTGGTTAAATCCAATTTTGAATGCAGATGCAATTTCCTAATAGCAAGGATAATTAAACTTTGGAGTAATTTCTCTGGATGTTAAACTCATTGTCACTTAAAATGTTTGAGACAAGATATCATAACCTTCTCTACAAATCCTTTATAATAGAATTAGGTACTATCCAAAAGGATGGAAAAAAAAATAGGAATCTGTGGGCTACAGCAGTTAATTAGGGTGATCAGTAAGGTCTCCTCTGGCATTAGAACCTGCATCCCAGATGAAATATATTGTTTTTTCAGTTATCAACATCATGATTCTTCATCTATTTCAATAAGACTAAAGGCTGTGCATAGTTAGAAGTAAAAAATAATTGTGTTGTTGTAAGGCACCTCTGGTGATTAACTAGTCCTACCAACCACTCAAGACAGGCTCAATTTTGGAACTGGATCAGGCTGCCCAGAGCCTTGTCCAGTCGAGCTCTGAGTATGTCTCTTATTCCCAGCTTTTCTGGGCAACCTGCACCACTGCTTAACCTCATACAGTTTGGAAATATTTCTGGTGTCCAACTGGAATTCCCTTACTACATCTGATGCTGTTTCCTTCCCTCCTGCTATGCACCTCTCTGAGAAGTCTGAATCCCTAATCACCAGTTAGACAGATGACAATAGCAACTAAACCCTTTGTTTCGTCTCTTATCCGCACAAATCCAATTTCTTTAGCCACTGCTGTTAGATTACTCTCCTGTTACTATTATTTTGGTGGTCCATCACTTTTTCCAGTTGTCAGTATCTTTCTTGTACTGGTGAGTCCAAACTGAACACAGATATTGGACCTGGTTGCTTGATACGTTTAATGCAGAAATTCTACATAACAGAAATTTAACAACAGGAATGGCAGCAAAAAAAAAGTAAAATAAGTGTGGTCATTTTTTTCTTCCACTATCGTATTGTGTGTTATTTTCCACAATATAGAAATTATCTCCTTGCCCATGATGTGATTAGATAAATATTATGTTTATTATGAGATTCATTATCTGCATTAAAAAGTATGGAATTTAGATAAAAGTTATGGACTGGGAAAAAAGTGAAATGAATGAATTAAAAATGTTTTGTTTCAGAAAATATGTGTATATATTAAGTAAATTTGCATTCTTATACAATATTTAGAGTGGGATATGTTGGATCTGTTTTATCATAGCTATAGTACTGGGAGGGATGAAGGAATGGGTATTGCTACATAGTTCCTCCTGTACAGTGTTTGAGCATCAACTACTAGGCTGGCAACAGGAAGCTCCTTCATCATAGGCCAAGGGCACGAAACTTTTTTTGAGGGTCAACGTCTTTATATAGTGTATGATGCAGCCATGTAAGACTCCCCGTTTATCTCATTAAGCAAGGCCAGAAAAGAAGGATGAGAGTGCTCCACCACCTCTCTATTTCCTCTTCCTCCAAGCATGTTTTAAAAGTGAAGCCACCACTTTGAGGTTTCCAGTTCTATAGGTATATTAATGCCATTTATTCTGCTCTCCATCTGCATTTTAGTTACTGCTCTGGCTATTTTCTGGAGCCCCAAAAGGCTCGAGAAGGAGATAAACAACTAATTTTTCATCCTGCAGCAATTCTGGAAGTTCCCACAAGTGTTAAACCATAACTATGTTGGAGTTTTTAATCAGACAGAAATGACTTTTGGGAAACAAAGAAGTCACTGGTTGAATGGCTTTGGGTCACAGTGTTAGACTAAGATCTCAAAAGCTCCCCCTTATCTTGTTTTATGGAGTTAAATCCTTCTCAGCATCTAGCATTGACAACATAAATAAAAGCAGAAATGTTTGTGAAGAAGATTACCTTCATTATTTCAGTCTGTTCATGCTATAACAACACAGTGTTCGTTGTGTCAATTGCCTCCATGTAAGTGACCAGCAAATCACATAAATATCAATCTGAAGTAAACTGAGAATAATCTGAAGGCAAACTTCCAGCTGCTGCCTAAACATTTTGCTTCTATCTCATAAAAAGTGAAGCCATGTGCTAGCAGTAATATACATATGTATATATAGATACAAACATATAAACAGTGAAAACTTCAGGTACTTTTCACTACAACTTATTAATATATACCTGTTATTTGTCCCGTTCTAGGAAATGCTGTTATTATCAAAATTGCAGTAATTTCCAAGATTGGGAAGAAAACCTATGCAAGTTGACTAGGGTAATGGATGGATAGCGTTAAGACTATATAGCTCATCAATTACCTAATTCAAACTATCTGAAACATATTTCCCGCTTATTTGTTATGAGTTCACAGTATAAGGTCTTATCTTCTTTTTCTAATGCATGAACCTAGAAAATCTGAGTGCTCATTCGAGGCAAAAGAAAATAAAAATTCTCATACATTGTAACACTTATTTAGTTGGATTTTACTGGTATTCAGGTCTAACTTCTTTTTTGTTTTCATGTTAGCTATTATGATAATATCTCTTGAATAATATAATTGGTTTTGGTGAGTCTGCTGTGTGTCTGATCATCAAACAGTTTGTTTGATCATTATCCAGGATTGGTAGGTTACTTTTTTTTATTTATTATGGAGACTGCATGCTCAGCAAGTAATGATATCACATAGCATTTGGGGATACATGTTAATATATCCTGTTGGAGAATAGAAATGAATCAACTGTCTTCCTTCACTTATCTTGCTGGGATATTAAGATATAGCTAAAAAGTACTCTCTCTCTAGAAAATCTTGTAGAACCTTCAGTTTCAAGCTCTTAAACATGATTTGCTGTGGGCAGTCTTGAGAAGAATATAGTTACACAACTCAAAGAAGGAAAGAAGGGTCAAATAACACATACAAGAAGCAGAAATAGTATGAACATATCATGATTGATCTAATATTAGCTTATGGAGCAGTTATTTAAAATTGTGCTAAGCAATATCCATCAGGGTAAATAAAAAATTGAATTGATGGAAAGGGAAAAGTTTTGGAGCAATATTGTGATTTAAATGCTCATTTGCTCAATAAGGAAAGGAGAAAGCCTTCAGAGAATTGTCACCATTTTATCTGATAATCACTTGCTTAACAGTGGATTTTCTTGCTGGCTGTATTGTTCCTTCTGTCTTTCCTGGCAAACATGTTTTGTAGTATTGCAATCCCATACTGTTCAATACAGAGTCGAACACAGAAGAATGGATACTTGTATAAATTTGTGTGTGTGTGTTTTTTTGTAAGGGCATATAATTAAAAATATCAACAGAAATAAATATTTCATTTTTGTTGGAGAAGAGATATTGAGATGATAACTAGCAAAGGGTTTTAGTTCTTTCCTGAAATAGAAGAAAGTGTCACTTCTTAATAGAAATCCAACTATTATTCTCTCCCTCCTCAAGAAACTAAGTCTTCTTATAAATTTGTCAATTATTTTAGACTGTGGTTTAGGGAATGCATCAGTGATAAAACACAGCAGGAGCTATCTCACCAGTGTTCATCCTCTCAATGCTTTTTTTTCTATGATAATATGCAGTGTGTCTTCAGCTCTGAAAAGCATTATTTATTTTTTTTGTAAAAAGGAAATTGAACTCTTTACAGCTTTTCTGCTAATGCACATCTTTTAACTTTAGAACTAAACTTTGTGTAGGGAGAGGAGAGTTCCTATGTAGTCTGCATGTTTTTTTCTCCAGTATCAATTGGATAAAGTGAGGCCTGTCCCAGAATACGGTATAGGATGGAGGTTAGAATATTGTATTTGAAGCACTTGACTCACTGGGATGAGCTGCCTTCACTTCTACTTAACCCAACTCTCTCAATTCCTTTTCAAACAAATAACCAAATATGAGAGGCTTTAATCTAAAGTTAACGATGTCCTGATGATACAGGAACTTGTTTTTCTTCTTTTACTGTGGTGGAGTTGCTTGATGGTTTTTAATGAAAGCTGGGTGTGAATGAGGACTATGGAGCTGAAAGTGAATACAGAATAAGACAAACATACAGGTTTAGGAGAAGGAGCTAGGATTATTACCAGCAGCTAATTGTGGCAGGTTGCTTACCTTGAGTTGCTAAGGCTGCATCTGGAAAACCACAAACACCACCACAACTACCTAATTTTTCCTTGATAAGTTTGTCTTAAAACTCTGAATCTGGATTTTGATGTCATGATTCATGTCTTTGTGCACGAGGCTGGGATTTCTGCATTGCACTGTGAATAAGCTTAAAGTTTGGGACAAATTAGAAATTCTTGCTAAGGCAGAGTGAAATGTCCCATTATCAGAAGGTATTTCAGACAGAGAGGATGTTGTTCTTTTGTTCTATTATTTGCAGTGGGCCAGCAGTTTTGACAGATAAAATAAAAAATATCTATCAATCTTGGATGCTACACAGGCCACTGCTTTCTTTTGATATTATGCAGTGGTCATTCTCCTGAGGTGCTTGAACAGAGAATACTGCTGCTTAAAAAGAAATTGGTAACAATAAGTTATCCTCAAACTTGAGGGCTTGAGGGACACACTGCTAGACTTGCCTGTTTTCCGTTTTGCTTCATGGAAAAAGGAAAAGTGACTGAGTGCAGTAGAATTCAATCTCCAGAGATGTTTTTCCTAGTGCATTCCTGATGTGCTGCTAAGTGCTACTTGTGCATTAGTATTTGTAACGTGCTTGAGATTTTTGTAGTCATTCTGACTGTTTCTACTCGCACTGATGTCTCTAATGCATGCATAGTGAAAAATGATTTAGATGGGGAAATCTTGTTAGTGAGGAAAATGTAATCGTAACTTTTTGAAAGGCTGATTTAGAACATCATCAAGGAATGGTGACTGCTCTGTGAAACATCAGAAATGGATCTGGTTGGTAGATGGATGGATGGATGGTTTTTATTAATTCATTTTAATGATCTTTATATTTCCTGAATGACATCTTTGGGAAACAAAATATATTTATTGTGTGTAATAAATCTCATCTTTTTCCCCACAATATCACTTAAAAGTGCCTGAATATGACCTGTCATATAAGGAGAATGAAAAAATACAGTGTAATTTAGGACAGGTGCAAACAATTAAATCAACACTTTCTTTTGTTTTTCTATTTCCTTCTGTTTTGAAGAAATCCCATTTTCAAAGATTATTGTTTGTTACCTCGCTGATATCAGTGAGAGAGAGCTACTAAACAATTACTGGTTGCAATGTTTTGGCATTTTTTCTCCTTCCTTGTTTAATTTGTTCTATACCTCCTGTGAAGTTTCAAAGACAGAAGTTCCCTATATCTGTGTGGTTTTGTGATTTCCATAATCAATAAAATCCCAGTGTTACACTAACAACCTTTCAGAAAAGTATCAATATCCATCACTTGAGAACTAGTCTCTTACCTCCTGTTCAATCACTGTGGCTCTTGAATTCTGATCTCCTCTTGAAAATCCTTATTTTAAAAGTGCCCATGTTACTGGCCAATTTGAGTCTGCTGTTCTCTCTCTTACCTGTCCTTTACTACTTTCATGAATGATAATCAGAACTTTAGTATAAAGTTTATTTTTAAACTATTCTGGCTTCAAATATTAAAAATATTTCTGATTTATAATAACTATCTACAAGGAATTCCTTGTTGTCTTTCTGATAAATTATGTGGGTTTTGGCTAAATATGTCATTAATGGCAGAAAAGTAACCACTCTTAGAGCAAATACACATATTGCAGATTTAGAGCGATGTTTATTCAAGGTCATAACAATTTTTTGCACAAGGAAGGCAAATTAAGGAAGAGGTTAGTAATTACATTGCAAGATATACACCCTAATCAAGTGAAAATGCTTACCTGGGGAATTTCAAAGAACCTTTGAAAGTAAGGTGTTAAACCAGAACACAATTTTGAAAGTACACTTAAAATTTGTTGTCATTAAGGTCTTTGAGAAATGCACAGTTTATCACATACATCACATATAAGTATTTCCATTACTTAAAGTTTACATGAAAATATTGCAATCTGAGCCTAAATAAATGAAAAATGAAATAAATTAACGGCAAAATAATTTTTGCAAATATTTTTATTTATAAAGGTTTGCAGTAATAAAGGTGTGATTTTTTTTTTAGAGTTTTCTCTGATTAGGAAAGAGAGGTGGTCAATGCTCAAATGAATGTTCACTGAGGCCTGCTAGGGAGCAGCACCAGAAAGTGCTGTGGATAATCCAGATATTTGAATCATATGAGCATCTAAAACTTGATTAATTCCTTTCAAGATTGGCATGTAAAATATTACAAAAATGTGCATTCTCAGCCTAATAAGGAGCATGAAAGACAAGACTGAACTTGAATATGCAACTCTTTGGGTAAAATTAATGCTAAAAAAATATTACTGTAAATGATATGATTTGAAAATTCCAGTAATGACTAGGGAATCAAAGTGTGGTTCTTATTTGTGTTCACTGCTTTTTGAAAATATGATTTTCAGGCTTGGTAAACTGTCAAGTGAAATTATTTGATATTTTGAAATTCAAAATTATGCTTGATTATTTTTTTTTTTTTACTTTGAAATATAAATATATTTAACATATATTGACACACACACAAAACCCCAAATGACTTTTAAAATGTTTGGAATACTTTTTTTGCTTCATATTTTAAAAAAATGAATAAAAATGAAAGGATTTTTCTTTTTAACTTTTGGAAATAGTAATGAACTGCAAATGCCTTTAGTCATGCAGCAGCGCGAAGTTTTTCATCCAGGCTCATCTCAGCTTTGCTTTTTAAGGAAATGGAATCTTAATGTGCTATCAGTTGATCAGAGATTAGCTCAAAAGTACTGCTTTGTTGTGAGGATGGCATGGACAATGTTTTTAGATATGAAAACTGTAATATAAAGCTTTTGCGATTGCATGTTTAGCAGACTGGAGTCTAATATACAGGACTCCAGCATCAACAGAAAATCAAACCCATTTGTTCCTTCACTGACTTTCCTATGTAAAAGTAGCAAATAAAAAAACTTTTTTAACTAACATGAAAACACACTGCTGGGCTTGCATAGTTAAATAAAAGTGAAGAATGAAAAAACAAGAGGTAAAGTAGAAGAGAGAAATTTTATGGTGCATATACGTCTACATTAACCAGTTGAAACTGTGGAAGAATAACATTTCTAATAATGCTCTCTATTAATACGCATCCACGAAGTTGGAGTATTCAGCCTAGGCATGCAATAATTCTGTGTAATGCATGATCAGAATCCACTCAGTTAAATACACTTAAAGGAAAATGAAGTGCATTAAGAAGCTTTGGATAAAGCCAAAACTTTCAGAAAAATTTACAACTTTGTAAAAACTTCCACAATTCCCTAGGCAAGATTTACCTAAATAAGTGATAGTTATTAACATAAAGTAGGGAGATTTTTCTCCCAAAGTGACCAAATGACACGAATGTTTAAACACAATATGAGGCTAAAGCTTGATGGGGAATTCAGGTTTTGATACATTAAACTATGTGCAAAGGTACCCTCTTGATTGGTAGTGAGACATTCTACTTTGAATGTTGTGGAGTATATTTTTCATGATAAAAGATATGTTGATTATTATGGTGTTTGTAAGCGTGTCATTTTTCAACATCTGCTTTTCAATGACGGTTTGCAATGAGAGTGATTACAGTAGCTTCACATCAGGGTGGAACATCATGATTGATGCTATATCAAGGAGAACATGGAATCTCCTAATGACTTTAATAGTGTCTATTTCTTTGTGGAATTTCTTTTCATTTTCTTAAAACAACGGGAACATTACTGACTGTATAACCTTATCCCCTGTCTTAGGTCTCCTAGAAACCCTGAACAGAAGATCATTAAACGAGTGATTGCTCTTGAAGGAGACATTATCAAGTAAGTATTTTAAGCCTTAGTCTCTGAGTCTTTATAGCAATAGTGCGGCTTTTCAGTGGATTTTAAATCAGTATCCTAGACAACGAGAACTTTCTAGTATTTTCTTTCTATCTATTCTTAACAGGGATGTCAGCATTGTACCTTTCTCCTTTTTAATGAGAGGAGAAATGCTACACAAAACCGCTCACTCTCTCATGAAAGGTACATGGGTGTAAATAATGCTTGTTTCTTAGAAAATCTCTTTCACATATCAAGGCAGGTAATTATACAGCATTTTTTAAATAAGATTGTAGGGCTGTGATTCTTCAGAGAGTCCAGCTGCTGTTTCATCCTGTGTTTGGCAAATAAAAGTTGGGGTTTTTTTAGGGATTGGGTTTTACATTTGTTTCCAATTTGGGGGATTTAAAAATTTGATTATTTTATTGTATTGTATTGTATAGATAAATAACCCTCATAGATGACTGCCTTCACTGAAGTGTATAGGAATCTGGTGGAACTGATTTGGAGTAAATTATTCCATCAGAAAAAAAAATGTAGCAAGAATAGTCTCTAGAGTGCTTCAGGACTGGGTTTACTCTGACAGATAGATCTTTCTACTGGGGCTGGTTGGAAATAAATTACTAGTAGATGTAAATCAAAAGCTTTTGTGGGAACAGTATTATTTTGATGAAAATGCTTGTTTGAAAGGGTTTCTTTTTCCCAGGTACACAATAGAATTGGCATAGAGCTGGGAGGGTAAATCCCTAGTTTCCCCACACTAAGATGTGAATGACCCTGAGAGCTCTCAGACAATATGGCAGACTAAGACTCAATTCATTTAGATAATGATTCTTGCTCTGGTGTAGTGAATACTTAAGAAGTACTTGGCAGCTGCAATTCAAATCAAGGTTTTGAGTGTGGTCTCAATGAACCCTGGTTAATAGCAGCACTGGTGGATTTTTGGGCGCTATGGAATATGTTTCTGTCTCCACCCACCACACACAGTTGATATAATTTCTGTTTTATTGAAAAATTACAAATTATCTCAGTTTGAGAAGCGAAAATAAATTCTTACATTTCTGTTGAAGCAAAATATCTGAAATAACAGACACTAAGAAGATAATTTGATGTCCAAAAACTATGGACATCTACATCAACTAGCTATTGCTTCAGAGAACTAAAAACGTAGGAGTAATGTGTGCTACTGACTGATACCTTTTACCAATCTATGTTCTTAAGAAGGTACTTATGCCTTGATGTAGTTGATATTAGTGCTGTAATTCATATAAGTGATAAGACTGATATTAATGATTCGGTATTCATCATTTATTTCTGTAGCAATATCAAAAAGAGACAGCAATATAAGGCAACTTCAAGGGTTACTTTTCACTGTTCTGTCTTATTAACATATATTTGTCTGAATTTTTGAAACTGAGTGTAGTTTTTGATAATATAAAAGACATTTAATAACCTAAATTCCAGCTGTAGGAAATCAGTTATGCTGTACATTCAAATGCATTAAGACTCTGAACTTTTCATTAGCTTCTGTGGGTGTTCTTGGGCAAATGGACAAAGGTGTGGGGCATAATAGCTATGAGAATGTGTGCAGAATATTGATGAGTCTGTAGATTAGCAAATCACTCATGGGTACAGAAGACCACACAATGATCCTCATTTGTCTTTAGTAAAACATGTTAGATTAATTTATTGATAGGAATATTAATCTCAGTAGTTCAGATTTGCCTTTTTTTCTGTTTGAATGCATGAACATTGTCCCAGCCTTTTGTTTTAACTGTAGGAACTAGTTTTTAGCTAAAGAATAAATTATCGGACTATTATAACTTGTTAAGTTTTTATTACATATTACTGTCCCTTAACTGTGTATGCGAAGGAAATGTAAGTAATACCTGCCACTTTTAATAGCACTAGGGTAAAGCAAAAGCTTAGACAATAAGATAAAACATCAAAGCTGGCAAGAGTTTTCTAAAATATGTTTGTTTGGTTTTTGTATTTTTTTGTAATGGCACTGCAAGCAGGTATCTGACTAGGATATTTGCGACTAAAACAGACAACTGGTAACTGAGAGCATGTATAGAAAACATAAATAGAAGATTTCGACTCCTATTTAGTGTCTGAAAACAGTCTTTATTACAAACCAAACAGAAATGGTTTTGATATCTTCATATTTTATCTGTATATATTTCCATATATTAAATTATTCCTGATCACCATACAATGATGCTCTGAATGAAATTGAAAGTAACATGGATCATGTACAAAAATGTATCTGAAAGCATGGAACTCTTCCCTATTGTTCCGACTCTTTTTTTAGTATGGGTGAAATGTGATCTAAAACTAATATGTATTGATCTTAGAGGAATATTTGAGCATCCTCATTCCTAATATCAAGTCTTTGGAGTATATATGCTTCTATGCTAAAACCCCCACTTCGAGCCTTTTGCTGCTTCGTTGATCAATCGGAATTTCTTCTTGCTAAGAAAACATGCAGTCTCACTGCAGAGCAGTTATTTCAGTTCCAGGACATAGAAAAGTGGGACTCATCAGTTAGATATGGTGGGGTTCTAGCACTTCTGGGGCTGTTTGTGGGTACAATGCTTTTGCAGAGAAATAGTGGTTCCACAGAGAGTTGTGTTGTGTTGTGTTGGACATTTTATCTGGAAGGTCAGTGCAATGTACAAAATCTATCTGTTGCTCTGTAAATTTTGCTTGATGTCATGTGACTATTAATTAGTACATGTTTTCAATGATGAGGCTTCCAGTTTCCATTGTGAAGAAAGATTTGCAAATAATTGTGAGGTGGAAGGTATTTTCATTTAGTGCTCCATGAGATAAGTGATAGAAAATATGATCTGTGAATCTGTAGTTATGCTTTCATAGATGAATGAATTACCTTTAGTCAATCTATTTGGTGCATGATTAGGGATAATTTTTCACAAGAATGCTGTGTTTTCTCATGTTATCAATTAAAATAAGTTACTTAGCATTTTACTGTTCATTAATTACTGACAGTAATGAAAGATTAAATAGGGAGAGCCATTAGTATCATGGGAAAGGTTCCTTATATTTTGACTTGAGTTCGTGTGTTATGGCTCCACAGCAGAAAAATCCTGGTTTTCAGTTCTTCATTTCTAAAAGCATTAAATAAGATACAATTGTGACATTTTGAAAATAATAATGACTGACTTCTAGTTTTTTAAAAGGAATCTAGGTGAGAGATCTAAAATAGGTCCATTTTGACCTTTTATTTTGTGTCTTTCAGGTAGTCAGACATTATGGACTACATAGTACTTCACCTTTTGAAATATGCTTTGAGGGATTGAAAAATGCTACCATTTCACTGAATAAAAATTCTGGCATTTCAATTTCTGTTCTTATTTCCAATCGGTTGGTAGTTCAGGTGAAATGACTTTGGTAGTGTCTTGTAAATCCCCGGAAGCATGTACTACATGCCACAAACCTGTAACAGATAATTTAATTTAGATAAGATAGTAGAACTTCCTCCTCAAAAGAATTTAAAGAATAGACAGAAAAACACCTTTTAGCCCTTGAGAATGAGTCTGTAGGTCAGCTTGTATATAGACAATATTGCAAACTGTAGCTCCCATAGATCAGGTTTTGTTTTGTCTTGCATGGATTCACAGGAGAATTAACTTTAAGTAGGAAATCATTACAATGGTTCCTGAAGACTGTTTAAATGATAATTCTTCCAAAGGAGGCCTTCTTTTAAAGTCAATATAATCTAATTTGTTAAAAATTAATGTTGGTATTGTAAAACACTTTGAATAACTTGAAATTAAACTTATTAAAACTCATTTATCTTAAACGCACTAGTGGAGATTCAAAAATCTATAGTAATCTATCACAGATGAGATATCGTATGTTTTCAGTAAAACAAATAAATGAAGGTTTATGCAAGGTAAACCAAAATTGGGATTAAACTAGTAACATTTGAAATTAAGTCTGACTTGCTGAACTAATTTGTTTTCCTTCTGTCTGTCACACTTGCATGGCTCTGCGGGAGCTTGGTGTGCCAATTCTATTTCTTTCATATAACTTTTTGCTTCTTAATGCTGTACCTGATTTAAGAATGATTTGTGAGTCCTTAGGAAAAGTAACTTTTAAAAGTTTTTTCCAGGGATATTATTAGGCTATTTAGGAGTCAGTGTTCTGAGGATTGAATGGTTCAGCAAAATGATGTTGCATTTCAGTGTTGCAACTTGCAAAACTGCTCTGAAGATGTGAATAAGGAAATACTCCTTGTTTCTCAAAGCATGACGAAGCAGAGAAAGATCATGATAGTATTAGGCTGTAGCTGTAAACCAAGTTTCAGCAGCTTTTCAACTTTTACTACAAGGTCCATCATTAAACTGCAGAAACTATTGCTACAGAATGGTTAGGAAGGACAGAGATATAAAGGAGTTTGAAAAAGGAGTGGAGAATTAATAGAAACAAATGCAGCAATCAGTACAACTTCATGTACTCCTCTTGTCAAGTTCATGCAGGTTGTTGTATTTCTTCCAGTCAAAGATTCCATACTGCCTTAAAATATAACCAAAACCTGGTCATTCTGTCCACTTCTTAGAGAACCCTTTCAGCTTCAAACAAACTGTTCACTAGTCCATGCAGGTGTTTGGTTGATTTTTTTTCTCAGAGTAGGTGGTGTATGGTATTCCTTCAGTATAAAAAAGACAATCAGCAAGTTTTCTTACTGCTTTTTTTTTCACTGAACTATCTCAATTTAATCAGATAATTGTGGTTGTTTTTTTGTTGGTTTTTTTTTTTTCACTGAGGAGCAAGGGTGGTTGTCCAACAAAACAGTTGTCTTCATGCAGAGACTCTACTACTTGATAGCAACGTGTGTTAGATTATGACACAGAATTTCTGCCTGCCTGTAGGAAGCAGAAAAGCCTTTAGAAAAACTCTAGACTTTGCCAGTGTTGTGGCACAAGAATATCTCTATATGTAACAACTTCAGAGCAACCACCTGGCAAGAATTGCATAGAGACCTTTGCCATTTAATCATACACAAATAATTTTATGTTCAATAGTGTTGTACTAAGAGTCTTGTTTTCTCTCCAGCACCACACCCTGCAACATACACCCAAAGATGGTAACTGTTCTGAGGTACTGGTGATGTGGTGAAGGTACTGCTTGCAATGACTCAAAGTTAGAATAGGCAAATGAAATATCAGCAAAAGACATCAAAACACTAGGAATCACAGTTAGGTCATGATACCCAGGTGATGTTTCTGGCTGTATCTTATTCCCTTCTTTCTCAGAATCTGTTGTCTTTGTGTTTGGGTTGTGAGTATAGATCTGTGAGTGTGGGGAACCCATTAACAAGAGTGCTAGTGGGATCGACAGAACTGAGAACTGGTTGTACTCTACAAAGACGCAGCACTGTCCTCAGAGATTACAAATTTTGGAACATCTTTTCTTTTGACTAACTAATTGCAATCTTCATGTTCTTCTGTCTTTGTACTTTATGTATCTAAACAATGAAGTAGCAGTCAAACTACCCCTTATATGAAAACTCTTCGTCTTCCAAAATATCTTTATTTTTTGGCCATGTGCATATCTCATAGGAATTTTGCAGTATATTTTGCACTACTTTTTGTTAGGTACAGGTGGGATTTTTCTAAGCCAATGAAAGCTTTCGTTAGGCTCCAGCTGTACCACTCTGTCATGACTTCAGCATTGATCGCATCCTTGCAAGCCTCCTAAATACTGGTTCCATTGATTTTGATTCCATTTCCATGTGCAGAATCCTTGCACGAATGGACTCCATTTCTGTAAATGCAAATGATGGGAATGTATATTGGTACAATGTCTTTAAGCTATAAAAACAATCTGGCAAACCCGGGATGAAGATTTTCTGTGTCCATAATGAATTTCTGTGGTTCTGTAGATCTTTAGGCCCAGTAATGAAGGTCTGCAAGGCTGGATTTCTAAAACTTAATTATAAAATATGGAGAAATATTTTTGCTTTGCATCAGGTTTTGGTTGACTAATATTTGAGGAAGGTGGATGAACAGACAGAAAGAATAAGAATACAAAGTTGAATTTCAGGGGAAAAAAGTACAAATGTACTATCTTTTGTTTTCAGAAAATACAGGGTAAAATAATTTTTCATAAACATGAAAAACAGGAAAATACAAAAAAATGAAAAGACACAGTTTTCCAGACTTTTCACATTGGTGAGTGTGAATGTTAATATTACGGTAGTATTTACTTATTGCTCCGTGCAGTGAGGTCTTCATTCCTTTAATATCCATAACATTTTAAAGACATATTATCTTTTTAAGAGTACAGATGGCGGTAAGATTGCTGAAAGATCATGTAGTTCATCAATACCATTTCTCTGATATTTCAGTTTGTGTCATTTGTCAAAATTCACTGAAAACAAGGGAGTTGCAATGTAGACCCAGTCTGACCTCTGCAACTCTTACTATTAACGTAATATGATTCTCTGAGAGTGTACAGAATTTGCAGTGTTAGCTTGTAGAAAAAACAAACAGCATATCCTATTACCTCTGAAGTGAGGAGGTTTGATTTGGACAACACTAGGAGACAATAAAAGGGAGACCATCAATAGCAATAGGTTTTACAGAGTTACTATTTAGACTAAACCCAAAAGTACGAAAAATTGAATATGTAATTGCAATTGCAATATGTATTCAACTACTCTCTACTAGTGTGCATCTGAAGAAGATACAAATGACAGCTGCATCTACAGGAGGGAGAAAGGGGGGCTTTATTATTATTTCTTCTTTTTTTTTTTTTTCTGTTTAATTATAAAGCAGGAGTCTAAAATGCAAAAAAGCAGCATTTCTTTTAAGATGGCATATCTGTGAACACTGTGTATAACAAGTCTCAGTAGTGTTCAAAGACTATTTTAATCTGCCAGAGTAATAAACAGTGGGGAAGTTTTTAAAATGCTCTGTAGGCACCTTGGAGTAACGTTTCTCATGCCTTTCAGTAAATCCTTGTACTTACGCAGCCCATGGTTATCGTGAAGTATATGCCAGTATATGCAGGAAGTGTATCTGCAGACACTTATTGCCAGCATTAGCTGTAGCTGTGTGAAGTACCATTCTATCTTGTGCTAATATATATTACAAAATTAAGATAAAAGAGGCAGACAAGCACTTTATGTCTTTATCATTGAAAACTACAAGGATACAAAACAGAAATCTGGGAGAGTAGCTGAGAAAAGTACTGGGGAAGTACCATGGCCTGTCTGGACCATGCTTACACCAGCACCTGAGAGTATGTAACTTTTGCAGTGCAAATAGCCAGCAGCATTATAGTCCAGTTCACTTTTCCTCACTGGCTTCCACGTGCTGGACACTGAGTAGAGACCAATGAAAGAATGGATAATACTGTTAGTAGAGAGGTCTTTATTTTCTAGGAAATTGGTTTATAGGATGTTGAGGCCTTTTGAACATTATCAACAGGGCTGTGATATGCACAAATACTCTTTTAAGAAAAAAAAAAAACAACATTGTTTCATAGACCACCCATAGACTTCTGTGTTCAGTTATAGTCAGGGAAGACATTGACAATCTGGAACAAGTTCAGCAGAGGGCCCTAAGACCTCAGGCTGGTCAGGTGCTGCAGCACTTGCCCTGTCAGGAGAGGCTGGGGAAACGTTCACCCT
Organism: Tringa tobata; assembly: GCA_033628505.1. Classification (NCBI taxonomy): domain Eukaryota; kingdom Metazoa; phylum Chordata; class Aves; order Charadriiformes; family Scolopacidae; genus Tringa; species Tringa tobata. The sequence continues at coordinate 2,122,509 of JAHREE010000367.1, read as the reverse complement.
GGAGAAGAGGAGGCTTTGAGGTCTCCTAACAGCAAGCCCCCAGTACCTATGGGGAGGTTAGCAAGAAGGTGGAACCAGGCATAGTGGTGTAGTTGGCATAACTTTAAACAAGAGAGGTTCAGACAAGATAGAAGAAGAATATTCTCCATAAGGATGGTCAGGCTATGGGGCAGTTGCTAAAGAAGCTGTGGTCTCCATCCTTTGACATGTTCTGACTGGATAAAGTGCTCAACAACCTCACTTGATCATGTAGCTAACACTGGTTTGAGCAAGAGGTTGGACTAGTTACCCCCCGAGGGCCCTTTGAACCTTGAACTATTTTATGAATATGCCATTAATTTCAGAGAGTTAGAAAAGGCTTAACTGAAAAGTAAAATTCCTGAAAAGAAAATTGGCTCTGTTTTACCTCAAACCAGGACAAACTGATACTAACTTTCAAATGCGTTATGCCACATTCAGAAGAATGTTATCTTTGTTAGAAACTTAAACAAATGCAGTGTATTCATTTCATTTAAGAGAGAATGTCTTTTGTAGACATTTTTCTTTGAAGAAGCACATTTGATTTCTGTTTCACTGGAAGCTGATTTGCTGCAGACATCAGATGATTAGAAAAGACATGCATACAAGTGTAATCATCTCAATGGGAATCTCAATAGGTTGTCTTTATTATTTTTTTTTTAAATTTAACACCAAGTGAATAAAATGCACTAACATTTTAAAAAATCCAATAGTTAATAAAATGCTTTCATGTATTTTAATTTTCACAAACTTTTGGCTTTTTAAGCTGTGGATCCAAATATCACTGGTGGTCTGAATTTGGACACTGAAATCCATTCTTAGGAATCAAAGCATTTGTTTAGTGATAATGGCCTTTCTCCTGAGCATCTTCTCAATATTTAGGTGGCTGCTGTAGTAGATTCTGGATAGAAGTTGAGCTCCATGTCAACCCTGATGCTCATCTATCTGTATTGCATTAAAAGCTCAATATGACAAGAACAAAGATGGGGCTAGGAGGAAGGAAATAGTATTAAATCCATTTTAAAGAAGAGGAAGTCAGGATGAAAATTGGGTCATAGGCTTATGCTCATACAGGAAATATATGGGACAGTCATTAACTGAACTCCCTGCGTTCCTCATCTCAGAAAATGAACAAGTTCATGTGTTTGTCAGCAGCAGATTTTATAGATGTACCAAAAGGCAAACAAGGTTCAGAACCTTGTTCTCTCCTCTTTCCTCCTGTAAATTGAAAGGACAATTTTTATTAACTTGAAGAGTATTAGGATCAGGGGTATTGTTATGTTTGCAAATTGAAGGAAAACATGCTGAAACAGAAGAATCTACCCTGAATATTGTAAATAAATCTTACTGGTCATTTCATTTTACAGCAGTTCAAGTGTCCTCTCTCTGCCTTACTTGATTATATTTAGGGTGCTGAACTCAACCTGCGACACAGTGAAACAGTTGTATCCACCTATAATGAATAGCAAACTATTTTGCAGACTAGACTCAGTATGTGGTTGTTTCATTAGCTGCATCGTTATCCTTGCTTCAGAGTCCCAAATCATGACTTTTCTTCCTTTTCATTTTTTTTTCTTCTTTTTATTTCCTTTTTTTCTGAATTCCTTTGTTTCCTTTGATTGAAGAATTAAGCAAACTCTCTGTTAATTTCAAATCAGGTAATGGTGAGGTAACTGCAAGTGACTGAGTTGGTGGTTTTTAAAGATGTTGATTTTCTCTACTCTCCTTCCATTCCTTCCATTTCTACACACAGACATACACACACAGACTTGCCTCCTTTCTTCCACCCCCACAGCTGAAGATACTGTTCCCTCATGTGATTCATTTTAGCTGACCATGTGCATAATACTACTCCAGTTCAATGAAGAAGACTAATTTCCATCTGTACTCATATACAGGGAGACAACAGCAGTTGCATCATTTTTGATGCTGCATATGAAAAAAGCATAGCTTGCCTCCAAAGTGTTCTTCCTAAGTGCTCATCTTTCCAGTGCTTTCACCTGGGCTCCCTTTTGGAACTGCTGAAGGCAGCTTAAATGAACACCATGTACTTGGCATTGCAATGAGCTGACAGGGACCACATGTCTGCTTACCAACTCCAGCTGAAGCACAGTTAACTTCTTAAAATGCACCGACACTGCCATTTGTGATCATCTGAACATATTCTCTTAGGATGAGAGTCTCAGCTGGTATGAACCATCTTAGCTCTTTTAATGTTAAGGGAAATAGGCCAATTTAGTCTAAATACAAATCCGGTGAAAACACTTTTTTGGATAAGAACATACGTAAAAAATACAAAAAATGTCACCTCTTCAAGGTTTTCAAGTTGATTTTATACATTTCATATTTTTCCATTGAGTGGAGTAATGGATATAGAATTATACACAGGATGAACTGATAAAGCTTTATCTCCTTTTTCTTTGTTTGCTTTTTTTTTTTTTTAATTTAGAAAAATAGTGTAAAGTTTCCTGGCTTTTTTGCTTCTTTTCCGCTTTAGATTTACAGCCTGATGATCTACTTTAGTGCCAGTGTGCATTTTATAGCACTGTTTGTCAGCCATAAGCAATAACTGCCCATGTTTTAATTTGAAAATTTTGAAATTATTGTGTTTGCTATTATGTAAAGCTTGCAAATATACGTTGGCAGAAATATTAATTGTAAATTGCTCATTTAAAAAGATTGCCTGCCTATTTTTGCAATGCAAACTGATCTTGAAATGAGGGCCTGAATAGTTCACAGTAGCAGAACTAATAAGGTTTGGAAATTGATCACCCCAGTGGTTATGAGATTCAAATGAGAATAGGAGGGAAAATGACTATTATCTTTTTTCATTATTATAGAACTGACTATTGTTGACATTCTGCTTCTGTGAAGTAAATTGTGTGATGAAACTGTAGCGTATTTTGGGTATAATGGGTAACAAGTCATTAAGTGGGGTCTCCAGCATCTGTGCATAGGAGAGCCAAAAATATTTTCTGCTTTACTGTGGTCTGTTGGCAGTGATTGCACAAATAATTTCTGCTTGCTGACCATTATGCTACAAGCTTTTTAATATGCAGCCAAAAATATATTATGATAAACTATATGTCATGTATTTCTAGAACTTCAGGTATATCCCAGATAGCATTTCTAATGACTAGGTTTCAATTTTGTATATATAGCAAAAAAAAATTAGTATTTAATCATTTATTATAGCTTGAACGGGAGCAAGTGATAAATGCTCAGCAAGATTGTGATAGGGTTTGCTATAATTGAAAACCAAAGCATAGTGCCCTGCTAGTAGAGGTGGGAGTCTAATAAGTGATGTACTTCTAAAAGAGATAGAATAGAATAATGGATGAGGAAATCAATGAACAGATTAGAAATAGGTACATACCTAAAAAAGAAAGGTGACCTTTAATGGATTTCAGGGGACTGACTTGGTGATTGGCTAAATTAATCACAGTTCCACTGCTAGTGCAACTTTCTGTGCAAAAAACCCCAAATTGCCTACATGCAACATAGTGGAAACGGATGGCATGTAGAATTAAAAATAGCAGTATCATATGTCTCTTCAGGACTATTAAGGAGCAGGTCTTGTCATATTTCCGATATACTATATGTAGGTATGATCATATTTAAAAGAAGGATTTAGATTTCTAGTAATAAAAGTCATTCTACTGTTTCTAAAGCTTACGCAGTAGTTAAAACTTTAATTAAACAGGTTTTCAAGAATGGGGAATAGAGACTAAGTTCATAAACCAGACAGATATGCTTTGTAAATGAAGAAGAAAGCTAATTAAGCCAAGCATAGCAGCATACTATTAATTTTTAAAAACACTTCAAGCATATTTGTAGTAAATCTTTCCACAGCTATTGCATATTTCCTAATGAGTTATTCTACAGCTTAGGTTCAGCGTGTACGCTGCCAACAGTCTATAGCCAGGTAAAAAATTGTATCCTTAGGCATTATGCTAATGTTTATTTCAGCACAATTAACTCTTTAAGCCCAATTTATGAAAAGGGCAAAAATGACATAAGGTACTGGAATACTTTTCAGTCCTGTAAGTTTTATTCAGCTGATGTTAATTCCAGTTTCTTTGCCAGGAGAGAGAGGTTAATATGGAGTGCTTGCTGGTCTCCATCAAGAGCTCTCTCACATGGGATAGAAAAGGGCTTTTTGTCATATGAAAGGCAATTTAAGGAATTAGTGAACTACTGCATTTCCTTCCATATGAAGACAAAATTCAATGACATGTTTTCACATTGTCAGATTTAGGTAGGTAGTTGAAAGCACTTTCTGATGTGGAGCTGCGGTGCTTGTTTGCACTTCTATGTTTCCTCAAACTATTCATGTAAAAAATCTTGAACATTTTGAATTATTTGAGAGGTGTGATAAACATGTTAGGATATTGCTTCTTTGGTTGACCTTTCTGTATTTCTCTAGTGAAAGCTTTAGTTTCCTGACAGATTACCGAGATATCCCTAATTCTTGTCTTCTGCTGGGAAATTTTGATGATGTTTGAACAGGTTCAGTTAAATCAGCCTTAGATATGTTCTTTTGGGATCTCTACTACATAGAATCTGAAAATTTGGGTCAATTTTTGAAGTAATACTAAAAGCCTGAGGACTTTTAAACCAAACTGTTTCCCTTTGTCAATTCAAATACTCCTTTTTTTCAGGGAATATAAAAGTATAGTTAATATTGAATTTTTCATAATTACTTTCCTTCTGGCTGGGTCATATATGCTTAAACTGTTTCACTGTTATAATTAGTAGCATCCTTAATCTTCTATCCATCATTCATGCTTCAGATTATCTAAACATGGGCAAAAATAGCAGCTGTACAGGAATGTTGCATACATGTGTACTGATTTTGTTGAAGGCTTGTTAAAATCTGGAGTATTCTCTGTGTTGCTCAAAGGCTGAGCAGGCACGCTTACCTGTGAGATGCCTAGCTGATGGTATTAATTCTTTTAATGTAAAAAAATAGCTTTCTTTGAAAATAATAATTATTAAAAAAAAGAGAGAGTGAGGCAAAGAAAGCGGAGGGAAAGCTATAACAAGTGCCAGTTGGAAAGGAAGAGACCGGGGTATCTCCAGGCAAGATTTCTCTTCCCATCATTTTCTCCAGTGTCACAGATATTCCCCTGAACACTTCCCACAGTGACTATACATCTACAGCAGGACCAGCTTGGTCTTTCTCCTTCTCTTACACGTTAGTGTTGCTATTGCTGACTGCAGTGCACTGGTCAAGTGCAGATGTTGCACTCGTTTAACTGCTTATGATGCTCTGTGCATGTGTATTTCTGGATATTGCTCCTGGGCAATTTAAATAATAATTTTCTACTAATGTTATCTACTAAGTTCTGCGTATTCCCAACCATAAAGTTATAACCCCAAAAATATGAAGTGAGAGGTGAAAAAGAGCAGCATGAGAAGGAGTGATTTAAACATCAGTCATAATCTGTTCCCACGAGAAATCCAACATCAAAGACTTATCAAAGTCTTGCAATTTGATGACACAAGGCCATGAGGACAAAAGCATTGGGAGTATAAGGTAAAAGTATTGCCATGGCAGCCTTGGGGTATGTCAGTGAAAGACTACAAAGTCAAAAGCAGACTTTAATGCTAGAAGTGAAAGATTGAAGGCTGTAAAGGGAAAGCCCCTAATGTTATAACACTTAAAGCACAGGGCAACATCTGTATCCTTCATTTCTCTGTGGCTAACGTGGGTTTTTATGACGATGATGAAAAAGAAAAGGCAGACCATTTCCTAGGTTATTTGAGACTCATTATTTAATGTGAAGACTTAAAAATTCTACATGGACAGAACTAGCCATTTACAGCAGAAATACCTGCATCAAAGGTTAATCAGCTAGTATAGTGCAGTGTAGCATAACTCATCCTATAACCCCCCTACTTTTAATTTTTAAGGAATATTTCAGGAAATTATGTTTCTGTTCTCCCCCCACCTCTTCCCTAATCCCTGTGCTCATGTATCCTCTGTACATCTTTGTATCAGTGCTAAAGGTTATAAGAGCCTCTGCACAGGTAATTGTGTTCTGTTCCTGTGTATCCTTTGATGTACGTAACAGATTTTGAAGATTCTTTTAGAAATATTTACAGATCTGTATAGATAGTGATCCCTTCATATACAGGCACGTGGGAATCATTTTGAACATACCAAATTATGCTAGGCATCTACTTTTTGGTGCACAGTTGTCTTTTACTAGAGTTTAACAAATTTCTGGCATGTTTCATCTTTTAGCTGCTCAATTCTGTTCTGCTGTACTTAACTGTTAGATGCTGACTTGTTACCAGGGCAAGGGTAAGAGATTAGAATTTGTAGCTGAAGGATGTTTTTTTCCTTCTTCTTTTAGTGACTGCTTCTGTAGGAGTTGAAATAAAGTGTTTGCTGCTATGAGCACTTTCCACATTGTGTATTCAGTGCTGAAAGACAATCACGGAATTCGTATTTGAAATTTTTGAATCCAAGGTCCTCTATAATAAGCCATTGAAAGTTGAGTGATGAATTTTAAGTCTTTCTGTACAACCTTTAATTTCCAAAGGAAAACTGTGAGTTTTACAGGCTTTATGGGTGGGAATCAGTTGCTTAAACATACCTGTCTAGTGGCATTTCAGATGTCCTAGTTATCCTGTCTAGTCTTATAAGCTACAGTTTCAGAAAGGCACAGTTCTCTTGAACATTGTGTATAGCTGCCTTTGTCATAAGGATGTCTCAGCAGACTACCTAAAATAGCACCAGTCACTGATGTCTAGGCACACGAGACACTCTTCATAACAAATTAGATGCTTCATGAGAAGCAATCAAAAATATCATGCTCAAGTTTTGGCAAACATCCAGCAACCTTTTGGGATTTAAATCTAAGTGATTTACTGTATAGAAGTTGTTCTTTCATTTTTCTTATATGTACATGAAGTTATATGTGTACATGAAGTTCAGGATAGCATACATCTTTGGAGTGTAAGGAATACACCTTTAACAGCAATGATTGAAAACTATTTGTCTTTGAATTATTCCTTTCTCCCAAATATCCTCACTGGTTGATGTTTGAAGAATGGTTGATAACAGAAGAGTATCCCTGATGTTAAGGTGTGTGGCCAGCTTCCAGTGTAACTGTCTTGTAGATATTATTTAACATATGATCCTGGGAGAGCTGCTTTGATCTGTGACAGTCTACATTAAGGACAGAAAGTGACAAGGCCCTGTTTTTGCTAAATTTATAAGTCCTTCTAAATATTTTATATGGTGTACATGGATTTTCAATTTGGATATAGAATGCATATATATACATACATCTACTCATATAAATGTATTTTTATATATTAGTGATGTACACATGAATGAGAAAAAAAATACCAAATCTGTCAAGAATTAAGAGGTATAAGATAGGTCTGATAAGATAGGTGTAAGATAGGGGGACAGAACTGAAAAATACACTGAAATGAATCATGATTCAGCTATTCAAACTTAGATTCTGTGTTGTAATTTTACTGGCAACTGAAGGTTTGAGTCTAAATATAAATTAAGTGCATAATATATGCTTAAACACACTGACTTTAAGTAAAAGAAATTCAAGACATCCGTTACTCACTGGAGACAAATTCTGTTTAGATTAAATAGAACCAGACTGGAGGAATAAACTTCATGTCTCTTAAAACAAGGAAAGATTGCTAATCTGGTGTTCGGAAGTACCTGGATCTCTCCATCTGACAGTTGCAGCGACTGGCAATAAATGCAAATTTGGAAACAAATTAAGTTGAACAACTTAAATTGTTTTGCTTTCCCTCATGTTGGGCTTTGTTTGGTAAAGTTATACAGCAAAGATGTTGTCATGAACAGGACATCTCTGAAAACAGGATTTTCATCCCTGTAGATCTGCCAAAAAAATGAAATGGTTCACTTATTCAAAAAATTAGAAATTTCCCAGAAATTGCCCCTGAAATTCAGATTAAATTGAACAGTTAATTTCAGTTTTAACTGTAATTTTAAAACATTGCAGATACAAGTGTGATTTGCTACAAAAGTTTTCTTTTTCTAATGTCCAATGTAATGTAATGTACAATTTCTAATGTCAGTCATGTAAACATCATCAGTTGTGATCACCCTGCAAGGTTCTCTGTAGAGAGATTGTTGGATAGGTCAGCAGTTGAGAGATAATCAGAATCATTAGTCATGTTTATTCCCTGTCAGCTTTTCAGATACTGTAATTAAGTTAGGTATAAAGATCTTACTACCGAATGGAGTCTGGTCCCCAATGGAAGATGCAATACAGCGTGAGTCTCCAATTCCAAAATAAGACCTGTGATTCAAATTGGAACTTCACAAAACAAATTGTGTTTGCAAAACAGAATGAGGTTCGTTTCACACAGATGTATCTTCACTCCATCTCAGCTGTGTTCTGATTATACTCATATTTGGATATTTAAAATAAATCAGGAATCAGTTTCTAACTGAAGCACCATCAGTTACTTTTAATACTGTTTTAAAAGTTTTAAGTCTTGACTTTATGAGTTACCAAACCACACGCACATCAGCATAGTATCAGAATCCCATTAGTACCACATTATTGCTTACAGTGGATCAAGGCCCTAGGTGACTTTAAAATCAGCTGATTTCAGACACACAAAATCTAGTTAAGAACTACATTATCATGAAGCTTGGTCTGGCTGTGCTGTAACCCTAACATTCAGACTCTCAAAAGACAGAAGGGGATCCGTCACCAAAAATTAAAGAAATCCAAAGGTATACAGGCATAATTACCAGGAAATGATTGTTAAGTTGCAATATTTAATGTGCTTAATGCCAATAATAATTCATGACAACACTGGCTGATAGAAAATTAGGAAAGCTCTTAAGTCCTCAAATTAATAACCTTGTGTTTTGTAATTTTCTCCAACCTTTTTTAATAGTAACAGTCACACTGATGGTAGTTGTTCGTTGTTTTTTTTTTTTAATTTTAAAACTTTCAGTGGATTTCTGATCACCCAATCTGTTTTTTTTTTATAACAAGTACTCTGACCCACAAAGACAGCTGCATAGTTTTGCAGATGACAGTTTCTCCCCATTTTAGCAACGAAATAATTAACTCTTTTATTTGTCTGTTCCGGAAAACAAAACACATAAGAAAACTCTTTCAAGCTCTTCAGTGCCATTGTCATCAATATCTTCTCTGAAAGGATCTCTGCAAAACTAAAAATGTGTTCATGCCAGGAGATCATAGGAAGCCAATGGCCATAATATGGAAATATTAATCAAAACCTGATCTGAAATCATTTACATTGATGGAAATCTTTCCATTGTGTTGAGTGAATTGTGGATCAGATTTCTATATTACTGAATGCACTGGAATTCCTGAATGACACTTACTGAATAAGTAGCCAAATGAGAGGTGTCAGTGGCCAAGCTTTCACAGGTTATTTGATCAAGATATGTCAGTACAGGTTTGAAAAATCTCACTTTTGGCTTTTAAAAATTATGGCCCAGTTATCTCAGAAATGATGACACATACTATTCTGATATAAGGCTACTCTGAGACACAAAAATTTAAGCAAGTACTACATCCAGTCAGTAAAATCTAAGTGAAAAACCCTGTGCTGATGTTGTCTCAGTCATGTGGCAAACATAGTTTCTTCTCTGTTCCCAGGAACAGTAATTTTGTCTTTGTGAAAATGGAAAAGCTCAACAACACTGACAGTATAAAGGACTGAAAACCTGACACATTTCCTCAACTCACTAAAAAAAATAGGTGCAGATGTCATTTTTCTGCTCTTCTTTGGAAGAGGCTCTGGAGATTTGTCACAGTGTGGAGCATCTTCACAACCACTGTATTACATCTTTTGGGCAATGCCTGTAGCAGAAGCAATTGCAAATACAATTTTCTCTAGAGTCTTGACAGCATACTTTGATTTATATAGATATTATGAAACAGTAGTTTCAGGATTTTGATATGTTACTGAATATATGCTTGTATAATATACAGTTAATATAGCTGTAAATAATTCATAACTGGTCTTCTAACATGTACTATTTTCTGTGGTCATTGCTTTAAAAAAATGTTGAGCAGTAATCTTGAAAACCCCAGTATCAAATCTGCAAATATATCAGTGACTCTTCCCTGTTATAATATTCAAGTTAAGTAATTTTTTTTTATGTCTTATCTGTTTTATTACAGTAGAACTGCACAAAAATAAATTAAAGCAGAGAGTTCTAGAGTTTCTAACCTGGGGGAAGTATATGTTAAGTAGTTAATTTATGCTTATTTCACTTCATTTAGAGCTATGGGTTTTTTTCTTAGATTTATACTGCATTGTGCTGGGAGATAAAATGTGTGTTTAAGAGTCTAGTAGTATTATCTGTCTGAGATTGCTCTTCCACCAGCTTCTACTAACTTCTAGAACTAAATAAATGTCCTTATTAATGTCTAATGTGCTGCAGACTATGACAATAACTATGAGAACTTAGTTGACCAAATGTACTGAAGAAGTTTTTAGTTCCATACATATCTCAACCACCTGTATCCTGTTAAGAACTAGATAATCACTTACTTTGTGTGACTCTAATATATTCCATATATTTGTTGGCATAATAAATGTAAATGAGTCTTCCCAGATGTAAGTTCAATAGGGAACTACCAATCTGTATGTGATTTCATGCATTGTTTGTCTAAATGAAAGATCCAGATGCAAGATTTTGCACTGGGAACATTAAATAGATTTGATACTCAAACTAGGAGACTTCTTGTCAGTAAGCTGATGAAAGTATGGCACTCACATCTGTGTAAGACAGGATTTTTTTCTTGCAGTGCATATATGTTATCAGTAATCCTCTTGGAACTGGACATGATAAATTCAATATAATCCCAATGACTTGGTATTCTAAATGAAACAAAGTATAATTGTATCTGAAAATACAAAAAGTATGAATATAATTTAGGAAAAAGTAGTATTATTAGTATCTGACAATACAAGAAGTAGGAATATAATGACTGCAGCATGGAATAGAAATCTTTTCTCCAAGGAACCTCCATAAAACAAATCTTTTCTCCAAGGAACCTCCATAAAACAATATCTAGTGAAAGAATCTAGCTTCTCTTAAAAAAAAAATTAATACAAATTTAGAGTAGACCGTGTCTTTCCTGTACTAGTGCCTCAATAGAAGTAGTCTGTCAGAGAAAATAAGGTAGTTTGTCCTGTGCTTTTACTTTACATTTGTCACGAAAATTGCAAGGTATAAGATAATTGGCTAAGAGTTGTTGGAAAAGAGATGGTAGTGGGGGGAGTTTACGCAACATAAAGAGAATAGCAAGCAGGAATATGATAGCTTTACAGAAACTAAATTTAATAACTTTAAAAAAAACCATGATTTTAGAACATAGTAGATAATTATTCTGTTCAGTAAAAAATGAAGAAGCCTCAGCAAGAACAACAAGTTGATTGAGTGCAGCTAAAGATGCACACAAACTGGATAGATGAGAGAAGGCTGAAGGAACAGGAACATTTAGAAAATACAAGCTTGATAGAGGAGATCTGATAACAATTTTCAATAGGTAAAAGTTTGCTACATGATTGATATGATTAACTACTCTCTATAGCTTTAGAAGACATACAAGCTTAGAAGAAACAATTGGATTGACCTAAAAACTCTTCTCTAGGGGGAAACTCATGACTCCATTAAAATCATCAGACCTCTGGAAACGTGTTTAGAGTAGAGTTAGAAATGAAATGGTGTCTAATCTGCATAGCGTGTATGTACCTTAATGCACCCCTTGTCTTTGATTCTGTGTGGTTTGTGCTGTGCCTCCTTTCTAGCCTCTATTTACTTGTTTTTTTTTTTCCAAGGTGAGAAGGGAAGGAGAGGATAGGAGGCACTTGTGAGTCTTGTATTAACATAGAACTTGAATGGACCAGGGGTGATCTGAAAGCCCAGAAGTGTTCCTGAGACCTACAGTTTGCCAGTAGGCTGAAACTCATTTTTATAGACTAATGGACTAGTTAGAAGCCCAGAACTTAAAATACTATGTACCACAGAGGAAACTGAAACTTGGGAATACAGAGCTGCATCAGTTGTAAGCTCCCATAGTAAGGGAATAAAGTGAAAACAGGAGGCTCAAATATAAGGTAATTTCTTTCCACAATCACAGCTTTTCACAGTGTCATGGATTTTAAGTCATTTTCATCAGTTTTCAGTGATTGCAGTTGGCAGTGCAGAGATAGCCATTTGAAGAAGGTCTAGATGTAATCATGGGAAGCAAGTTACTAACTTAAATTCCCCTTATTTATTTTTATTATTATCTCTTATAGAGATTTTTTTGTATAAAAACGTATGTGTATACACAGAGACATATATTCAATGTATAAATATAAAATTTATAATATAAATTGTATTATTATCTATGCTTTTATATGTGTATAATTACATGTATATAATTTAATATGTGTGTCTGTATATATACATACATAAAATTGTGTTCACAGTTGCCTAGTTGTACCCATGGCTTGAAGAGCAGGGTTCTCTACTGCTATTTCTGCCATTTTAAGCAGGGTTCAAAAAGAGTCCGGTCTCGTTGGAGACAAAGCTGCAACAACTACTACAGTCAAAACGACAAGACAGAATGGAATTAAAATCTGCTGCAGCCAATAAATTTTATTTCCTCTTCCTACCTGGGAGGAGGAGGGAGCACAACTATTTAGAAGGGTTTCAGTACTTTTACATGCATACATGAAAAGCACTTCTGCAGGCAAGAGAGAGAATGGAAAAATTTAAGCTATTTGAACATTTTCTGAACCTGTGTATCTCTTACTTTCCCTGTTGCCCTAGAGATTTTGCATGCCATTTGTTTCCTCAGGCACTGCCCCTTTTCTTCCTTTGTCCTGGATGTTGTTGGAGAAGGAGCTCAGGGAGAATTCCCTCTGGACAATAATCATTGTAATAAGTAATAGTGCTAATGGGAAAGGACACGTTGTGCATTGAACACAAGGCCTAATTGACCATGCAATTGCATCACGTCTCTGTCTAGTAATATCCCTTCTTTTATGTGTTTGTAACTCCTAGCAGCTCTATGCTCTCCCTAGTCTCTACACCACTTTTAAAAGAGGCAATGATAAACCATCAGAAGCCAACTGCATTTTAAGATTTTTCTGTCATTAAAAATTTCACCAAATAAAATATAAACATTTCCAGAAATGCTATACATGTATAAGATTCTTCTCCCAACTCTATTAGCTTTTATGCAAATACAATGATTTCCATTGGAGAAAGGTAATTCCTAGTTCCCTCCTTTTCCCTTCTATTCTGCTCCTACAACTTTATCTCATTCTTCCTCTAGTCACAGATGCAACAGTTTTTTGTCAACTTTATTTCTCTGTCCTCTCTTCTCTCTCATGGATTTTTATTCTTCATCCTCTTTTATTTAATCTTCTGAATTTTTAATCCTGTTTTTCTTGCTCTTTACCCTCACTCTGACTCATTATTCTTGTCTGTCCTAAAGAAACTTGTCCTTGATCCCAGTTGTCTTTTTAGCACATCTCCTTTCATTTAATCTCTTTTTGCACCTATAAAAAAACGGATTTTTTTTTATTTTTTTTTATGATCAGTGTCTCACGTTCATGGCCTGCTCATCTGTCATAGACACTCTCCACTTTGATTCTTCCATTTACCTGAAACTTTTTCTCACCAAAGTCTTCCTAGCCAAATTTCAAAACCATTATTCTGTTCTTATCTTCCTTGATCTATTAGCTACAGTTTAGTTTCTTCCTTGCATTTGAAGCTTATGTGTAGTATCAAATCCCAGGGTTTTCTGAGTTTTGTTTTACCTACCTGCATGAAGTTTACGACATGAATCTAACCTATATAATTGATGCTCTGTTTATATAGAAAACTTAAAAAATATTTTAACATGTAATAATTAGCATCTAGATATATTGCAGCTTGAAATAGTAAAAATAGTTCCAGGAAACAAAAAGATGTGTTTCTGGAGTTCTAGATAGCACCAATGGTATATTGCCCTATAGTGCTTTCTTTTATTTAATGCCTTTCTTCATTTTATATATTTCTCTCTGTTGTTTTTGAAAATCAAATCTATCCTTCGGTAATATGATTTGCAGGAAATTAAGAATAAAGCACTACCAGTGAAGTGCTTTTAAACAAACTGTAATTAATTACATGTGTAAATGCATTGACTAAGTTTGGGTTTGCAATTAGATAACTAATTATGTTGAAAATGGCATAGAATATTTAAATAGATGCTGGTGCCTCTGGCTCATCCAGTTCTCTCTAGGCTGTTATTTAAGTATGCAACTATTCTCTTGCTGTTAGGTATCACCTGTTATAGATTAAAAGAGTGGTTGCATGCCTAATTAGACATATAATTGTGATGTTTACATATGCAAAATATAAAATCTTTGCATTAATCTAAGGTGCATTCTTCTACTTCCAAAAAAAAGCTGTCCATCAAACGCTATACAGAAGATCTATTTATTATTGCAGCATTTCCTAACACACACACACACACACACACACACAAAGCTTTCCTCAGTATAACTATTGAATACAAACTGTGTTTCCTTGTATAATGTCTATCAGTTATCTAGTTAGTCCCTTTATAATTACTCTTTCAGCTACCTGTTTAAGCCTGGTTCCATTCTCATACAGTCTTTCAAGGTAATTGTTTAGAGAAAGAAGTTTAAACTCCCCATAATAGGAATACTTAGAAGTTTTTAAGAAAGAGGATAGACAATTATCTCTCAGAAATAATGTAGATCCAGCCTAATTGCAAGAGGTAGAATGCGATGAATCATGTCACCAGCATATGTATATGAATCATGTCACCAGTTTCTTAGACCATTTTCAAAGACTAGATATATTTTGCATGAGATGATAACAATACCATTCTTTTTGTATTTAATTGTTGGCTTATAAGACACGAGACTCTACCGGTAAAGAATATCAGTTATCAGAACAATCAGAATTAAAGGTAACTTCAGGGACCTTTTTAAGCAGAATTTTTGTATATTAATGGCCAGATAAATTTGATTCTAAATAGCAAATATCCCTTTTGATAGTAATTTATATTATCAGTCTTCTAAAAGAGAATACTGTCTACTTGCACATTGTGCACATTGTTCACATTAACAGAAGGTACTTGCAAGTCAAAGTATACTATTTTAAGATACTGCATATGCACGTGTGAATTATTTCTATTCAGATACACAGTATTGATTCCTTGTACAGTAGGTGGTATTATTTACAATTAAGTCAATTACTCCTTTAACATTTTGTTCATTTTATCATTACATTTAGGAGAGAAGCTGAGGACGATATTTTGATTTTAAAGTTGGTTTATGGATGACATAAGAACACCTTCTGTATAAAAAGCATAAAAATAGTTAAAGAGCTAGTATTACCTTTATCGATTCACAGGCAATTCTGGAATAGTAGATACCAGATAGGTCTGATGCAGGTTCCTGTATGTAAACCCCATACTTATTTATGAAACCACTTGCTTAGTTTACACGCTTTCTAAAAATTCTTTGCTTTCAAATTTATCAGTCTGGGGAAATATCAAAAACTAGTGAGGATAATGTTGGGCAGAACATACTTCAGTAAGTATGAATAATTACATCATATTATTTCAATGAAGATGAAATTAAAATTAACTAAGATTTTTACATAGTTTTTTTGTTAAATGCAGCCTGAGAGTCTTAAATTTGAACTTCTTCTGCATACATTTTTTCCCCCAGTGAAATGGTTCGAGAGCAGTTCTTTTGTTTGCTGATGTACTGCACAAAGCAAACAAAATTCATAAATCATTCTGACTGAAAACATCAGACCCGCTCGCTACTTAATGAGGTTTTAATCCATTTTGAACAGTGGATTTTTTGTTGGTTTTGTTTTGTTTAATATAATTTCCTTTTCCTAAAATTCCTGGGGGAGGAGAAGAGGCAATATGGTTAAAACAATAGCATATCTTCTGTCTGGTCTTTAAGGGAAGCAAAGATTAAGATATTTTTTTCAAATTCAAATATTTTTAATAAATCTCTTCTGAGCTCATTCACAAGCTCATAGAACTGGGTTATCATAGAATCACAATGATGGGTGAGGTTGGAAGATCATCTACTCCAGCTTCCCTGCCCAAGCAAGGTCAGCTACAGCAGGTTGCCAATTGTGGCAATTCTATGAAATCTCCACAAAACTTATCAGATGTGAGGACTGGGCGCATCTGTTTGGGTAGGAAATACAAAGCAAAAATCCTAGAGAAGGATGTGTTATTGCTGGGGAGAGAGGGAGAGGGAGGGCTGCCCCCTACCCCTCCCGTAAGGCTCAGCTATCTGGGTTTAAGTAATCACTGTTTGAAGCAATGCTAACTTTTTATCAATTATTACATTTCTTCAATATTTGTTGTATTATACAAGGTGCTACTACAGAGAAGAATAGTCATCTTCTTTCTGTGTCCTTTTCCAACAAATCTGATAACATGGCATGACTGAACTATGTAAACCAAAGGTTATCAAGCCAGTTCTCCTCCCAGAAAAAGTTCAGTGCTGCTTAGTGCTACATTTTATTTTAATTTTTTGTAAGGAGTATTGTGTGCATATATATATATATATATTCCAGAAAATAAACATATTCTCTTCATAGGATAAAGAAAACATGATTAAAGTGTATTGAATTTAGAAAATGGTTAACCAAGACCTTTTTTTGATTACTGTTTTCTGTGGAACATTGTACTTGACAGTACTTTCAGAAGATAATTTTCTTTAACTCTCAATTTACTAGAAGTCTTCTTCCAATTACATTTTAGATGGAAAGCAATTACCTTCTTTCCTTTCATTCCTCCTTTCCCCATCTTTTGGTAAAAACCTGTGCTGGAAAAAATACCTAACTTAGGCCTTCTTGACAGATTATTTTGGTATTTACAAACATTGCTGCTAGAGAGACACTGTTAATTATCTGTGATGGGTTTGCTAGAAATAGTAAAACACGTTTGTACAGGGAAAAATCACATACATATCAGTATGTTGTAATGAATTTTCTTCTAAAAAACCTAAATTGGTCTGGCTTCATGAAGGCATCTGTCATGGTTGACTAGGTTAATATTCATTGTGTCAGCTGCAATTCGAAGGTTATTAAGCCTGACCTAGATTTCATTGGTGTACAGGTTCATCTACTCAGTTACCTTTTGTGCGTGTGTGTTTTAGCTCTCACCAATTTCTACTTTTAAGTTAGTGATTTGGAAACTCATCAGACCAACCCAATAATGATGAGAAGGAGAATTACTCTTTGTAAAAGTTAGTTTTGTACTGTTTTTTTCCTTTGCACTTCATCCTTTTTGAAAACAGCTATCCAAGGATAAACAGGATAAAAGTAGTGGTTTAACATAAGGTGGCATCATGCTTCACTAGTCTGCTACAGCAGCAGCCACCAGAGGAAGTCAGATCTTTATCCCTCATCCCACTCCATACAAAGAAGACAAAGTGAGATAAAGAGGGAAGATAAAGAGGGATTCAGTTAATGGACAAACCTTCTGATAGCAACTGGGTGATAGTGGTGATAGGAGGTATTTGTTTGAAGTGCATCTATTCCCACTCTGAAAAGAGAACAGTACTTCTTCTGAGGGACCTCACATTGCCTCATGTTTTGAGGCTTTATTCTAAACAAAATGGAAGATTTTTAGCTTAGCATCTTGATGCTAAGTTAAAAAGTGGTATTTTTTTGTTTTCTCCCGTTAAAAATTTAGATTTGATTAATGCTGAAAAATGCTTTCTTGTTTAATTTTTTTGGTGTTTGGAGTTCTTTTCAACTGAAAAGCACTGCCTGGGTCATGTTGGAGTCTGAAGCATGCCATATTTATTCGCAAAACTGACTTCGTGCAAGATAACAGGAGTTTATGTATGGGCTTGTTCTCTCTTTACTCGAGACGTGACTTTGTGCTAATACTCATCCACTGAGGCTCAGTTCTGTGCTCGTATTTCATTTTCCATCACTCAGGCTTCTTTTCTCTTCCTATCTAATAGATTTTAAATGATAAAAAAGTGCCAGAACATGTTTCTTATAAAACTTTCAGTTCTGTTCATCACATCCTTTGAAAGAATATGTGTTGTCTCAAACCTTTACTTAATTAATTTAATTAACTTCAAAGTGTTTTTTCTTTAAAGGGACACCATTTCTTGAAATACGTCTCTAAGTTTTTCATCTACTCTGGTGGAAATTGTAGTCATAAAATAGAAATGAAGCTGGGAGAATGTTCTAATCAATTTTCCTGCAAAGGAGAAACATCAACTATATTCTAACAAATGTTTGTCGTATTCTTTAGACCTTGCTGAAAGCTATCCTACAATCTCCCTAGAAAGACTATTCCAACGTCTTGCTATTTATATAGCCAGAATATTTTTCACAATAATTCATAATAGTAAATTATGTTAGTGAAAATTAAGAAGTTATTTTTCTTTTGCTTCTAAAGTTATTGAAAAAATTGATTACTGTTCCTTCTAAAGAACTTCATCCAGTACTGCAGTTTTTATGTGCTCCTTCTTCAATTTAGTCTATTTTTTCCAGACTAAAAAAACTAAAGGCCTTCTATTTTTCCTGACAGATCTTACTTATCACAGGATTACTCTACCCCACCAGATGGGAATCTGAAGAGAAGGCAGGTGTATAAGGACACTTCTCCTGAATATTCTTCCAGCTTAAGCAGCATCTCGAGGTTGATGTTGTCTTCAAATAAACTTTTCACTAGACTTTTCTTCGCTAAGTTTGATCACTTTTCAAACCTGTTGAAATTGCAGCATACACAACACCCTGTGCAAACAGTTCTGAAGCTTCCTTGTGCACTGTTTAAAGAAACAGTTAGTTTTGAACTTACCAATCACTTTTTATTTGATGTTCCTTACATTGTCTGTTGAGGAGTAGTTGCCTATTTACCTTCTCTGAGCTGTTCATAATTTTTTTTAGTTATTCATCACTCTCTTCTGCCCAGCTATCTCTTTCTTGGGCTGAATAATCAAAGTCTGCTTAACAAATGTATTGCTTTTATCTAAGCCTTTGTCAGTTTTACTATACCATTTTCTGTCTCTATCAAGTTCTGTTGTATTAGGCATCTATATTAAAACTGCACAAAGTATTCAAGAGGAGATACACCACAGTTTTATATAATAATAGAATGACTATTTCTGTTTTTTCTCCTCTATTCCTTACAATGAGTGATGTTGGAGTTGACTGCTAATGGACACCGAGCTGAACTTTGTTCAAACTACCAATAATTTTCCCAGTTATACCATTACTATGTGGTTACAGTTAGTTCAGAACCCATCCCTGTGTGCATAAAATTTGGACGGGTGTTTTTCTTTTCCTCTCCCAGACGCACTGCTTTACTCAAATCTACATCTGTTTTTGAAACCTAGTATCATTTGTTTGCTCTTTCCTGGATTCTCCCCAGGAGGTTTCACTTTTTCTAAAGTTCCATGTAGTACTACAGCTGGGACCTCAGCAACTGATAGAAGAAGAAATTAATTGTCCATTTCCCTCATGTTTTATATGCAACACATCTTGTAATACATCTCTATATTGCATCTCTCAAATACACTTGTCTTTTTTTTTGATCAACATTATCCCGTATTTTGTTTGTGATCAGCTATAATGACTGAAATCTTCGCTGCAAAATGGTTGCAGAAACGTTATTCAATTTCTCCTTCCTAAAACCAGTATTTTTCAGTAAATCTCGCAGTGGTGTTTTTGAGACCATCTTTAAAATGTAATAGAATAATTTAAAATTCTATTATTTCTCTTCAAAGTGTTTACAACCCATCACATTTTTGTTTCCTCAGTAAATGTCATTAGAGTACTGTCTATTCTCTCTCCTGCTTCCATAGGAAAAATGCTAAGAAGAATTAAGCCTGCACTTCGAGTCTTTTACCCATGCAGTTTTTCTATGGGATGAGCATAACTCCAAAGAATACTTTACATTATCTGAAATATTAAAGATACTGGAACAACAGGTAATCCAGATACATGCATTAGGGATTTTTATTCAACTGCACAGTATCTCTGGGTCTTCCTACAATTTAGTGATCATCCAGTTGGCACTAAGCTTCTCCAGAGGAGGCTAATTTCTGCAAGCCACCCCAGAACTCTTTTCTTTAGTGCTCTGGAAGGGTTAATAATCCCAGTGCAGCCCCATTTTTCTTGACCCTTACAGAATCTTGAAAAGTGTATGTATGCCATGATATGGCATGCTGTAATAAAGTGTGACCTATCCCTACCCTTCTTAACTTGGTGCTTTACAGTTAGCACTGCTGCATTCCTGCTACACATAAATGTGGGAGATTTATTTCAATGTCTGCAAAAAAAACAGAACTCCAACCCCCAAAATCACAGATTCCTTAGAAATCCTGCTGATTAATAGATACATTGCTTTGGGAGAATGCATCTGACTCATGGGATGCCAATCAGGGATCTTTGATGCAGACTGTATTTCCTAGCTGAGCATTATGAGTCTGTTTATGGGAGTGCATCAAAAGCCTCAATAAAATGAAGATATCACACTTCTATTACTTTTCCCATGTCTGATAGGCCAGGCGTTTTGTCAAAAAACCCACATTGGATCAATGTAACACAATTTGCTCTTTAAAATCCTGTCTGGATTTTTATCATTTCATCATTGTATAGATAGTTTCGAATTGAATCTATCATAATTTGATGCAGCATAATTTGGCTGCAGAAATTAGACCAACTGCTCAGTAACCGATGGATCTTCCTTTTTATCTGATATAAACATAGGGGGTTTTGCTTGCTTTTCTTAGGCTACTGAGGTATCTCCTGCCCTGTATGAATGAATTCATGAGATAGTTGCTATTGGTTCACAGAGTGTCTTGGTTAGTCTAAGGGAATTTCATTCCACATTACCTTCATGCATACATCCACAGTCTGTCTCTTATATAACGTGTTCTCCCTGTATTCTGGATTGCCATCCTAGCCCATCATTATAATTTCTTTAGTTATGTGTTTGGTCGTGAATTAGTCTTTTTTGTGAAGGCTGATGCAAATAAGGTAGTGAGCCCTTCAGCCTTCTCTCTGTCCTTTGAGAGAAAAAACCCATGGGGTTTTTTTGTTCTATGCATGTATACCGATAAGTAACTGAAGTACACTTTCTTCTGCTTTCTTTTCCCATTTTTTTAATTGAACTATTTGGTTTTGCCTTTTAGACTCCTTTCTTCTTCAACTCATTTTATTCTTTACCCTTACTGGTTTTAAGCCTACAAATTTGTGCTATTCCTTTGTAATTATTCTTTTTTCTACACCTTTGTTTCCACTTTCTGTAAAAAAGTGATGGCCCCACCCTCATCTTTAAAGCATATTCTGTTGGGTTTTGATTGCTTTTATAGTGACACATTTCATTTTCAATTTTAGCATGAGTTGCTCCTTGAAAGGCAGAATTAATGCTCTCTTCCTAATTTCTTCTATCCAACAAAAAATATATTCTGAGACTTTGGTAGAATATGTGTGAGATACACTGTTCCTGTCACAAACATTATTGAGGAGTTAAAATTTCCTGTTCCAATTACCCTTCCTATTGAGAGTTGTTTCTAAAAATCACAAGTCTACCTCCCACTCTTGATATGTAACATTATATTGCATAAAATAGGTTGCTAAGATAGATGCAATGAATGATAATTCATCTGAATGCGTCTCCTTTGATAGTAATGAATTTAGAATAGGTTTGTAACCTTTAAACTTAGCTAAGTGGAATCCCAGTTAATGGGCTTATACAGTATCTAACAATGGGACTCCAATCTTGATTACTGCTTTTAACATCTTAGAGAACAAGAATTGTAAAATGCATAAATTTTATTTTAACATAGAGTGGATAGAAAATCTTGGGTTTAAGGGTCATCGACTGTGGGTCTGAGCAGATAATTGGTAAAAGATATCACCATTTATAATCTTAGAAAGAAAATTCCTCTTTCATACAGCTATTTAAAATATAGCCTTATTTAATTTCATAGTACAATAAGTTTAAGCTAATCACAGTGGAATCTAATCATTGTGAGAGTGATGACCCTTCCTGTAAGATGTTACCTAATAATAATCTTTACAATAATAAATTTTTTGGGGGAGAATATTTACATAAGCCTGTAAAAAAATTTAGAACTTTGAAAGTGTATCATAAGGCTCTAATCTTTATCAGATACACAATAATGGGAAAAGATTTTGTTAGTATTTGATCTGCTGGATAGCAATCGATACTTCTACTAATACTATGAACTTAATGAAGGAAATAACTCTGAAAAAATACTGAAGAAATTTAAAAAAAATAATAATTATGGATTTTGAGTAAATAAAATGCATGTCTAACCCCATGCTCTAACTAAAAATAAATGTCTTACCATATATTTTGTATATACATATGCATGTGCATATATTGTGTATGCCAGATATATACTATTCATCTTTCAGTCAGTTGCTGCAAAATTTGCTGTCATATGAAGTGCGATAATGTCTGAGAAAAAGCCAGGCATGTGCTACAAAAATCAGAGATAGTGGTCCAATGTGACAAGATGAGTTGGACTGTAACAGAATAAATTATATCAGCGGAGACGTACACCTGCAGCCAGCCCACACCACTTATCTCCCAGTTCTCCAAGACAAAATATAAATTAAGAGGAGGTCATTAGTTTGAAATATCTTGAATGGAGACAGATATCACCAGCGCACTTTCTTATAGCGAACTTTAGAGGCCTGCAGCAAATAGTAGTCTGGATACCTACAGAATTTCTAATGGCGGTATACAAATCCCTAGACAGTTCTACACAATTAAACATTGACTTTCTAATTGTGAAAACTTTTTAAGTCAGACACAAATTATGCACAAATATATTTCTACTGAAAGCTCTACTATGAACCTTGACCCAGTGGCTCATAAACCAACCCAGCCAGTCTCCCTGCTGTAGAACCCAGCCTCCCTTCCAGCAAATGGAGGAGAAGATCATGTTATCCTAGATGGGGAGTTGAAGTCCAGAGCGTGGCTGAAGTGACTCAAGAAGTACCATTAAAAACCTTTTGTCTTTTCCCTTTTACCTTCCTATCTGGCAGAGGAACAAAACAGGTAGAGGATGGGAGCTCAGCAAAGAGGTTCAGCACAGGGTCTATGATGCTGGCTGGTGTGAAAGCAGCTCAGCATTTGCTTTGCTGGTGTGTAACATACAAAGACTTTGGTGGTACGGAAGGGTAAGCGCAGATTGTGCAATAAGGTGGAGTTTGGGTCTGTGGAATCTGTATATGTATGTGTCTGTACTGGTGATGAGATGAGGTGGGGGGCCCAAAGTCATACACATAAAAAGGAAAGAAAAATCTAACATTTAATGCTTAGGAAGAATAATGGACAAAGTGAATTTAATGTATCAGGACATATCACCAAGACAGTGAGATGTTGGTATGCTGTAATTTGCTTATGTGTAAGTATATCTCACTGTTGTATACTACATCTTAATTACTTCTTAGAATGTTGACCTAGAAATGTGTTAAATATCATATGCATATAATCAAACGAAAGCTCTATAATATGGGCGTTTAATTTCAGACAGCAGGCACAAAACTGAGTTTGTGTGAGAGGTCAGGCAAACGAAGAAAGAATCTGTTACTGTACATGAGGAGTAAATGTTTAAATGGGTAACAAAAAAAAAGGCAGTTATAATACTTAAATTTTAAAAGTAAGTTTTAAGGAATTTTAATAAAGAGTCATCTGAGTTTATCTAGAAAGGAAAAGCAGTGTGATCTAACAAAAGAGTCAGCTGGAACTGTGCTAAGAGCTGTGTTTAACCAGATTATTGAGTGTACAATAGAAAGCTACAGACGCTGAGATTTTAAAATACCAATAAGTAAGACATACATTAGATACTGTAGTCTTGTCAGCTTTTTGAACCTTTGATGTGTTTATCTGTTCTTTTCAAGCAGTTTAAATGTTAGTGAGTTATGTATAAAAGGAGTGGATATTTGAAGGCTGAAAGATTTGCATTATTGTCAGAAGGCACAAAGTTAAAAAAATGTTGACTTTCATTATGGATTTTACAACAGGGTCAGTTTTTAAATTTTCAGTATTTCTCATCTACTTTTTGTTTTCTAAAGACTTTATGTATTGTAAACGTTGTGTGAGAAGGAAATCAATTTCATGTTTAAACTTATTTCCTTGGAAGCATTCTAGTTTTATTCTTATTCTTTTATTGTATACATTTCATTGATTATATGAAAAATATCTCTTTCACCAGATACTGCTGATTCATCTGTTGCAGAGTTCACTAAAGAGTTTACCACCTAAGGTCCTCTGCTCTACTGGGTATTTTACATGCACAACAGTCTTCCAGGAGGGTGTTTACTGAAAGGCTATTTCTTCAGTGTGTCAGATAAGGCTGAGGGAGTAGGAATTTTATCGTTCTCATTTATTCTTTACTTTAACCCTAACACTCATCTTCCTCCTCTTAAAATATATAAAAAATAAATAATTGAAAAAGAAGCCTGTCATTTGGAGATTGGCATAATCTTCAGTTTTCAAACGTGATGGATATATAGAGGTCTGGCTGGTTGTGAAGTATGCATAGTCAAGACTTCTGAGAGTCACTCCCAGGACTTTACAAATCAAGTATTCTTAGTAATTCATGTTTAAGAAGTCACTGTTTTTTAAAAATCCTACCAAATTCTGAGACCTCTATCTCCTTACTTAATGTGTAGGGAGCTGTCTGATAGTTGGGCTTATTTGGGATGGTGATAGCCAAGGAATACATAATTCTTGTGCATCACACAGGAGTGCATGTATAAGAATATATATGTACACCCACACGTTTATAGGGCCAGATAGAGAATTCCTATCAGACCTAAGCAGACCTTCACGAAGCTTGAGCGCATTTCCATTTGTACAGCACTCACAGATAATAGGAAGGTGGCTAAGCCCCTTAAAATGCTCAGTTGAAGTAGAGAAATTCCATGTCAGAATCTGTAAATAGCAAAGTAAAGCAGACAGGCCCATAAATTTTGATGTCAAAACGTTTACCATTTATGCTCTCTCTTTGGACACTATTTCCTCTAAATATGCCTAGCTATCGCATCACATCTGAACTTATATTTAGAGCTTTAATAAATGTCTGACTTCATTTTTAAAAAAGAACAGACAAGGGGTCATTGACAGAGACCAGGCCAGTAAGTTCTTGAGACATAAGAACTGTCCTGATTATATTACATTTGGATTTATATTGTTAAGCTGAATGATGGGAAAATTGCCAGAGAAATCATATAAAGGATATAAATCTGAAATGGAACAGAAGACGCACTTAGTTTCTTGCTTTTTTGCTTTCTCTTGCTTTCTTGCTTTCTCTTGCCTTCTTGCATTCATGCTTTTTCTGGTTTTTTCTTTCTCTCCTTTTCTGTTCACTGAAATCAAAATTGGATCTTCAGGGCATATCCCCAAGCAACTGTGTTTGGTGCAGAGGTTTGGTATAAAATGGTGGCCTCCACTGAAGCTGACAGTAGAACTCCCGTTAGCTTAAAAAGGGGCAAAAGTTCACCCAGGGAGAGCAATCTAGCTCTTGTGAAGAAGTAGTCCATAGAAGACTGGTTGGGAAAGAAAATTTATTACAAAATATTACATGAAAGCAGCATTATGTCTGAGAATGTATGTACATAAATCAGACAGTTTAATATTATAGTTCCCATAGCAACAATAACTGTGCCACATTGCACATTTCTAATAAGGTGTCAGTTCTTTAAAAGCATGTAATGCAATAAAAAAAGTACTCAACATATAATGTATGAGAAGAAGGAGCTATGTGATCTATAATTTTGAATTTCTTTATATTGGTGTATTTAAATCCTTAAAGTATTTTTTAAACATTTTTCTTAAGGTTGAGTAATCGCTCTCTTGTTTACATTTTGAATCCCATATCCCATGATCATTACTACCCTGAAGATAAGACAGTAATCTGAAGAATGTTTTAGGCTTTATGCTTATTTAGATTTTGGTAGCTGATAAGAATTTTGTAAGAGTGCATCTCATGGTAGTGACTTTTTTGAGGAGAACAAAATATCCCAAAATATTTTCTGACCAGATAGTAGACCAGTTTTAAATCTGTAAATTCAGGAGGAATATGAACCAGAGATTCAGAAATGATTCTCTATTCTGAGCCATCCAGTTTCGCAAGGAAGTTATTGTACAAGATTTAAGCCCTTTGTGATAAAGATAGTCTTAATATTTGTACATTGCTGAGCATGTACTGACAATACTGAAAATAAGTATGATATCCAGTTGAACAAGTGAGTGTCCTGTTTATATTCTTAGTATTTCTTCAGTTTATCTTTTTATCTTTTTCTGTCATTTCTCTCATATAATTCTTTGATTAATAATATGCATCAAACAGGCATAAAAATGTGAAGCTGAAATGAGAGGTGATGAAATAAGAAAATCAGACTTTTCTTGAGGTTTTCTCACTGAAGATTTATTAACTATTAATAATCAGACTAGTCAAATATTTGTATGATGTTTTTTTAGTGAGGTATTATCTGCTGACAAAACACACAAGGACTAATGAGAAATCCTTCTTTAGCTCGTCTGACCAAGTCCTGAAGAACCCTTTTCTGGACTTCCAAAAATTTACAGGAAACACTGTAATTTGCTAGACATTTGATAAGAGAGGAAAACTGCTCACTAAATTTAGTATTCTTGAACTCTAAATTTGTTCAGAAAGGGATAGCTGTAATAACACCATGGTTCATAGGAATGCACCTCTTGGGACTCCTACCTGTAGCACCACTATACAGCAGAGCGTAGTTTGCTTGTTTGCTTGCTGGCTTGTAGGGAATGGAGGTAAATAGTTCCCAAAGACTTCCTGGTTGTTATGGAGCAAATTATTTTCCTGTTCTTTTAATTCCACATTTTTTTCGAAGCTAAAGCAATGTATAGTCTTCATTCCATATGTTGTATTTCCTAAATAGGAACTGAAGACTTTTATGTGATCCATCTTTAAAACCTACGGCAGTCAGCCTCAGGGACTGAGTATTGAGTTTCGTAACTGCCATAAATGCTTTAAATTGAAATATGAGACTGCAGTGATTCATTATATTAAGAAAACTTGATCTCATGGAAATCTGCAGAAAACTAAGAATTATAATTGTACTTTGTGCATCATCTAAGTATCAACTGAATGTTCTGTACATCAGAACATTAGTATTAATCCATTCCTATTACTGACCAGTCTATGAAATATCACGTGTCTTACAATTAATCTGAAGCTAGAAAGTTCACTCTGAAATATTTGGTTTTCTTTGTTGGTATCTGTTTCCTTATGTTTTGTACTTTCTTTATGTGATATAGTAGTGGTAATAAATGCTAATGCTAATGTTATGCACCCAGGAAAGGTTCCTTTACTGGTAGCTTATGTTGTGAATTACCTATTCTAGACTTATAATAGTGTTTTCATTTTTTTTTTTTTTTCACTGTGCTCAAAAGCTGCCATCCATTTCTTTGCACTTGAAGTCTGTTTATGGTATGTGTGTCGTGCATATGTATGTGTTGTTTCCTAATAGTCTCTGACCACAAAAATATCAAGTCTGGAGCTGTACCTTTCTCTCCCCCACAATATTTTGTTTTCCTAATATCTTCAGCCTGAAAAATCCAATTCTCTTGCCAATTTTATGGCTTTTAGCTGTTGGTACCTCTCAGAGCTACTATATTTGTTATTTGCAAGGTTGTCATTCTAGAGGAGCAGTTATGCACTGTGTTGACAGGAATTTGCAGATAATATTCTTTAACGTGCTTTTCATGAAGCAAATCTTTGCAACCCAAAGTAAGGAATGGCTGCATCTCTGAGGCATGGAGGAATCTTTTGCTGGCTCTTGTGAGTAAATTCCATCCTATGAAGAGAGAAAAGATGACATGGAGCTTAGGAGTATGGCTTTACAGAAGGGCTATATCACAGCGAAATAGTGCTAAAGGTTTTGTGGTGTGTTCGATCTGAATGGGCACTAAGAATTTATTGGAATGACTCCACTCAACCCTTATTAGGTGCATGCTGTCTCTGAAAGTATTTTTTAGGGTTCCTGAGAAACCTAAAAACCATTGTGGAAAAGGTCTAACATTTATTAGCCTTTCCCTTAAGGAGGTATAAAGGAAGGGTAAAAGTGTATGAAAACAAGTAAAAAGTCCTGGAGGAAAATAAGAAAAAAAAGAAAGCAAACAAAAAAAAAAGAAAAGAAAGCACTTAAGCATACCTGAAAGACAACAAAAGTCTGAAATAGATATTACTGATTTGACTGCTGTAAATTTAATCTGTTTTATTTCCAGGTTTCCCAATAGCTGCTTTTAAGCTGTTATTGGTATAACTGGGAAGTTTGTTTGCGCTAGCAGTAGAAATCCTGCTTCCTTCTTTCTCCTTAGTAACTCCCCTGTTAGATACTTATGATGTTGCTAATACTTTGCTTTTTCTCAGTACAGCAAGAGCTGTAGTGTTTCCGCAGTGATATAGCACGTGGCTTTTTAGATAGGAGGATCATTTCAGACATACCAGCTGTCCTGCTGCTTATTGCTTTCTGCTGACTTTCCATGGCGAGGTGCTTGTTGCAGCTCACCAGGTGAGAACTGGGTATGCACTGCATGAAAAGGTGCATAATGTGCTTTTATGTCTCAGGAATTTTCCCAGTAGGAGGTAACAAAGTATGATTTTCCCTGTCCTAAAATAGATATTAACTAATCCATTAAATTGGAAGAAGAACTGGCAATTACCTGGCAGCAACTCAGTTACACTCTCCCATGCAACACTTCCCTATTTGCTCTCTCTCAAAGGCCCGTGCAATATAATAGCGCTCTAAAGCTGTCCTCTAAAGAAATTCACATGTGCAATTTTCTGCTTTGAAGCAAATGTTTACAGTTTTCTTTGAGCTGTCACGTGTCTGTCAGATTATTTCTCTTTCTCTTGTAAAGATTCTCTGCTCTGACAGGGAGAACGACTCACTGGGGAATTATACAGTGCCACTTCCTTGCATAGCTAGGCATGAGGAATTAATTACAGTCTGAATACTCAGGGGAAGTGACATATTATGACTGATGCAGGGTTCTGCTGGAGCAGCTCATCTGAAGGAAAGGCAGGGAAAGTTGGCTCACCTTGCACTGTTGGGGAGTAGAGGTGTGTGCTATTTAAATGGCAACTGGGATAGGAGTCCCCCCGTCCCAGCCTTACCCTCCAGGAGCATATGCAGACCCTTGATTGCTCCTCTGGTATATGTCAGTACTTTGTCCTTCACACAGGTACATTCCCAGTGGCCATAACACATCTCTGTCTGGGCCATGAAGAGGAGAGCAAGGGCCAACATCTGAGACAGAAGCTCTTGCTGCTGCTGCTACTCGGTGTATGTGGCACCAAAACCACATTAATATTCTCCTACCTCCTGTTCTTTTGTGATGTACCTTTCCTGTGGAGCAATTCCTGCAAATCCAACTCATCTAAAGCCTTAAAGAAAGAAGCCTTTGGAAATACGTTAATATTAATAATAATATTAGTATTTCTGTTTTTCTGTTTGAGTCTTTGCTCCTGGTTCTGACAAAACTGATTTTTTCCAGTGTTGAAAAATAAACATGAACAGATGGGACTGGGTATTTTACAGCTAAGTTATTAGAACAGTATACAAATTATTTTCTCTTAATGTATTATAGATACAGCTACTGATGGAAAAACTCAAGAGAAAAAATTACAGTTCAAAACTATGTAATATATATATAACTATATATAAAACTATATAAAAACTATAGTTTTATAAAAACTATATATATTTATATATAACAATATATATAAATAATGTATTATATATAACATATTTATTAATAATAAATAATATATATTTTATAGTATATATTTTTATATATAAAACTATATATAAAAACCATGTGAGTTGTCAAATAATGAAGATATTTTGTCTGGCATGTAGGAATTCTGAGTTTTGTTGAACAGCACAAACCACTGATTATTCATTTCGGATCAGTGTATTAACTGTGGATAATTCCATACCTTTTACCAGTTTCTCTATATGGATAGTGAAGTTTTCTATACAGAATTTGTATTACGGTTAATTATGTTGTTTCCAGAACAAAATGACAAGCATACAAAGACGCTCATTTTGGTTAGGACCACTTTAATCTGTAAAGTGAACAAACTTTATCATCCTTGCCACATGTGGAAAAAAATGCATGAGTAACCCAAAGTTCCAAATGATTTTCCCATTTCACATCAAGGCCCTTTTAAATGCTTTCCAAGAAAAGTTCCAGGGGAAATACATACCATAGTATAATGGGCAGCTGTGACTTACTGAACTCACTACTTTATCAGTCCTACTTTAAGCCATCTCCCTTTATAGCTAATATGTTTATTCTTGTCTATCACCTTTACCTCGTAAGTGTTTGTGGCTGGCAGACATTTTCTCTGAATGCAAGAACTCATTCAGGTCATCTGAGTCCTTTTTGTATTGTCATTTTTTTCCACTTGATCGTGGTTGACTGGCACAGTGCTAGGCCAAAATAAGTGTTTTAAAGTCTCTCCCTGAATGATCCTAGAAACCTATCGGGGGAAATATTTTTTTCTTGTCCCAGACAATTTTTTTATTCAACAAAAGATCCGTTTGAAGTGCAGACTATTTGGACTGAATGGGTGTCCATTTTGTTTTCCCCTCTGAAATCACTGGGGGTAATCTGGCTATTTTTGGATATTTATTTTTTTTTAAATCAGAAAATGCAGAGTTTCTACATGATTTGCTGTTAAAAATATATATTGGTTTTGTCGAAATTTTAATTATGGGTGTTATTCATGGCTAACATTCTCCTCTCTCAGAGTGGTGAAAGGCATCTGTTTCATCCTTATGCAAAGAGGAAGGCAATTGAAATAGTAGACTTTCTGTGGGGACATGAAAACTTTTTCCACTGGGTTGAGTCACCAACCTATGGAATCTGATGGTAATAATGTAAAATTGAAATTTTTAATCTTTAAATAGATCAATTCTACAAGGTATTAGGCTGGAAGTCTTATTCTTGATACTTTTGCTTTTCATGATCCCTATAAAATTTGTATTTTAAAATGTACATTGACAAAAGGTAACATCTATGTTCAAAGTAATGTTCAAGGAGTGATATACATTTCATGTTGATCTTTTTTTCTTTTTTCATGTACCTCAGATTCAGCTTTTGGTGATGACTGACTGTTTACACTTTGCTAAAGCAGGCACAGCCTGATATCCATAATTTCAAAATATGTTTAAGAACATATACTTCGTTGTATTTTGATCCTAAATTATACACTTCTTCTGCCTATCATAAGTAGAAACAGTTTTGATTTTGATTGATTTTTGATTGATCTTTTTTCTTCTTTTCTGGGGTTTGTAAATAAGAATTTGGAGTTTTGTGTCTGTCACAGACTATTATGATTAGAATTCTTTTCCGTGGCTTACTGTCACTGTGCTCTCACTTCTTTAGAACTATCTGATCATGCTGATAGCACTTTTCTTTCCAGAAATACCAACATGCTGGGATTGTCCGTTGTTATATAAAAATATATCTATTTTTTCCTACTCTTATATTGGAAGATTATGTGAAGCAAAGTCAGAAATACTTCCTGTGTAGCACTTTGTGGTTCAGAAAAGAAATACAAAAATCCCCCTCCTTGCCAACTATTTAGCAATACAAGACTCAATAGCATACAAGACCAGTTCAGCATACTGGTGTTCCTTCTAACATTCAAGGCAATGGCAAGGAAGTTGCTGCTATGACCAGACACAGGATTAGTTTCTCTGTTGATATTTGAAATGTCAAAGAGTAGTCATAGACTGGTTTAAGTTGGAAGGGACCTTAAAGATTACGTAGTTCCAATCCCCCTGCCATAGGCACAGACACCTCCTACTAGATGAGATTGATCAAAGCCCCATCCAGCCTAATCTTCCAGGGGTGGCGCATCCACAACTTCCCTGGGCAACTTGTTCCAGTGTCTCACCGCCCTCATAGTGAAAAATTTCTTCCCGATAGCTAATTTAAATCTATCCTTTTCCAGTTTGAAGCCATTATCCTGCATCCTATCACTACATACCCTTGTAAAAACTCCCTCTACAGCTTTCCTGTAGGCCCCCTTTAGGTACTGGAAGGCTCCTATAAGGACTCCCTGGAGCCTTCTCTTCTCCAGGCGGAACAACCCCAACTTTCTCAGCCTGCCTTCATAGGAGAGGTACTCCAGCCCTTTGATCATCTTCATAATAATTCTGAAGGCTTTTTCAACAATTAATATTGGACCAACATTTTGTTGGTTTGGTAGCATTAAATGGAAAAACATACTTGGGGAGAAGAATGGAAGAAATACACCAGTTAAATGAGACATCAGTTGACTCAGTACTGTGAGGTTAGTGAATGCTGTGGAAGTATTAATGAGGACAATGCCCTTTCCTTTTGTGGGTGATTCAGATTATTTCTTTGAGGATCTTTGGTTTGAAATTTTTACTACTTTGCAGGGTTTTCCTGTTAACAAAGCAATATGAAATTCCAGTGTTGTGAGAATAATTGAAGCTATTATTAACATCTACTCCTAAGAGCAAAGATCAGCTTTCTTAATCTTTTTAGGCTCTATGAAGCACTTCTTTACTATTGTCCAATACTGGACTGTGTGTAATTGAGCTCTTTGAGAAAAAATGTTTAAAGGTGAGTGCATGTGGCAAATAGTAGGCTGCTCTGAAAAATATTAGACTATCATTGAGCATTGCTGTTTATTAGGTTTCCACTGTTGATCTAAATTGTAATACCAAGGTTGAAAAAATAACAAACTGTTCAGGAAATACATGTATGCCTCAACAGGCTAGGAATATAACCCCCCTAAAGGATACATCAATTCTTGCTTCTTGAGACATGTCCATCTAAAGATGGACATAGAGAGAGGTTAAAGAGAAAAACAACAAAAACAATGTTGATGAAGCAGTTGCCTGATATTGGCAACCGAAAACACAAGAAATCTTCAGTTTGCAGAGTCTGAGGGGAGAAATACCTAGAGGTTTAAAAAATTGTGAAGGCAGTACATGAGCTGAATTGTTCATCAAATCCCACAATGCAGAAGCTGTGGGCACTTGTTGAGGCTGGTGGGAGATTGATCTGTAACAGACAAAAGAAAGTACTTCTTTACACAGCAGTTAGTGAACTTCTGGAATCTGTTGCCCCAGAACACTGTGGAGGCAGGCTGTATTAGCAGGTTCAAAAATAGGTTAGACAAATTAATGGATAACAGATCAATAAATGGATACTAAAAGAAGTAGACAACAATGTATGATCAAACATCTCTGATACAGTAAATGGCGATGCTCATGGAGAGTAGCCAGGCTAAAATGCTTTTCCTGGGTACTATCTGCTTTTGCAATAGTTTGGAAACAGACTATAGGGCTACATGGGCTGCTCAGACCCAGAGATAAGGCATTTCTTACACTCTTCATAAAAGATTAATGATGAGTATGCTTTTCTGGATATTCTATAATGTTATCTTAAACTTAAATACCAAGAAATACTAGTATTTCTGTTTAGATATTAATCTAATATCACAAAAAGAGTTTTAATGGTGCTTACTTCAAATTGTAATTGTTTATTTCAGTAATAATAATTCTTTGTAGAAACCTCCTAGAAAATGTCCCTTTTAAGAATAAAAATACCTGAATATTTGTTTCATTCATGCTTATCACTCTTTTTTTTTCCCCCTCAAAGTAATCATACAGTGATTACTGGCTGATTACTCACTTGCTGAGTGCTTTACAGGATTGTAGCCAAGTCAAGAATATACTTCAGTGGAAGGAAATATTAGAAAAATTATCCAGCACATAGATTGCTCAAGGTGGCTATGGTAGCCCTCTGAAGAAACATGTATGTATTCAGATGTTCATGCGCACACCTGTATATGAGTTGTAATATCTTGAAAAGTGAAAAAGAGAGTTTTTCTCTCTCATTTTTCTGTTTCAGCTAAGATTAAAAATAGGAGGAAGAACCTGAATCTTGCATTAATGTTAAGACAGTTGGCTAGAAATTAAAACCAGCTGTTGTGTGCTATGATCTCTACATTCTTTGCTTGTACTAACTGTCAAGCATGAAGGCACCAACATAATTTATTTAATGAGTTTAATTAGAATTGTAAAGAAATCATGGAATTAGGCACCTGTGACTTTAGTTATAAAAAAAGTGCTTAGATACCTCTTTTTAAAATTTGAAAACTAAAGTTACTGGTATTATTTCAGTCTTTTTCTTCAGTAATTTATGTCTACTGCTTGAAATTATTTCAGGGGTCTCTGGAGCAGTGTGTATCAGGCACAAATAAATTGAAAGACTTTCATTTCAAGCAAAACTTTTCTTTCATCCACCTTGCCTTGCTTGAACTTTGAAACAAAATGTCTTGAATAGACATACTTTGAAGTCAACTTGGATAATTCTTGAATACATGAATCCTTCAATGCTTCAATTTGTCCAGGGTCATAGATTTTTATTCTAGACTGAAACTGCCTGGGATGTGACACTGCAGAGAGGTTTGGCGACAATAGGGAAAGAAAATCTGATGCCTCAGTGCTCCCCAGGTGCACCCAGGTACATATCTGCATGCACTGTGAGCAAGGTGGGCATACTTGGACCCAGATAGTTGCTATTATCTAACTTTGGCTTATTGAAATATGGTAGTGGGATCCTTCTTGGGAGGCTTGCAGGCTCCCTACCCAAGGGCAGGTAAGATGTTCAGGCAATCAAGGTCAGTCTGCCATGTGCTATGTGGGTATTTTCAGTGAGAACCTGAGGCACTGTCAAGTGTCTGAAGGGACACGGGGATCTATGTCAGATAGCACACTGAGCTGAAGACAGGATGGATGAGAACTAAGTGCATTGCCTTATAATATTTAGTCCAGCAATAATTACACATTTTCAGCTCACGTTTATTATGGACAGGCAGCAACCCATCCCTGGTTACTTAATTTTTCTTGTAACATGCAGTTCAGGATTGGTTATTTTCAAATTCAGTTAACATAGCTGTGATGGAGAAGTCTTCATATTTTATAAAGTAATCTATAATCTTCACTGGATGTTTCCCAATAAAAATAAAAATGAAATGTCGCTCCAGTCACACGATTTTATAGAGCTGGTCGGTAAAAAAAACCTGAAATATTTACAAACCAAACTGCAATTTTTTGAGAAGCAATCCATGATAAAGACTCCTGAAAGTGACATACTTTTTATCTTGAAAGCTTGTTTTGGAATTATTCAAATGCTGTTTCAGAGAAGTCTATATTACAATTGGTTTGTTATGTTTTGTTTTTCATTTACATATTGATTTGCACTACTTTTACTGTGTTTCAAGGCATTTCAGGAGTAGTAATTTACACTACACACTAATAAGGCTCAAAAAAAATCACACCTGGAAATTTCTTTTAAAAAATATTTGTTGGCAATTGCAGATTGTGTTATAGGTCACTTTAACTTTCCATGAGTATAAACATCCTTTAAAATGCGGTTGATGTATAGACCTGGGTTGAATGTCATTGTATCTATACAAGGGATGGGAAGCCTCACAGTATGAAGAGTCTTGCAAAACAGTAATTTGAAAGTTCAGTCTGAAAGAGCATCACCAGTTCCAAAACAGGTGTCTTCTGCAGTTCTGATCTACATATATTTACTCAAATCTCTTAACAAAAGCCATATGAAACCTGTTGGGTTTTAGATTTTTTTGGAGCAAGTTTTTCAGGCTAAAATCAGGCAAGTCTAAATCCAAACCAAGCTTTTATGACAACAGCTATTGTTGCAGGAAGCAAAGATTGGTAAAGAAAAGCTTAACTCACTTCTTTCTTGCATTTAGTCTATTTTTGAAATTTCAGGAAAGCTTGTGATGAATGTTATGTGAAATTGCGTATTTCTCTTAGTTTCCATTATATTTCCCAAATTATGAATAGTCTCATATTATATTTATAAAGTCTGTTCTGACTGTGTAACACTTTTTCCTTGTATTTAGATCAGTTATTTCAGATTTTTTCTTAGCAGAAAGTATTGTTCTGATTTTTAACACAATTGAAATATTTTGGATTTCTAAAAGTCTTAATCATAAGTTGTATCATGGAAATATAAATCTATTTAATAATACAGAGTTAATATATTTTATAGCTTACTTGCAAGCTTCCTAATTATCTTTTTGATAGTAGCGCCCTTTAAAAAAAGTTTTAAAGGAAAAGCAATGAAAGGTATCTTTCCGTATATTTTCCTAACCAACATTAATGGAAGGAAGCATGTAAAGTTTCAGGCTTCAATTGTATGGAGAATAAGAACTCTCCCCTTTCCATAAATAAAAAAAAAGAAATAAAAATCTTGAAAGCACTTATTAAGATTCTACATTTTGTTTATGCGGCCTAAAGCAGACTCGGAAATTTTAATGCCATTAGTTAGTGCTAAGCAATGAAGAAGGTGTAACAATTAGCTTCTGTGTGAAAGGTGTGTGGGTGGGGAATTATTTCTTACAGTTGGAGCTAGGCAGAGATATTGCCAGACTTTTTTAGCAGTCACAGGTCTACAAGAATCTGATTTTAACGAAGACAGCTATTCACATTGCTGATCTTACAAGGTTCCAAAAAAACAGATGGGGTATTGTTCTTTGTGATGTGTTAAAACTTCTTTTAGCAATTGCAAATGCTGTTCTGACATGAGAAACTCTGCAAAATCTCTCTTCACTATTTATTAAATAACCTCCACAGCCATGTATCTTACTTCTTCTCAGTCCTGAGTTGTTCTAGATTCTTTGCAGAGTAGATAACCTAAAAAAAAATATTTTGAAAGATCCTTTTACATCAGTGAGCAAGTATATTGTACTTTCATTTGTATAGCACAGTGCCCTGTTTCATGCTCCACGGGTTCAGTAAAATTCCAACCATCTGAATCTCAGCTAAGAGCAGACTCAGTAAGTTTGAGAGCAATGAAGCTGATGAGGGGTCTGGAGAATGAGTCTTATGAAGAAGAGCTGAGGGAAGTGGGGTTGTTCAGCTTGGAGAAAAGGACGCTGAGGAAGGACCCTATAGCTCTCTACAACTACCTGAAAGGAGGTTGTAATGAGGTGGGGATTGGTCTCTTCTCCCAGCTGAGAACCAATAGGACAAGCGGAAATGTCCTCACGTTGCTCCAGGGGAGGTTTACATTGGATATGGGAAAAATTTCTTCGTGGAAAGGGGTATCAAACATTGGAACAGGCTGCCCAGGGAAGTGGTTGAGTCACCATCCCTGGAGGTATTTAAAGGACGTGTAGATGTGGTGCGTAGGGACATGGTTTAGTGGTGGACTTGCAGCGTTAGGTTTATGGTTGGACTCAATGATCTTAAAGATCTTTTCCAACATAAATGATTCTATGATTAAGCTAAGGAGGATCCAGGAATCAGAATACAGGTGCTTTAAGCTCTAGGACAGTAACCTCTAGCAGTGATGAAAAGGCACTGCTGTAACCGTCTCTATCATCACTTCTTGAAAAAAAAGAGCTTTTGTCTATTCAGCTTTTCCTCAGAAGAAGAATAAATAGGCCAGTGGAGTTGTCCGAGGTGGTGGATGCCATGATTTTCCCCTCTGGGTTACAAAGATTTTTAAAAACTTTTTCCCCTCCTCCTCCTTCTCTCACAGAGCACATTTGCTGAAAAGCTGGCAAGGCCAGCAGCCTCCAGCCTGAGGCTGAGGAAATACACAGAACAGGCAACCAAAGGTCAGGCTATAACCTCTACCTTGGCAGTTGCTGTGGCAGACGAAATGGCAGAAGAACTGCTTAGGGAGAGAAGTTGGGTGAGGAGAAAAAAGTGAGTTCAAGCAAGAAGAGCTCTATAGAGAGCTTTATTTAAATAGTTGCAGATTCTGCGGGCTGGAGATTAAGTGCTGAGTCAACTTTTAAGTTCCACAAGTTTTAATCTAGAAAAAAAGTTGGACTTTCTCTTTTCTTAGGTTGGCATAGATATTCCTGAGAGGAAAATTTCAACATCTGTTATTGAAAGAGGGAAAAAGGAAGGTATTGCTACAGTATATAAAGCTCAAACCACTGAGTGTGTATCAGGTAAAATCTTGTGTTTGTTTACAGTTCCAGAAATCTTAACTGTTCACTTCAAAAAAATTGTCTTCAATTCCTTCAAATGGATCTAAAGCTAAAATTTTATCCAGTGATTTTGCCAGTTGATTCAAGACAAATAAAAAAGGATGTGGGTTGCAAGAATCAATCTTTTTGATAGCAGTACCTTTTTGGTCTTCATTTATCCTCCCGTTCTTACAGGTGTAAATTGGTAATTTTACTTAGAAGCCCTGGAATAACTAGTAAGTTTTTACCTTATTAAAATTATGAAGCTAATGACAATGAATCTAACGAATGATTCCCATCTAATAGATGATGTAATATGATATAGTTAATAGCTGTTAATGATATTAGCAAAAACCTGTCATGTTAATTATCAATATAATTTTGTAGAGAAATGTGAGAAGGTAATGAAATGATACACTAATTTTGTTAATGGGACTTTTATCAAAAGAAGCAAACTGAATAGTTTTCATAGTCTTAACTTGAAAGGGCACAGAGATGGCTGTTGGAATCAGACAGATTCACAAGTAAAAGATTGTGGTAGAGAAAAATGAGATATTGTATGTTTTCTTTTTGCTGAATCAGTAAGCTGGTTGATCATTTAAATGAAGCGAATGAAACAGATGCAATGTTGCTCTTTTTTTTCAACACAAAATTACTGTTTTGTTTTAGTTTTAATTTATCCTGAAAATAGTTATGATTCTGATTAAGAGAATGTGCTAAGCAAAAGAATGAGGTAGTTTCAGTAACTTGAATGGGAGTGACAGATTTGTGTAAAAGTGTGTAGGAATATTTATATTCACATACATATAGTATATGCAGTTATCTTTAGATAGTATCCAGTGTTGAACAAATCACAAAATACATATTGATATCAAATATAGCATTTTCTAATACTCATTTTATGTAATAATATGCTCAATACAGTTTGAGGCAGTAATGGGCCTTGAAAGAAAGGTCCTTGTGAAGGTATTCCACAGTATCGCCTCAGCAGTTTTTTGCTATAGGTTTAATCAATTTAAAAAAGAAAAAAAAAATCAAAAAAAGAGACCAGATTCTGAACTTATCTGTGTGATTTCAAGTACAGGTTAGCAGAAATCATCCATAGTTTCATCAAAAATTCACCAAAATTATACTGAAACCTTTAACCCTGAAAGGGTTGAGGAGAGCTGCTGTGGAAAGGATCAGAAAATGAGAATGCTGTTAGTGATAGAACATATGAAACAAATGCAGGGAAAAAAAAGTGGCATGCCTTATGAAAGGAATTGTGTAGAAGACCCAAGGACAAAACTACACACAGATGTTACAGGAAAAAGGGATAAAGTCATCTGTGGGAGGGAAGCTACTGTTGGTTGATTGTTCTTAGCAGTGGGAGCAAAATGAGTTCTGCTTTGCAGGACAAGCAATATTAAATGCTTGAGGTAGCCATATGCCTTCTGACTATGTAAGCAAAACTCTCAGAAACAGAAGGAAATTCCTCTGCTGCTAACTGTTATGTGCATGCTGATCTGCAGTGGTCTTGTACTTAGTTTCTGAAGGAAGGTAGGATGAGTTGAAAAAATACAGAGGATGTAAATTAGAATCATAAGAAGTGACTGCAAATGAATACAAAGAAATTTTACCCAAGGAGAAATTATTTCCTTAAAATCCAGCACCTAAGTAACAGACCTTTATGATGCAGATATATACATATTAGTAAAAGTATCAAGAGGGGCAAAATCTAGGCCCTAGATATACAGCATGTCTTAAAAGCACAGAGTAGAATACGTAAGGAAAATAAAATACAATCTAAAAATGTTATCAACTGATATAGTTATTGCGCAAGATTAAATGAATTTGTAGCTTTGGGAAAAATTCTTAATGAATAGTGGAAATCATGAAAAAACTTGTCCCAAACGAGATATATGAAGGAGAAGGGCATTGAGATAAAGATTGTGTCAGGTACATTGATCATATGGAACAACAGCAGCTCCATAGCTGCTTACTCATTAAAAATCTTGAGAGTGTTTTGAAGGTATTTTGAAAATCCAGCAAAGAAAGGAAGAGTGAGAACAGAAAAATGAATTGCATTGAAATTAGCCTTGAACAGAAATGTGAGCAATTATCTGGGAAATGATGTGCTATTAAGACAATGAGAGACAATGATTCCTCCTCCTTTTTGTAGTCTAAGTGTTTGGTATGTTTCGGACAAATATACCTGGGTTGGTATGATTAGCATCATTTGCTGGGAAACTGATCTGTCAAGGGTACCTTTGCTCATAGCAGTGATCCCATAAATTCTGTGATTCTCATAAGCAATGATCTCTTGTCTTTTCTCTCTTATAATTATTTCTAGTCTCTGTTACTGTGCCCTGTCTGGTACAAAATGGGGTGCTATCAAGTGAACTTCAGGCTTGAAGTGAGGCTAATATCTCTGGTGGATGAGCTGGCTTGCTCCTTGTCCTTTCAATCATTTTGTCATTTTAGATAAATATGCACAATAGTACCTTTATTTCATTAGACTGCTAAAAAGAGGAAGAAATTTTGTAGAAAGGCCTTTAAAATTGTTGGCATATTTTCATTTACATATTTAGAAATAACAGACCAGTTATTTTACAAAAGAAAAAAACCCTAGTTACAGAAAGACCTGAGGGCAAAATCTGACGATTCTCTTTAATAAAATGGAAGGCTTGGTAGGCAGTCTTGTATATTAATCTGTATTGTATGCAGCACTTTCACCTAAATATGGTAACAACAATGCTGAAAAATGAAACAAGTGTAAATATATGATGTTGTCAGGACTTGATTAACTGTAAATAGTGTTGACTTAAAAATATTGTTATATGGAACGTTTATTGTACAAAGCATTTAAAAGTCTTTCTAAGTTACTTTTTGTTTCTATACCTAGCTGGTATTCAGACAAACATGTTTAATTTTTTTGTTGTAATTTAACTGAGTGGTAGTTTTGTGTGCCTTAAGAAAAAGTGAGGTGACCAAACTAGTGTTCATAATAATGAGATAGATTTTGAAGGTAGCAAAGGAGTGCATTGAGGAAGAATATATAGGGTCAGGGATCAGAAGTTAGATATGGCTTAAGAAACCTGATTTTATTTTGATATATATGTGATGTGGGTCATGTGTATTTCCATGTATCTAGTTAACTACATATAGAATAGGTAGTTAAAAGAATACATAGGTCAGAATATAGCTTGCAGAGAATAAGTCAGGTCATATGTAAAACACAATTTATTAATATAGAAATGGATATATGGAATATATTTTCATATTTTCCTAACTTTTCATTTTGGTGGGGGGAGATAAGTCTTTGCCAAGATAAATTTATTATGCTGAACTTTGAAGAGTAGATTCTCTACCTGTTTGTAATGTAATTTGTAAAAATAATTCCTCCCTATCACTGGCATGCATGCATCAAAGTTATCTTCATTCCCATTTTTATAACAGCAGAGTGCTTTTTGGATGGCAGCACTTTAGAACACAGCTTTGGCTTATATGTTTACTCAGGTGAAGGTCTTATCATCTAGTCATATGTCTTTGAGACTAGCAATATGTACTAACTATAATGCATAATAAAAATATAAAATATTTTGTAATATGTGTATTATTTATAAAGCACATCTTGACATACAAAATGGAAATTTTAAATTCACATAACAGTGCATGCTTAAGATATCGATTAGTAGTGAATTATTTAATAATCACTGCATGAATTACTGCCTGAAAGTCTGAGGGTTTTACTTATCCAGATTTCAAACTGGGTCATCACCTTGGTATCCTCTGGCCTTAGAATTAATATTCCCAGTTCTCATTGCTCTTCCAATATAGTATAAAGAAAACCCTGGTGAAAATGAGATCTAGATTCTGTTAACCCATATAATGGGCAGCTGCAGTAGTAATACAAAATTTTGCATGACT
Source organism: Tringa tobata (assembly GCA_033628505.1). Taxonomy (NCBI): domain Eukaryota; kingdom Metazoa; phylum Chordata; class Aves; order Charadriiformes; family Scolopacidae; genus Tringa; species Tringa tobata. The sequence goes on along the minus strand of JAHREE010000367.1, from coordinate 2,080,476 downwards.
ACATTTCTTCTAGTTTCAAAATGTTATGCTGTAATTGGCTGCATTGCACTGTCCTGCAAAATAGTGATATAATCCTTTTTGTGTACCTCACTCAGTGTGGTATAGCCACTGGTAAAAATATAGATTAAAAGCTGTCTATCTGACGGAATACACGATGCATGCATTTGAAAATTTAACTAACTTTCACACAGCAGGTAATTGGCAAAAAGGGTAAATATTGGCTTTTTAATTTAAGTTGAAATTCAGTAATTTTTCCGAATGCTGTATGTTTTAAAAGTGATTAACTGCTATTTTGGAGAAGCTGGTGAAAGTAATGGCTAAACAATTATTTTGTCTAGAATGACATGTTTTGTGAGAAATTATCTAATTAATAAAACAAACCTACAAACATCTCTTATACTTTCCATATCAGATTTCTACTTACTCTTAGCACTGCTGTGTCACAGGAACGTGCACTGGAACATCACTGTGGTAGGAATGCTTTACCTGGGGGAAAAAAGAGATCCCATTTGCAATTCAGCATCTTGCTTGCTTTAACTGCTTAGCTTATTTATTACACAAGGTTGTGTTTTTATTCTATTTCTGTTCTGAATGAGGAAACCAGTAAGTTAGTCTTCATTTTTCCAGAAACTTCAAAATGTTTCAGTGCAAAAGGTGAAACCTACAGAGACACTCAAAAATTTGCCCAAGTATAGCCAAAGAAATCTCAGCCTGCTTAATGGCTGCTCCAAATCTCACCACTTTGGAGTCTCTTGTTTCAGATTCTGTCATTTCTGTCATTCTGGCATCTTCTTTTGGGGCTTCCTGTCTCAATATATCAGACCTGGCAATGCTCCAGAAGCAGTATCCCAAGCATGGGGTCTTCTCCAGCACTTTCCCGTTTCTCAGCTTGGCTGCAAATTTTAAAGTCAGGCCTCTCAATAACTGACTGATCTGCAGCTTTTAAGGAAAACACATTTCAACTCTGAGGCAAAAGTTAATAGCTGCAGACAACCAGAGAATATTCCTTAGCCTATTGGCATACTCTCCTGCGTAGTCTGGTAACCTGGCCTTTAGAAAAAAATATTTAGTTGCTTCACGTACATAACCCTATCTTAAATAACAGCTTGTGGTCAAAGCAATATAGTATATGTAAGGGAAGAGTTAAAACAAAATGACACAGATGGCTGAATGTGTGTGTTGGAAGAGAAAAAGGTGATTTCTTAGTGGCTGGAAGGTGTTTAGTGTCATATGGAAGATTCCCTGTGGTGATACTAATACAATTTACATGATATATTACAATAAGGTTCATAGTTTGGGATCTGGGTGTCACCTGAAGTTGAATATCTTGCTATTTTTTCATTCTGTGAGTTTGATGAAGATAGATGTATGTGGAAAATTTCCATGTACAGCAATTTATGTTGTTTGGAAAAAGTTGCTCTTAAGTATGATAGAGACTTCCTATTTTACAAAAGAGTTTGTATTTATTATCTCCTGTGCAAGCAGAGGAAATTATTGACAGTGTCTGTTCCCTGATGACACCCAAAGGTATGCAGATTGCTGAGACCTTCTGATTTCTCAAGGTCAAATCAAACTGAAGGCAATCGTTCCTCATCCAATTTAGCTGAGCCAACTTGCTTGCTTTGGCACTGGTACCACATCCTAAAAAAGCAGATTTTGCTTGCTTGTGGGCAGGTGGTTAGAATACCATATAGAGCTCATTTTTGACTGTCAAGATTGAAATTATTTCTCAGCCAAGGATAGATATAAGTACATCTGTTAAGTATTAAATCATGGAGAATAAACCTTTGCAAAGGTTCAAAATGTACCTCAGATGTAAGAAAAAAAAATAATCAGAATTCCAGACCAATTTCTGTAAAAATGACTAAAAAGATAAATGTTACTCCATTACATTCTGATCAAGAAAATTACTGCAACTCTCATGGGCTCATGTTCTGAAGCCAGTGAGTTTAACTACAGCATGAACAACAGGAGCATAAGTGGTTATTACTAACCTGTCAAAGACTTTGGTAAAACCTGAAGTATCGTTTTGCACACAACAGTATGGTTTTTAGCAGATGCTTGAATACTATGTATTAAAATCTGAGTATTATAATATCTTTCCTTGTGTTGTTTCTAAAGTGAACCTTTAAAATGGGAAGGCTATGAGGTTTTAAACAGTCTTTATTTATTTTTGTTTCAAAGATAGTAGATTTCAGAAAGTGAACGGCTACTTTTTATCAGTAGAGGCTTTCTGAAATATAAAAGACTTTTCAGTAATTATAACTCATGCTAATGAACTGGATATGAAATTAACAAATACTAGGTTAATTATTACTTGCACCAATTTTTCTCCTAAGAATTCATTCAGACATCTTCTACATTTAATTAAATACTTCATGTGTGAGAGCTAACAAAGAGGTTAAGATTACAGGAGAAATCTGAGAAATGAGGCTAAGAATACTCAACTAAGAAAGAAAAATGCATTTTTACATTACGTTCAAAATATGTAGTACATTATTGACTGCATTTCTTTTGTAGCAAAGGCCTCTGACAAGGAATTGATGTGAAGTTCCTGATCAGCGAATTTTGCTTTTAGTTTATAATTGGCTTGAAGATTTTAGGTTTTGTTGTTGTTGTTGTTGAAGAGTACTAGAAGCATTCGAAAGTAATTTTTTACTTTGTATTGTATTGTTTTTTCACAAAAATATTGAATATTATACTTATAATTGTTGTTCATTTACACGTTCCTGAATCTGAAAAGTGGATAGCTTTTCTGCAAAGCTATCTCAAAGGGCTGAGTCAACACTTCTCCTTCTCAGAATGATGTTGTATAATATGTGTTAGTGATTTGGCTTTGTAGGATTGCACAAAAAGACAGGTAATAGTTTTCTTCCACCATGTCTAGCTAAAATGGTTAGCTAGTGTAATGAATGAATGGTACTTTATACATTTAGAGAAAGGTTGTCAATATAGCACACCTACAGCGTCTCCCCTTGCAATTTAGGCCAGAGATTAAAGTGTTTAATTTCTGCAAAATTCATATGAGAGAGGTGCTTTCTTCATAGAAGAGGAAACTACAAGTTTGGGTTTTGTTGTTCTTAAAAAAGTCAGCACAGTCTTTGCAACAGTAATTAAAAATAACCTACTGTCATTAACCAAATAAAACTTTCTGAAGCCTGTAGCCTGGTTTGCTTGCATGTATGGTTTATTGATCTGTTGTGGAGTAATTCAACAATGAAATTATCTTGAAAATTAAAAACAATGTTAAGTAACGGGTGATCCAATTTACTGCAACATAAGCTTATTGCCGCAGTTTGTTACTAATTCATGCAGTGAAAACCTGCTTTTGCAGGAGGTTTGCTATAGTGGATACTAAGTCCCTAAGTAACTGCCCTATGTAAATACTACACTAACATTTTGAAGGAATTGTCTTAGAAAAATAGATTTTCTTGCCTCTCTTTTGTTCACAGATATACAGGTACTTATTGTTTACAATACAACTAGATGTTTTTTCTAGTGGACCTACATGTGGGAAAAATCTGATGATTTATATACCCCATACATGAAATGGTCGAAGGTTTTACATTTATCTACTGAGTTTACAGAGGGATTTATCCATGCAGCAGCAGTCCTGTCTACTAAAGTAGATAATTAGAAGTGCTGCTTCTGTTTCTTTTCTATTTCTTTTTCTCTCTCGTATTCCCTTAATTCATATATTAACATCATCAATTTTAATTCTATTTCCTCTAAGTCAAAACCTCTTGTGTACAATAATCTGCTTTTTTCAATAGGAGAATTTGTGCATGATTCTGCTTTAATCACTGTAAAAGACTTTTCTTTTTTTTTTTCATAATTGTAGCAATTTTTTTCTGGTTTGTGATGGTTATTTCAAGAGTAGGAAAGAAATACGTATTTTCCTATGTTGTAGAAATAATAAAAAGAACCACTGATAATTATTGCACTTTATAATATTTTTCTTCTTGCTTTAGGCCTTAAAGAACACACTATGCACCCCTGTTAAGCCTTTCTATTTTCACAAGGTCTCCGCAAACTACTGCAAAACCGATCTGTGCAGACCAAATTTTTTTCATTTTTGTTTCCAAGTACTTATTACAAAAGCTTTTTTTTTTTTTTCCTCTGCTCCCCCCCTCCTCTCCTCCTTCCTGTTAGTGATTTCCTAATCATAATAAAGGAGGAGATTATTTGGGGGTAGGAGATTGTGTCCAGTCTGAGATGAAGTCACTGACTGGCATTTGCCATATTATTTTGCTGACATTTATGAGGCAAACATGTCAGCAGAATTAGCTTTCAAATCCTTTCACCCTTCTGGGTGAAATTCAGTCTTGTGTGTGAAGTTTGTAAAGGTATAAAACTTTATGACAATCTACTCTTCTATATTCAGGAAGATGAATGGAAGCGAAAATTAATATTTTTTGAGCTATTGTTTGCCTTTATCACTGATGGAAGATATTAATTTAATAATTTTCAGAGTGTCTAATCAGACAGAACAGAATTAATGGCCAGCTTCTCTGAACCTATATCTTAAAACATGTTTCTCGTAAAATGTAGTCTCGTATGGTGCTTTGTAAAAGAAAATATCAGTGAGATAAAGCATTATGGAATCTCAAAATATAAATAATTTTATTGTCCAAACTATGCCATATTTCTTAAAAATAAAAAAAAGGGGGAAGGAATTGCATAGTAATAAATTGCTCATTTAACGTAATTAAATTATTACAGAACTACTCTTCCTGTTTAAGAAATCATATATTTATGAATTCAGGACAGTTTTGCATTTTTGTTTTGAATGATTTAGGAACTCAGTCTTGAATACTGTGTAATATGAAACTGGGAAAGACTAAAGTCAGGTCTGCAAATAGGCTATTATTTTTTCAGCTTCCACTGAAAGCACAGGTAGAACTCCCACTAGAATATATTTCTTGCACCCTCATCTTTTCAGCTGCCTCTGAAGCTACTTGAAAAAGCACTGATTGGATTTTGTGACTTGCAAAGTAAATAATTATTCTTTTTGACTAAAAAAGTAAAATTAATAAAATGCACTTCTGAGGATTCCTTATTCATCTAATATTTCATGGTCTCCAGACTGTTAATTACCTTGTCCTTATAACAACATCACATCCACACACCCCCCAATCTAAACAAACCTCACCAAAACCAGTTTTCTCATTTTGACCTGTGAACATGCCTTATCAGTGCTATTGCACAATTCAGCTGGATCTCCGGGTGACCGTGATTTTTCTCTCTTCAGCTGATTTTCTTTAGTTTTAGAGTGTGCTCCTTCTGCCTCCTGCTCTGGCAGCATGTCTTCCAGACAGTGAAAAGTGATGAGCAGCTGGAGGCAACGAGCTAGATCAAAAGTCTCTTTTTGTCTATTGCCAGACTTGGTTATCCAAAACAAAATAAGAGGTATCACTATCCATAGTCCCATCTGTAAATTCTTCATCATGGTAGTAATTTGTTGTTCATGATAAAATCACCTCCCTGCATGAATGACTGCAGAATAACAGATCTCATCTGAAAGAAAGAAAAAGTATATGGTAGAAGGCAGACTGGAATTGTGAAAATGACAGCTACCCGTGAACTAAATACAGGAATTTTGCATACTCTGCACCTGAGCTTTAGGACTCATCTGTAGTTTGTAATTTTTGAAATATCAGGGCATGCTGAGTCACTGCTTCAGTACGAACTTCTACAGAGAATGGCTTGAATCATCAATGTCATTTTTTGCAGCATTTGGCCTTCTCTTAGAGGTTTCCTTTAAGTTTATCCTGTTCAGCTTGTTACAGCTGAAGAAATCCTACCCCCAGGACATAAACATTACAGGAATCCAAGCGCTGAATCTGAGGCCATTTCAGATATGCCAGACTATTTTTGATGAGTACCTAACATTACCCCAGAAGAAAAGCATTCTCAATACAGTCTGTTTATGTGACTGCATTTACCTACATTTATGTCCACTGGCATTTACCCGAGATAAAATCTGATGGTTCAAAGAATTGTCACTACAGAGATGGAAATAAGAATCCCTTAATTATATTCAACTAAAAATTCTTTTGTTCCCTTTTGTCAATATTTGTGCCATAGTAACATAGTAAACAGGCCCTGGCAACTAACTCATACAAAATTGTTGTGTATTTTCACTTAAATAGCCTCTTGAAGTCTAAAAGACTTCAGTGCAGGTTTTTTTAAACAAGTGTTGGATGGTATGCAAGGTCAAATTCCAAAACAATAAACATATTAATTTCCCTAACAAAACATTGTAGATTTTTTTTTAACTGATTAGCCATTTTTGCAATTCTTTTTAGAACCATTGGATACAAAAAGAAGTATGTGAAAGTTCCACATGGGCATATTTGGGTGGAAGGTGACCACCATGGACACAGCTTTGACAGCAATGCTTTTGGCCCGGTAAGTCAATTCACCATGTATCATTTACACTTTGCAACTGAAAAGCAGCATGTGTATCCTGGGTCATTTGTGCAACACAGCAAGTGTAAATTGACTGTGCTTGTATTTTTGTTATTTTTGTGATAATTATTAGATTTTATAAAATGTCTTGGTCAGCAGAGACTGAGTTTGCTCTTAAATGTTGTAAAAAGAATCCTTCTAATTCCCCGACATGGATGGAGAAGTGGTGGATATTTTAAATTTGGAGGGATGTACTGGAGGAGTAGCCAGAGGGTGAGCCAGCTCCCTGTAGCTGACAGATGCTCCCTGAAGACATGTTGCCAGCTGATGTAATTTGGAACGGTTCCCTCCCAGGAGCTCGGTCTTGCTTTAGAGCCAGTGCTGGGATAAAGAATTTGGAAGCCGCAGTTGTGCTTTGTAAGTGTTAACTATTAAATTGGTCTGTGGAGGACAGTGGGGATATTTCAAAACTTTTCAATAAATAAATATTTACGTTTTCTTTATATATGGCCATTTTTACATTGAATAAAAGCAAAACCTAACCTGAAACATCTGTTTCTTGACTGGTAGAAGTGTTCATCAGGAAGACAGTAAACACTTTCTCTGCACTCCAGTTTCAGCTTGGTTTTGGTTTTGTTACACTTTGCGTGGGTTCCTGTTCTTGTTTTAACTTAATCTAGCATGCAGGAAATAATTGCATAAGCTGTGCATCCTGCTGTGGAAGTACAAATCCTTTTTGCTCTATTCCATGTACAGTTTCTTGACATGAGTCTCTAAGAGAGAATACTCTTCTAAAATTATAAAAAACCCCACTGGTTGTCACAGGGAAGTTGTCAAGGCTAGATTTCTCTGCCCTTGTGCATTTCATACCTATTTCACAGAGAAGTTGCCCCACTGACTCTAATTGAGTCAGTGACAGCAAGGACCTTATGAGTTTGTCTGACTTAAGTTTAGCCCAATTATTAACTTGAGATAATTTGTTCTCAGGAAAAAATGCAAAAAAGGCCTACTGTCTGGTTTGGAGTATGTGATGTCATTGCCTCTCTTTTGCTTTGTTTCACTTTTTTGTGGTTGTATTTTTTGCTGGTTTTCATTATTATTTTCCTGCTACTATCTTCTAAGACTCCTGACATCTAGTTTTAGAGGTTCTTTGCAGCAGGATTTAATTCAGTCTATCCTGTGCAGGATAGACTCTCTTTAGTCTCTTAGAAGGCTTTTCCTTGTCTCTCTCGCTTTCTGTTCCCAAGATAAGTCTTAGTCATAAAGCCTCTATTCATTCTTCTTCTCGTTTACAAATATACTGCCAAAGTAGACTCGGAGCATAAGGGAACTTGAGCTGTTGGACATTGGTTTCAGATTTACAGCAGCTCACACAGAAATTAATAGAAGGTAACATCCTCAAGGTTGGCACCATGTAGCTTTCATACAAGATAGTGTGTTGGGGTAAATCTAAATACCTTCAATTTTTCACTCGATTCACTGATGTTTATAAAATACTAGAAAATCACTTTCACTAGGCTTTGATCTCACAATAGTCGTCAGCTGTAGCTAACATCAGATAGTATGTCACTTTTCTCTCAGAAATGGCACCTTTTGAGAGCTAGTAAGACAGTTCCTGACAGTGAATTCCCGGTTCTGCAGGAAGAATGAGTTTTGTATTGTGTTGATGATTATGTTATGGGCAGGTCAAGTGTGAACAGGTGTTTTCCTCTGGAATTAAATTAGAGTACCAACTGTTGAATATGGGCAAAAGGGGGCAGAAGACATCACAGAGCTGGAAACTAACTTGAGAATAATTTGTCCCTCTTTCTGCTGTATTCTTAAGTGAATTAAAATGTTAAAATCACTCTCTTCAAACCATTCGGTAGGTATGTTCTTAACTTAAACACTTTTTGTTTCATAAGACTACAGCAGTCATAAGGAAGAGACTGCACAATAGTAAGACGTGAACCCATTTTGCTCATTTTGTTAGAAAATAGGTCACTTAAGAGATTAGGTTAAATGTTACACGTGTTACAACTCTGACTTGCAAAACCAGATATATTTTCTTGGATCACAAGATTCAGTAAAAATGGTGGATTTTGTTGTGGATTATTTAAGTGGATTATTAAAGTGGATTATGTTGTAGGCTACAGTTTTTTTCAATTTTCATGCAATCTTATAGTGGAAAGGCTTATATAGTGTAGACAGTCAGACACGGTAATGTTTTGTAGATGAATTTAGTGAGTTATATGGGGCATAAAAGGAAATTAAGGAAAAACAGATTGAGAACAGATGTTAGAATCATTTTTTCTCTTGGAGAATAACAATATGTGTAATGGCCTAATGGGTAAGGTTGATAAAGCAAAAACCCAGTACCAATCAAGTTCTAAATTGGATGCACCTTTGGAGAGATATGAATTTTTAAAATGTAAAACCTTGGCAGAGTAAATTATCTTTACTTAGTTCATAAAAATATTATAAAATAAATTATATTATCTCTTGCTATTGCATGATTTTTATAGGACTGAAATTGGAATGTTAAGGCATAGATGTTTTCCTGAAGTGTGTAAATAAAATGAAAATGCTTTAACTAAATTTTATAAAGGTTTAATATTTCCTTTCTGCTTAGTTAATACCTTAACTGATATTACAAATATAATGGAACATCTGTGGGTAGAATTAGAAATGCTGTCAATTCTCTATATGACCAAAACTTAAATATTACTTACCTTTCCAGCGTATTGAACTAAATTAAGTAGTGTATTGTTTTTGTATGTTGTCTTTTTTTTAAAAAAAAAGGCTTTGTGGAATACAGAATGGCAGGTGCTATATAAAACTGTTGCTTTGATACTGCTGTGTTTCAGGTTTGGAAATATGTCATGTCAGCCGTTCATAATGCTGAAAATAGCTGTTTTGAATAAAAGCCAATAAATATTCAGAGAACTTGCATTTTTTTAATATTATATAAGGGGATTAAAAATTATATATCATGGGAAATTTTTTTCAATTACTTGGACTAGAACAGAGATTTCTACTCAATAAACTGTTACTGTTTTCAAATTCTATTAGAATGAAGTCAAGCTTTTATGATATTAGCTTAACATTCCTTAATTGGCATACTACAGGAATGTATTAATGAATAGGTTAATAATTATGATGCCACTTTTTAAAGTTTCTCCATCTTGCTTTCAATTCTGGTAATTTTCCTGCTTTGAGGGGCCTTTTTACTATGTAGTTTGACAGCACAGGAAAGATAACATTACTGTTATAACTTAACATAACTTAACATAACTTTTTTCTTAGATCAGAAGTGCAGGACACATTATAAAGAATTGATCAAGTATAAAACTCTGCTGGTATAAAACTGCTGCTTCAAATTTCTTAAAGATTTTGAAGGGTTAAGTTTATGGTTGACTTTATGCCAGATCAGTTATTGTCTTTGTTTTCACAGCCAGGATAATACCAGCATAAAAACAAAGTGACAATTTATATTCTGGATCTGACTCTGTCTATATCAAGGGAAAAGTCATTATAAACTGTACTTCATCCAAATCAAATGTGTAGAGTTGGCACCCAGCAGTGCAGAGATGATTATGCAACCAACATGTAAGAAACAGTTATTAATAAGTGCATGCAATAACTGATATATATTCATTCCTGGATGTACAGGAATGTATATATACACATGCACTTGAATAGCACTCTCAGAGTTAAAAAAAAAAAAAAAAAGTTCAATCTTATCTTATGAGGATTTGTTTGGTAAATATAACACTCTTATTACTACATTTCTATGTTTCCAAATGCTGCCAAACAGAGGATATGAAAGAGCTTTATAAAATTAGGGCTTGAAGTCAATGGCAGTCTTTCAGCTGTCTTGTAAAGGACCTGAACAAAAGCTCATTAAAGTCAATGAGAGATTTCTGTTGGCTTTAATGGCTTTGGATAAGGCTCTTTATGAGTTAAGCTTCACAACCGAGCATAAGGGCAAAAAGACTATTATCCTCCTTATCTTCCTGAGAAACCTGAGACATAGGTAGGGTGAGTACCTTGTCATAAAACATCTTTTTGGCTCAGCCAGGTCCCTATCCTAGTCCTCTTACTAAAAATACATCTATTTTTTTAATGTGTTTACTCTCTAAACTAAATCCTTTTGAACCTGAGCCTGGCTTTTTGTTTAACAGATGTTTTATGTTCATAAGCTTCAAATGAGTAAATTGCTTTCAGTTAGCATTTATGATTGTCCATGTCCAAGCAATTCTGTACCGTAAATTCATGCAATGAAATATACTGTCTGAATGAACAATGCAATGAAATACTGTCTGAAAAAACATTCCTTTCAGCAGCCAGAGTCTGTAGACAATGACTAGAAAACTCTATAGACTAGAATGACATTCAAAAGAAGTGAATATGCTGAGTTTGTTAGTTATTTTAATTTGCTTTTCAAAGGCTATCATCATCTCTCTCACATATAAGACAGAAATAGTTTTGCTGTTAACCCTCACTGGGCAAATTCAATTAATAACAGTAAAGGAGTGTGGCCTGTTGTAATTATTTGCTTAAACTGATCCAGTATTTTTCTCTGTAACTACTGTTAGTGAATACAAGTAGTCAAAACCAAAAAATATGAAAAATTTGATAGACATTAAGGTGAACTGAAATAAGTCCAGTGCTTGTCTGCTGCTAAAGGAAGTATTTGAACTAAGAGGCCTGCCGCCTGTGAGAATAGCCCTGCTTCATATGTTCTGTCTTCTCCTGAGAGGTTCAGTGGACAGTTGGAGGAAGCAGCAGATATCTTTCTGCAGTTCTGGATTACTTGCATAATAGCAAACAAAAAAATGCCACATATCCTTCAAGTGCACATCATCTTGGTGATGATCTTGCCATCTGCTGAATTTTTCATTTCTGAGCTATAAACTAGTGCAAGAATCACATATCCCCCTGAAATGGAGCAGCCTCTAAAGCAAAAGGTGGGAAAACTTTAACAGCTCACAGCAGTGCGCTGAGCAGCACCATGTCAAAATTGCACAGTAAGCTACGTAGGCAGGGCACACTCTTCCCCCAGAGAATTCTGTTGGGTCTCGAAATACTGGGTAACCCCATTTGTGTCCCCATACACCAACCAGCCATTTGGAAAGGCTTAAGACAAATAGCTTCAATAACAACCCTATTTTTCTTAGTTTAGACCAAAGTCAAGATGTTCAAGCATTGCAAAACAAAAGTGTGATTTTAGCAAGAAACCACTTATCTGTGCTTACACTCACCAAGTTAATGTAAGTGAGGGTAACAGTGATGGCAACGTAGACAGTGAAGCCTGGAGACTTGGATGCATCAGTTTTCTAGCTGGTGTTGCAGCTTCTTCTGTTTTCTTTTTTTGTGGCCAATACTTGTACCTGCACTTTGCTGTATAAATGTAGCCTTAGAGAGTAGCATGACTCTTATGGGATTGGTGACATTTATTCTTTTTCTCTTGGGTATTAAAGAAGAAATAAAACTGTGTTTAAACAGGATGTGTAATGCAAATATGCAATCAATGTCATTCCGTAATATTTATCCCTGGCCACTGGCAAAACCGAAATAGGTAAAATTGTTTACAATCAGAAAAAACCCTTTGTATATGGAGCATGAAGTTACTAGTAGTAAATAGCATGCATGCAGAGTTTGAACTTGTAAAAGTCTACGATGAATAAAACGGATAAGATATTGTGTGTTATGACTGTTGATAAATAAACCTCGAAGGGTAAATATGCTTGTCCCCTTTTGAGAGAATATTATACGTGAGATGCAAATTGGCATGGTGGCTTGTCTATTGAGAATGACAATTCACTCCAGGAGCCGCTGAAGGGCAGCTTTGATAATAAGATTGTGTGGCCTCACTGTCCATTGAATTATCATGACTAACTGAATGTGCAGTATAGGGAATTAAAAGTCCTCTGTGGCTGTCCTAATTCTCTTGGAAAGTAAAATATTTAGCCTGACTGTAGTCTAAACCAATGCATAAAAAGCATTCAAGCAGCCTGGCTGTCATCATGTGACTAAAAGCTCTCAATGATGTCTACTCCTTAGCAATGGAATGCTCATGAGGACTTTTAAAGTAGCACAAAGTTTGGTTTAAATTTTCCTCATTCTAGCTAATATTCCCTATTACAGTACTTGGAAGAGTTACTGCTATTTAGCATTAATAACGCTTCAGTCATCCTGCTTATGGAACAGGATTTATGTTATATGCACAATGAATTATCCAAATATTTGATGGATATTTCTGAATGCAGGTACCTTTAAAGGATTTTCCAACCACATTGGAAAGAATGGTGGGCTGAACAGCCTACACCTGTTTTTGACATCACTTAGTTATTGAAATAAACTAGGAATAAAAAACAGTTAAAACAATGTTAAATTGATTTAATGAAATATTAGAAGAGGTCAGGGAGCTGTCAGATTCATACCATCATTTCTAATTAACTAATTTGAACAGCTCTGCATTCAAATATAATCATTTGCTGAACTCTGTATACCTTTCCTTACAATTCTATTTCTCTCAAGTAACAGCTTGAAATACCCTTATATTGGATAACCACTCTGCAGAATTTATGGCATTGTATTCTCTATATAAGATCTCATAAATTATAATGGAAATGGACAAAACAAAAGGAATCTTTGCTGATTTTTCTATGGTTTAACTATGGTATAGGGAATTCTGATTCATGCTGGCATTCATGTTAAGATTTGCGAGGACATAATTTAAATTCCATTGAATTTCTTTGTTTCTTTCTATTTTTACTTCCTTGGACATGGGACATTGTGAAAGCTGAGTCACTGATTGTTAAGATGAAGTTCTAAATTTTAATTTTCTGAATTATAGAAAATTATTATCTACCTGATTCCATTTTTGGATAAGACAAATGCTTTGGTATAATAGGTACTTGTCTTATTAAATCTCCCAATCTTAAAATAAGACTATTGAACTGTAGCACCTTGTTTACATGATTGCACATCATATTGTTAGGTTAGAAATGTATATTTATATGGCAGTGAATGTGCAAACCAATGCATATTTATTTGTTTACAAGTGTATATTTATATGTTTCAGGAACAAAACATTATTGAAATATGATGAGTAATACTGATAGAAAGACCAATACTTCTGTAAGTTATTTGAGGGAAATGATTTTTTTCCATCTACTTGGTGCATGTGTGATCAGGATTACCGAGCTTTGAGGATTCCCTACACAAGAACTGCAATCGTGTGGGGAAATGAGACCCATGAATGGTCACCCATGAAGGAGCTCTAGCAGACGATGTAGAGGAGAGGCTCTGAGACTGGGGCTGATTCAGCCTGGAGCAGAAAAAGCTGCAAGGAGAGTTCACAGCTGTCCTCAGCTACAGTACAGCATATAGGGAAGGCAGGGCCAGACTCTTCTCAGATATGCGGAGTAGTAGGACAAGAGACAACGGACCTGAGTCACAACATGGGAAATTCTGAATAGATATTAGGGTATTTTTTAATTATTTTTTTTTCAGCATGAGAGAAGTCATACATTGATTGAAAGTTTGTAAGATCTCCATTCTTGGAGACAGTAAAAAAACCTGACTCAACAAGGCCCTGAGCAACCTGAGTTTGCCCTGCTCTGAGTAGGAGGTTGGACCAGATGATCTCCAGATGTCCCTTCCTACTTGTGCATCTATGAAGGCAATTTTTATTTTGCCAGTAGACTGTCCTATTTAGGACATAGGACAGCAAACTTTTGTCGGTTTACTATGTGTTAACACTGACGGAACCTCATTTATCAAGAGCAGAAAAATGGTAAAATTTCTACTGTAGTAGAAATATTTAATTAGAGCTAAATCAGTGGAATCGTAATTTTGCAAATGTCTGTTTATATATAGTTTAAGTCTACAAGTACTTGTTATTGAAATTGAGGGACTGCATGATTCATATTGCTCCTTTTGGTTTACTTTGTTTCCTTTTGCTCTCTCTTTCTCTTATTTTACAAGTTTTAATTAATAAAGCACCCTAGTTTAAACGGGATTGTTATACTGGTTTTAGTGGTTCATTAGGATGACAGCTATTTCAGAAATATCTTAAATTTTTAAATAGTCATAACTTTTTTTGTGGCAATAACTGTTTTCCTGATTGTTATCAAAGCCATTAAAACATATGTTTTCTTATAAAAAGAGCACAGAATGGACAGATTTATTTGCATTTTTTTTTAAAGGAATCAAACTATAAAAGTGTAAAAATAGTTTTCTGATGAACATAATCATGGTGTTGCCTAGAGGAACTTTCAGATTGATAGCAGAATTTTAAAGTTATTTGTTCTCCCTTTTGCTGCAAGAGAGACAAGTAAGAAACATTCTTGAGAGGTAAATCCCCAGAATATTACATTTGCTGAGAGGAATAATGCCAACTAACAGAAGTGTAAATATGTTTACAAAATAAATTGTAGAATATATTCATTTTGCCTTGATTGTGATTTGAGACAATGTCACTTAATTAAAGTTGGTTATAGTTATTTTCATTTACTCATACTGAGGATTTGGGTACCGCAGATTAGTTTTTATTAGGGTTTGAAATTTTATGTTGGTTTCAGTTAAGAGCTACTGCAACTCAATTTCAGATCTAGAAACCAGTACAATTGTTTTAATTCTTCTCATGTAAACCCTGAGATTTCAAAAAAAGTTGTATATAAGAGGAAAAGTGCTATTACTAATGGCATAAAATAGCAATACCTCCATGGTACTTCCTGTGTAGTTAGTTAATATATACTGCTTCCTCTTCCACTTAACTTATGTACCATTTATATAACTATAAAATGTTATATAAATGTTATGTTTATATAACTCGAAAATGTTTTTCTCATGTAATTATTGAAAATATGTTTCACTGCATTTGATGCAGAACAGAAATCCCCCATCAGACGACCAGCAGTTCTCTGTGGTTATGTGGAGGAGTTCTCGGTAAATCTTTGAAAACCACTGATACATAACAATGCCTGCAAGCTGCAAGACCTGTAATTCAAAATCACATTTTCTAGTTGCAAAATTGCTTTTTGCCCCCAGTGCATCTATCCCAATATAATTTTACTGAATACTGTTCTGAAATATGTATGCATTAGAGCTTATATCAATTCTCTCTCTTCTTTGAAATACATCTTCTTGAAACTAGGAGACCAGATTACAAATTTTAGGAAATGTTAACTTGTAAGCCTAATATATGAAAGATATCAGTTGCTGATATGAGGGTGAAAGGGAACCAAGGTAGTAGTTAACATGATGTGATAGTTAGTTGTGGTATTTCTTTACTACCAAAGATAGAAATCTGAAGATGATGAATAATTTGTACTTTACAAGCATGGATCTTGGATCAATAATGGATCAATAATCAGAAAGAAAGTGGAAGAAAGAAAGAAAAATCTACTGTTCCACAGAATAACACTTCCACTTCTCGTGGAAGTCATACAATTTTAATAAAGAAAATCTGCACAGCACCAGTCAAAGAAATAAGAAAAAAAAAAACCAAAACCTTTCACTGGGTATTTTCTGAAAGAGTCACTCCATTGTGTGTCTGAAGAGTGAAGTAAACAGTCCCTGCAATCACTGCTTTACAGCCATTGGATTAATGTATGTTAAGTGGTACTTACCCAATATTGCACATTGTTAGAACTTATTAAAACCTTTAGTGAATGTTGCCAGAGTTATTGCTTGTAGTATATGGCTTTGGCTTGGTACACAGCCGAGAGAGGAAACTGAAGAGCTACAATCCTTCCCAATTTTACTTTTGGATCACCTTAGTGGGTATCAGGTTTTTTTGTGGTTTAAAGCCCAAAACTCAGCTTCCTCCTACTAAAAATGCATAAAAGAAATAACAGAAAGTATAGAAGTCCTAACTTTCTAACAGTTTAATATTTTTAATTCCACATAATGTCTGATTTTATTCACAGATTTTCCTATTATAGGAATTAAAATTCAGGTTTAATTTTCATCTTATATAAAGATTTGTATAATTTAGATGCCAAAATAACAGACTCTTGGAGTACTCTGTAACAGATATCCAACATGGTATCCAACATTGAATTTTGGCCATATACAGGCTATATCTAATGAAAGCCAGGGGAAGCCTGTGACCAAAACAAGGTGTAATACACTGAGAAAAGGAGAAGGATCAGAAGAAGTAACTGCCTACATAATTCTCCATGACTGCTGCTTGGCAGTTTATGGTTCCACCTATTGTAATAGCTACCTTCATATTTCAGAGACTTAGAACAAACTGGAGGATGTTTTTTACGATTTTATTGATTAGATCAATGATTAGATAAATTAGCTAATGATTAGATTAATTAGATAAATTGATTAGATAGAAGCATTCCAGAATTTCTTTTTTTATTTTTTTTTTTAAGGACGCTTATAATGGTGTCACTAATGGGCCACTAATTCAAACTTGTTCTTCAGAATGTTGCTAAAGTAGGTATCCGCATAGAGAGGATATTACAGAAATGTTTGCATTACTCTTCCAGACCGAATAGTGCCAAAATGGACATGCATTTTGGAGTAAAAGTATACATGCTCTCCCAAAATGTTCCTGATATTGCTGCAGCTGCTGTGTCCTCTGTATCCTCAAGCTGCAAACAGATAAAACGCTCCCCTTTGCCAAGCTCAATATATTGTTGTCACTCGGATATGTATTGTTTTCTGGTAGGTCCTGTATTACAGCACTTGAGAAACGGCTTCATATACATGAGATTTGTACTCAAATATGCTGTTAGGTCTTATACATTTTCAGCTGTTACTTATTGTCAATTAATTTTGGAGGCCCACACAATTTTACTTGTTTCAATGAAAGTGTAAGGTCACAACTGAAAACATTCCCTAATTAACGTAAGATCTGATTACACTTAGTGAATGGAGCCATGTAGAGAGTAAGTCTACTCTTCCTAGTTATTGATACCTATTACAATGTTTGTAACATCCAAGTGAATGTTTTTTCACATCAGTTTTCAAAGTATCAATTGTATTTTGAATTAAAGTCAAGTTTGGTATTATTACAAAGCAATTAACTGTTAAATGACAAATAATTAGATTGAACAAGACAAAAAATTATAATGAAGAATTCAATCTTCATGCTTACATTGAATTATGGAAGCTAGGAAATGGAAGC
The DNA here is from genome assembly GCA_033628505.1 of Tringa tobata. NCBI lineage: Eukaryota > Metazoa > Chordata > Aves > Charadriiformes > Scolopacidae > Tringa > Tringa tobata. The sequence continues at coordinate 2,062,931 of JAHREE010000367.1, read as the reverse complement.
TGTTTTAATTGCTCTGGATTGCACTAAGGACTGTCTTGTATTTTTCTATATGCAATCTACTGTTAGCTACTCTTAAAGAGAAATTTCCTGTTAATATTTTGTAAGTCACAGTATCTCAATTTTAAGTAGCAGCAGTGGTAAATGTGTTTATTTACAATCTGTAGCTCATTCTTTATGTTGATGAGTGCTAGGAATTACTGGTGTCGTTGAAGTTGGCAACACTATTAGCTCTGTGAAGTTGTACACATACCAGTGCAAACCAGGTATAGTTTCTACAACAGAACCTTCTTGTCTAAGAAATGGATTTTAGTATGTAAGTTATAAACAGAGTTCTGTAATTGTGGAATGAGAAGCTAGCCTAACTTAAAAGTCAAGTCTTTTTTTATGTGCTTAAACAATGCACATCTCGTCTGCCAGGTGCAAAGTCACCTTTCTTGTCATGCTGAGCGCAGTCCAAGCCGATTAGTCTCAGGAGGAATGGTACTCAGCGCTTGCCCAGGCAGGGCCCTAGCAGCTTCATGGCTGTGACATTTGAAGTCTCCGCTCTCAGAACTATGACTCATGTCCTCGTAATCCAGTTAATATTCCAGCAAGATTTCCAAAATCTGTCCCCCTACTGCATCAATTTAAAGATCCATTTTTAACATTCTGTTGCGTATATATGTGTTTCTAAATATTAGTATGTATTCATGACATTTCTATGTCAATCATGAAGAACTTGATATATCCATATATAGCCTTCAGAAACTTGGTGATCTAAATGCTCTTGGATGGGATCTCAGGGCTGCAGTTATTCTTTTTAGCATATGATAGCCAAGAGGCTAGCTGTCTGTAAGTAGGTTAGGCGTGGACTGACTCAAATGTTTGAAAACTAGTGTCTTCAAAGCAAAGGGTTATTCACATATGCAGTGAGTCTGTAGGAACTGGACAGAAAAGTTTGTACCATAAAGCTTATATTTAATTCTTTATCTAATACTCAGTCTTCCCTTGAAAAGATGTTAAAAAGTAAACTTTTTCTGCTTTCCACTGCACATAGGCCAAAGCAGATCCTGCTGTACCAGTACACTTTATGGCCACCTTTCTCTTTCAGAGATGCTGCTGCCAATGGCCTTTCAGGGTATCTCTATATATCCTCTAAATCTGTGCGTACCTTATGACCTCTAAGGATGTATTTTTCTGTGGAAAACTAGAACCTGAAAAAAGTTCAAATACCAAATATTTGAGGTTAAATTCACTCTCCTGGATCACTCTCATTATCTTTATCACAGTGTCGTTCTCTATTTTCTTATCTTTGAATTAGGACAAAGAAGTAATCCAGGATAGTACTGAACTGATTAGCTGAAGTTTTCATGCATAAAACCAGAAGTAATTATAATTCTTTTCCTGGTTGAACCAAAGAAAGGTTTTATTCATGTTGATAGGAAAGGATTTCTGTGTCTAAGAAAACTAGGCACTAATTTCAAGGAAGTTTCTAACGCTATTCTTTATGCCAAAGCAAAAATTATTTTTAAGATAAATTAACATGTACAATAAGGTACGGTTCACATGATAGCAGAAGGAAACCTTGTTTTTCTGTTGTAGCATTCATCTCAAGTTTGAACTAGTTCTTTAAAAAAGAAAATAATAAAGATAGTGTTTTGATCATTTATATTTGCATTTACATGCAGCGTGGGATGTATGGAAAGCCTTATTTCACGTCTGTATTTTAGTTTGAAGTTATAGGAAATGCAGCAGCCTGAAGTAAGACATGCACTAAAAAAAGAACAAAAATATAATAGGATATCTATCTTCCCTGGTTTGCTTTCAGAGCTCTCTCCTGGCACATTTTACACAAATTAATTTGACAGTAACAAAAACTAAAAAGGTGTTTGGATTACTTCAGCAGTAAACTAGCAACAGAACCATGTCATTTCAATTTATCACTTGCTGTCTCTAAGTGTGTGAAATCTTAGTTCCTCATCACTTTGCAATAGATTGCTTATATATAGAAAAAAGCTGCATACTACATAGACAAGAAAAAAAAATATTATCGACTGCCAGCTGAGGCTTCACATTCTCCCTGACTTGCAGATTTTTAGTGAATCTCACACTACCTGAACTAGAACAGCACAGTAACCTTAGCTTTAACCTTGTTGCTATGTCTCAAGTTATTAGGGTTTTATCCATCAAAAAGAGCTCTGGCCCAAACAGCACACCGGGCCATTGAAATTATAACCTGAGAGACAAATCCTGTGAAACCAAACTTAACCTCTACAGCTAGCTTTTATCCTACCAGCATAAATCTGTGCTTCTTAAGAGGATATCTTCCTGGTACTCTGAGAAAGTCTAACATATTCCCAGGGTTACACAGGATAGAGCACATCCACTTACCTTATTCAATGAATTTTTTCTCAAAGATTTTGAAAAAAGGGAAAAAAAAGGAAAAAAAATCATACAATAATTGCAATTTTGAATCTTTTCCTGTGATAAGTTCTACAGAGACAGAAAAGTTGAGATAAGATAGACAGATGATACATTATAAAGTAAATGTTAAACACATAGCAGATGTTCCTTGAGTATTGTTACCTCCAGGTAGGTCCATTTATAAAGTATCTCGTGTTTGTAAGCTCATAAAGAAAGAATGAAGTACAATCTCTTCTGCTTTTGCAAATCTGAATTTTTGTGTTTCTTGTCAAAATGTGTGAGGTCAGAGCAGTCATATTATTTTAATAGAATCCAAGATACAAAAGGGGATGACTGATCTGTTGAAAATCTGACTTGACTTTATTATGCATAATTAAACAACTAGTACAACTAGTGAATAAATTCTTCCAACTCAATGTCAAATATCTAAGTAAAATAAACTTAGCAAACGTAAACATTATAAATCTGTATATAATTCAAATGATACTCCTTTTTCAACAGGACTTGATAATCTGCTGCCTTGTAGCACATGATGGTTTCATTATTGATCATTTCCATCTTGTGCTCTTGAGACTGTCTTAATACAATAACGAACAGTAGTGATACAAAACTAACAATAGTGTAACACCTCTAGGTGAAACAAAGCATTGATACATTTGATAAATATGGAGTTTGATTATTCTTCAGAGACTTTTTGTCAGAACAGGTGGGTGCTTTTTCTGAAAAAAAAATGCTATAATCTAAGGAGAAATAGTGCAGTCTATCATTAGAGACAGTAGCAGATACCAGTGATATCTGGAAAAGATTCAGTTACCTTGGGAATAAAAAAATTAGGTTTATTCTACTGTCAGAATTCCACTTTAAAGCCTGTCTTCCTAGCTCTCTAGAGAAATACCCCATTGGCATTTAAATGCATGTATTTTAAAATGAGATTCATCAGGGACTAAAACTATCAAAGTTTCATATGAAAAAAAGAATACAGAGATGCTGCTTATAGATTTTGAAATAAAAAATTAAATTATGTCTTTAAAATGGAATGGTGCCAGCTTTCTGGAGACTAATTTAAACTTTTCATAGAATAAGTGTTACATAGCATTAATGACTGGTAGCTTTAGATTTCGTGTCTTATCTGCAACAAAAGAAAAACTCGGGATTTGTTTTCCATTAAATTTGGAACTGAACAAAAGATACCTCTTTTTTACATTATTGTAATTGTGTTGAAATTTCAGTGAAAGTGCAAATTAAGCTTCAGCATTAAGTGGACTTTCAGTGAAAGCATATTAATGACATTAAGCAAATTCCTAGAGATTTTTGCTTAGCATTTTTCTGTCCAATATCGATATAAAGATATATTCCACTTCTAAAAATAATTTGTAACCTCTGTTGAGGTCTGGGATATTTACTATATCTCTATCACCTCAGTCAGGAAAACAAAAATCCTTTTTTAAGCTAGAATGGTTGATCTTGTGCCTGGTTTGTACAGTACGTTAAAGTAGTAGAAACTTGGGGAAAATCTTGTCTCTGTGAAACTAACTGGGATTTTTGCCAGAGGGTTCAGTGAGGTCAGGACTTCATCCCCCAGCAGGTTTTTCCTGCTGACGCTATGCTGCAGGCTCGTAGCACCACAGACTCTCCCCAGCGAGGGATGGCACACAGCTCACCCTGCCATGCCTTTCTCCGGCCCCTGCCATGCTCCATCTGCCCAGGGCTGGCAGAGTCTTCAGAGAAAGAGATCATATCTTTGTCACACAGTCATGCACCAGAAGAATCTTGTTCTTGCTTGATATTTAGAGGTTTCCTCATTTATTCTGATGTTGATTTGGGGCATGTAAGTGCTAAATACATAGACCAAGAAGCAATCTTGCTGTTTGTATAGTAAGAACCTGTCCTTCAAACTACCATAGTCAGAGGTAGCACTTTGCCAGTGATGAACATCTCCCAATACTTAAGGCTAATTCTAAAACTCATAATTGATTGCACATTCTTTTATAGTAAGAAAAAGCATTACATACCCAAAGTGGAATACATTCCCCTGCATTCTCTCAGTTCTGTACATTACAAATTCTTCTAGTTTCTCAACTATTGTATTCTGAACTATTATAATTCACAGCCTCTGTGCATCATGAGCTAAAAATGAAAACAGCTGGCAAATTGCAAATACATTTGCAGTTGTTTTAGTTGATTATAGGTACAATATCAAGCATGAAACAGTAAACTGAAAGTCCCTTAGGGTTCTGGGTAATTAATCAGCAATACACTTAGTAAGGCATTGCTAATGCAGTTATATAAAGGGAAAAAATATTTGCTAATAATAACAGTTTATATTAGGCTACCTGAATAAAACTCACAGGGAGTCTCTTAGTCTAAAATATTTTTATTTTCAAAAGTTTATTTGTCATTATTAAAAAAAAATCCATTATGGACTTTTGCAGTTTGATTATGGCTTTTTATTATACTTTCATTCCTAATTCATTCCTATCAGTATACAATCTTTCACACTTAGTCACAGACTGAGGTAAGGTTTACAGGATTGTTTGATAATAAGTTAAAAATTGTCTTTCAGGCCATGTGCAATCTCAACTAGTTTGATGTCTTACTCATCCTAGCTTTCTTCTTTTTTTTTTTTTTTTGAAATAAGCTGTATGAATACTCATGGCTACTTCTTTTCCTGAGCATCTGAGCAACCCTAGATACATTTGAAAGGGTTCACTCTCATGATGGGTCTCCTGAAAGGCATTTCTTCTGTCACACCTAGCAGCCTTTGTTAGTTCACAGCAGAAAACACTATGGATTTCTGTTTACATGGATGAAATAGAAAAGAGTTTGCTTTTCTATAATACCTTCTCTATTTCAAGGAATTTCAAAGCGTTTGAAAAAACATCCTGACTGAGTTCAATGCTAGTGCAGTGTGTGAGTAGGCAGCTGCAGCAGCCCTTCAGGACTGCATATTTAGTAGCAGCACAAAGACATTTCAGCTCCTATAACGATAGAAGGTATATTGAAAGGATTGTGAAAATATGTGCAAGGGATTTCACTGTGGGAAAACAAGCAAACAGACAAAACCATCAAAAACTATGTGAGAGGCATATCATGTCTTAAAACATTTTCCTCATATACAAAAGATGTAAAAGATTATATGATTGCAGGATGTTTCACGCTTAAAATATTCTCTTGTTTAAATAACCCCTGCTCTCTCAACTTACTTCATAGAAAACTTTCAAGATCACTGAAAATATAAAACTAGCATCATGTTGTGCTCTTAGACATCTCAGCAGAGAAGACAATGAAGTAAAGCACTGCAGATATTGAATTATTTTTCATTACTGAATGTGGCAATTGCTGTATGCTCCAGAGAGTATAAGCTCCATATAGAATCGGCATTGCTAATGCATGTTCTCTAGTTTTTGTGGAACTGACACTTGACAACTGTCAAATGAGCACCTTTCCTCCACATTAATCTTACATTAAATATATGGATATCTATATATTTAATAATTTCACTCTTGTTTTTTCTGACACGTTTGTCAAATTCCTAGCGTTGGCTTTCAAGTGCAGCCTAATAGACTGCCCCAAGGCAAGCACTGTGGTCAGCTCTGCATCTGAAACTTATATGTACTATTTTTGCGGTAGGGATGGAAATCTTGATAAATTAAAAATGCTTGAGAATTTCACTGAATTTCACTGAATTTTTAGAGTTGGAAGGGACCATAGAGATTGTCTAGTCCAACTCCCCTGCTGAAGCAGGATTGCTCAGAGCTAGAGCATGTTACTCAGGACGGCATCCAGGCGGGTCTTGAAAGTCTCCGAAGAAGGGGACTCCACAACCTCCCTGGGCAGCCTGTTCCAGGGCTCTGTCACCCTCACTGTGAAGAAGTTTTTTCTCATGTTTGAGTGGAATACTTACCCCTAAGCTCAAAAACACCATTGCAAAACAATATTGTGCAAAAAGATTTTATAAATAATGGAGAAATAAGGTAAGGCGTACATTTAACTTTGTATTTGTAAGAAAGCACTTAATAAGAGGTATAAGTGTCAGTAATGCTGCATAACTGATTCTTTCCATTGATGAATCGTCCAAAGAAAATCAGGGTATTTACTGAAGTGGTAGTGAACTCTGAACCTAATATCCACTCTTAAGTCCTGCATTTATAAAAAACCCTAATCCACTTTCTACTTTTTTCCCTGTGTTTCTGTCTCCTTCCCTTTACTTTTTTCTCTCTTCCATCTTTTCCAGAAACAAAAGAAAATACATTTTTTTACAATGAATTTCATATATTTCTTGTCTTCTTAACAGAGATCGATCTCAGGGTTTTTTTTTTTTTAAATCATATGAATTGCATTAGTTGACTTTTTAATTAGTAAGCAGCTTTCTGAATCCACCAGCCATTTTTCCTTTTTTTTTTTTTTTTTCCCCTTTTCTATACTTTCAATTGCTGAAATGGAAGAACAGTCAGTTTTCAGTTACATATCTTGAACCACAGGAAGAAAGGAAACTCAGTTGTCTAACTATCCCTTGAGAAACACTTCTCATTATTCCTAATGGAAGTAGCAGTTCTCAGATCTTGAGATTAAGAATTCAGTTTGGGCTGTTAGAAGTTCAGAGGGCTTGTGGTCTAATTTTCAAATATTGCCCATGGTTCTCAGTTTTTTCCACTAAATTCTCTCTGAAGAGTCACTTTTTTCGTTTTACATTGTGAATCTACATTACAGATATTTACTACTTTTTAATTTCCCCTTTTTACTTTGTATAACTTACATTTAACTCCCTGAGTATTGTGTTCTCCAGTGTGAGTCAGCCTGTGAGATATTCAGAACAGAGAATGTATGTTCACAATTTGCTAAAGCTGCATACACCTTGGGCACTCTGTAGGAATTAAGAAAATACATTTTCTAAAATGATGAAACATGACATTAATATAGAAAATGTCAGTCAGTAGTTATATTTTGTCAGATAAATATTATTTGCCATGGCAGAGTTCAATGCTTAATAACACATTGTTCTTGTCAGTACTGTTTAAAGTGCACATGATTCATACTAAACTTTATCTTAGCAGATAGTGAAAGTAAGTACTTAGCATTTTCCTAAACCGAATCTCAGTTCAGAAGTTTAATACACTTCCATATTTACAGCAATAGAAAAGAATATTCTGCCTTCTCCAGAGATTTATTTATCTCAGTTGTGTAGAAGAGGTTTATACTGCCATTTCTGCAGTTCTACAAGATCTACTGAAACATTATTTAACAATGCACAGTGTGATAATGCTGGATTTGCATATATTGGAAAATGTGTCCTATCTAACTTCAGTTTAGAATTGAAAAGTATGTTTTCTAGCAGAATGAAAACATAAGAAAGGAAAAGTTTCTTGATATAAATATTTAGAAGCTTTGCAGAAATTCTGTTATTTGTAGATATGTAGCAGTAACATTTTAGTAAAATATAAAATTTTAATTTTCTGACTTTTTGCTTTTAGTTTATCTTCTAAAAGTGTTAAAAGAAAAATCTTATAACAGTGCTTTAAAATGTATTATAATATTGTTAATTTACATATATTTTAGCTACAAATATCAGAATAAGAAAGTTCTGACAGGCATCTTATCTAGGACTCTGTGAATCCCTTCTGAGATTTTTTTGAGATTTTTCCAAACTCAATAAAGTTTGAAGATATTTGCAGGTAAACAATTTGTCCAGATTTGTTTACACCTTTGAGTAAGATGAGGTTTCAAAGGAGAAGTATACCTTACCTCATTTTCTCCATTCTGTTTAGCAAGCTTCCAAACACAGACAACCAATAGCATGCATTTTAAAAGCGGCTATGGGAGATACAATCTTGTATTCCTTTAGGAATAATTTTTGGTTATGTTTTTGAAACCTTAACATTTTCTTATATTTGCAAATTCACATGAATGTTAATTTTTACAGTGTTGGTATGGCACCACCTTTAGTACTGTGTGCAGTTTTGGGCTCTATAATATAAGAAGGATATAAAAATATTAGACTATGTCCAAAGGAGGGCAACAAAGGTGGTGAAAAGACCAGATGAGTTACGAGGAGCAGCTGAGGATACTTGGTTTGTTCAGATTAGAGGAGACTGAAGGGTGACCTCATTGCTGTCAACAACTTCCTTGTAATGGGTAGCAGATGGTAGTGCTCATCTCCTCTCTGGTGTTCAGTGATAGGATGTCAGGGAATGGTTGAAAGCTGCATCAGGTGTAGTTCAGATTGGGTATTAGGAAAAAGTGCTTAACTGGGAGGGTGGACAAGCACTGGAACATTCTCCCAAAGAAAGCAGTCATGGCCTCAGATCCTGTAGGTGTTCAAGAAGTGTTTGTTTAATGCTCTTAGATATACAGTTTAAATTTTGTGGAGTCAGGAGTTGGACTCAATGTTCCTTGTGGATCCCTTCCAACTGAGAATGTTCTATGATTCTATGGTTATTTTTTTGGCATACAGTGAAATTTTGTACATTGATCTAGTCTCACTGCTACCACTCCTGCTGTATAAAAAATACAAAGGTAAGGAAGGTGTGATATCTTAGCCTTTGAGTTTGAAAGTGTTTTGAATACTTATAGTGATATGTTGATATTTTTAAAAATGACATGTCCTTCAGTAAGGTAAGCCTGTATGCAACTTCTCTTGTTTTGTTCTCTCTAGCATCACTTGGATATCTCGTATATCCTATGTGAACTCTTTGCCCCTCTGATAGCCATATTGCTTACATATTTATGTGAAATGCATGCACTTTGTGTCTGGCTATGCATTCACAGAGTCACAAAAGACTTAGATACTCTTGCTGGTTACACCGTTTTAATTGGATTACTTTGGGATTCAGGCAAAGGATGTTAATTATATCCTGATTATTTTTTTTATAATTTTTAGGTGTCACAGGCTTCTGCTTTGGCTACATTAATTTGGAGATTGAACACAAACTTCAAATAGTCATCTAGGATCCACCTTTTCACCTATTACACCTCTAGAAGGTGATTCATCCCATCAAAACCCAGGGATTTTAGATGGATGGGTGATTCATCCTCCAGAAGTGCCATGAACAGGACACTCAGTGACTAATATAGGTTAGACGGCTCCTGTCAGATGAGAGGAATCCAGTCTCTATGGCACTATCAGCCTTTCCACTGTCAAGCTTTTTACACCTGCAGCCAGTTTTCTGGCAGTTCTTCTACTAAAGTTAAGTAGGGAAGATCCCTCCCTGTTAAATGTTGCAAAAGAGGATATTTATGTATGCAAAAAATAGCAAAATTGTATTGGCACTGTTGCACTTTAGGTAAACTCAATATAATTTGCTAACAGAAACAAATTCTAGATTTCTTTCTATATTACCACTTTCCTGGTTATTCTCAGGAAGTATTTCTTTCTTTTTTTCAGAGGAAACGTGATGCACTTCTAAGGCTGAATTCACATTTTCTTGTATTTGCCCCATTTTCCTAAATTATGCAGGGGTCTGAACTGTCCATTTGCCCTTGCAAAATGTAGCTAAACTCATTTATTTAATATTGTTTGCAGTCTCAGTCATGGTTAACCTTTTCTATAATTGCAAAATAATTGCAAATGTCAAAGGTCATATCTTATCCTGAGTCTGGCTAAACCACTCCTGTGGTTTAACAAATATTACAAAATAATAACTGAAGCTTACATCATAAGTAATGAATACTCTTGATCTCTGCTTGTCTGTGTTTTTTCCCTTTGTCAAGTCAGAGCTCCTCATTTTTCAATGCAAAACTCTCTGTACCATCTCTGCTCTTGCTGTATGCTGCAGAGCTTTAGTTATTTTTCTCTGCTTTTCACAGTTGTGCAGATCCAGTGTTTGATTTCATTCCTTCCTATGTATTGCTATGCTTTCTTTTCTGCTTGGGATATCTTTTAACTCTGGCAAAATCTTTGCTTCGTCTGTTCAGACTCCTGATCAAATTATGTTATTTTATGTTCAGCCTTACAAAAACAGCATCTGCTTTTATTAACTAGGAGAGAATGAAATAGAAAACAAAAAGTTAAGACAATGGCATCTTTTATAAACTCTCTAGATCTTCTATACGTTATAAAACTTATAATAACTGATATTGGGCATGAATTCTAATACCAATGTGTAGTTTGGATCACAAAACTTTGGTTCAAGGCCTCTGTCATCTTTTATAAGCAGTGACCGTGCTTGGGAATTCTTTATAATCAGTAAAGCACAAAGTAGTGAGAGAGCTGATTTTAAGCATGACTCTTCAGGCTTTTGGATGTGCTGTGACCTGAGGTTGGAGCTGGAATTTGGGACATGCCAGTGCTCTTTGTCTCCTGATCACCCAGTGTGGGATGTGTTGCAGTTTCCCTGAGGCCTATGTACCCATGGCCATAAGAATGCGCTTTTGCGTAGCTTAGACTTGCCTTGAAATAGTAGGTTGGAAAGTGCCCAGATCTCCCAGCTGAGACATAGACTCAAAATTATTTTTCAGTCAACCCTGTCATTTGGCACGTTGATAGTAGCGTGGGGACTCAGAAGCAGCTGCGTCTTAACTAACTAGGATTTATTAGTAACAATTAGTCAGTTTTTACTATTAGAGCCACAATAGCCAAAATACATACATGAATACTGCTCTAACTGTGCTTAGGATTTCTCAGTAATTTCTAAATGCTCTCCATTTCTCCACTGTATGCAGATGCTTTTTTTCAGCCTGTGCTTGCCAGTTGTGGCTGACAGCTTCCCCTTTTCTCTTTGAAGGGCAGGCCTTTTAAAAGATCAGATGTCTTTTGATCTCAGGTCTAATAATTTTCCATATTCTCAGCAGTCATCTGAGGGTCTCCTCCTTGATTAGAATCTTAGCTGTTATTTTGGAGGAATGTTCTAACCTGGGACATGATTTATTTTTGCTGAATAATTAATGTTATTATTAAGGAATTATTATAAAAGTACATAAATTATATACAAACAAGCAATTACAGATGATGTAATTAAAAATGAAGGGTGGTAAATGTAAATAAAATGGCAGTCAGTGTTTGTGCAAGGCAGAGGTCCTCAGTTCTCCACTAGAATTTCACTGAAGTTCCCAGCAGCAGGAGCTGGAGAACTGTCCTGCAGAAACCTCTCCTGGCTCCAGTAGCACCCTCCCCTACTGGGACATGCTGCCATCTAATAATACAGTTTGTCTCTTATTTTTCTGACAGCTTTCAAGTCATGTTTTTAAGACAATCTGAAATAGTTTTAGTGGGAAGCTGTTCTCATGGTTTATGAAAATCTTACAGCTATCCCTTTCACTTTATCCACCCACTTTTAATTCTGTCAGATTGAGCAACATACTTTTATGTCCTTGCTGTACTATGAGCTGTAAAAATATAAAGAAAATAATCAAGAAACTTTAAGTGATTGTAAAAGAAATATATATCTTTATCATACATTCAGATAAACTTATCCAAATCTCCATAAATAGCTATCCAGACTGCCAGAAAACTTAACATCGTTGATACATTCCTGTGAAGAGTGTTCAAATATCCTGCATGCTGTGGTCACTGAAAATAATCCTTATTCTTTAGAAATAAATGCATTCATATGTATTATACATTAGAAATGTACTAACTTGTGACCATCTATTCTTTAGCTTCTATTCCCCACAGCAAACATTTTTTCAAATATTTCTGTGCCAGTCTGTTTCCTGCTGGGAAACCTTTTATCCTGATTACAATTCCTTGAAAATTGCTTAAAGAAGCTGACCTCTCTGTTTGGAAGAAGAAGTGCTGTGATAGTCCCATTAGTCCTCATAAGAAATATGAACACAATATTAGCAACAGTTATTTAACAGGAAATGGGTCATATTTTCTATATAATATATTTTGAAATGTTTATATTTGGGGAAGGAGTATGGATAGACAGTCAGAAGATTAATTATATAAGTAGCTTTTTTAGAAATAGCCAGTCTCCAAAGAACAGAATTATGTCAGCTGCAAGATAGTCTTGAAAAAGCAGTGAATATGTACTGAGTAGAATGCTTTTAAAAATAATTTGAAGGGGATTTATATTAATTTAGGAGCAGAATTTTACAACCCCTGCTGGTGTCGACTGTGTAATTTTTTTACACTTTCCCTCACTGGGTTCTGAAATGTACCTGGGGATAAAAGCGTATGGGTTGGAAGACTGCATGTTTGTTGAATAGCCATCTGTTACAGTATCCCTTGGGGATAATACATCAAAAGGAGATTTCAAAATGGAGATGCTATGTGACCATTCCAGTGATGTCTTAGTTCACAGAATGACTGAAATCATGACATGAGAAAGTGTGAATTGCTCCTCCTCTTCTCTGAGGTGTTAGTTTTGTAGCCCAGTGCTCACAGATTAAATGTCAACACTGTGAACTATCATCCTGCTTATCAAAGTAGCCAATATTTCCAAAACGTGTGTATCCCAAAATCCCAAGCAGTCTCTTTTGTGAAATCCCAAAATGCACTCTGCTCAGCTCCAAAGACATCAGTTCTTCCATTTCTCTTGCAGTGCCCTACTGTGTCTTTGATATGAAAACCTTAGCACCCTGGAAACTGAGCTAGAGTCAAATTAATTTAATAAAATAAATAATGTACATAGTACAGAACTGATTGCATTAGCCAGTTTCATATTTAATTCATAAAACTTTCCATGTTTTAATTTACTTACTGCTGCTACTGCTGCTGCAGAATTTACATTCTTCTTCACCACAGGTTTGCTGGAGAAAAAACATTTTCAGTGATAGAAGATAGTAGGAAAAGATAAGGGATTAAATGTGGAAGCAAGTTAAATGGTGTCACTATGTGGAAAACAGATGAAATACTGCTGTCTACTAGCAAAACGTAAAGCTTTAGCAAGAGTTTTGGAGTTTTTTGATAGATATAATGAAGATTGGCCTTTTCCAAAACAATATTTTTATTATTGTTATTGATGTTATTATTTTTATGATTATAGCACCACAAGTGTAATAAACCCTTCACAGACGGACATAGGAAAGCCATGATTTGGTGTAGGCTTAAGACAGGTGCCCCACCATTATAGTGATAGGCAGTGGACCTGTAGGCAAGGATGCAAAGGTGCATCGGTGTGGACTGTGATGCAGACCTGAACTGCATCCACTCATAGGGGACACCAGAATTAGGCCTGGGGGAAGTGTCACACTGACTTTCTGTTCAGAATTTTGCCAGCTTATTGCACTGTATGTTTTTCTGAATTTATTTTTTCAGATTAAAGATTCGGATAAAAAGAAACCCTTTGAGATCTTTTTTTCTAGTTGTCTGAGAGGACTTGCAATGACTTAAATCAATACGTTTGCTGGTTTCCATCTGTGATTAAAGATATGTTTAAATGAGGTGACATATGTAGGTCTTATGGTGGCTTTTATATTTTGGGGTTTGCCAGTTCCCTGCGTGCACTTGCTGGCCCAGAGCACCCACACCAGGACCTCCTGCCCACGGTGCTGCTTTCCTTGGCTTCCAGCTCTCCTGTCCTTGGGAAGCAGCCAGCCCCTCCCTTCCCTCATGGACCTGCCTTACCTTTCTTAAAGAAGCAGTTTTATTCCTACCCGCCTTAAAAAATAACGTGCAACTTACAGAAACAGAAAATACTGGTAGAAGGATTTGCAGAGAAAGTTTCAATCTGACTCAGCCTGCCTGATTTAGATCTTCTAATTCCTGGCTGCAGAATCTGGTTAAGACGTCTTAAGCTCAGTGTCCTGCTTTAGTCAGGAGTTTTAGTTTGCAGGACAAACACAATGATTTTTCAATTATAGTTTTGTTCCCCCACCTGCCTCAGTTAAAGGTGCCTTCCCTTAAGCACTGCACAGAATATCAGCTGAGAGGCTGCACGACAGTGAAATGCCTCACAGAAAGTTTTTTCTTTGTTTAAAAAGCCTAATACAAAAATCTAAATGAGCAAATATGCAGCACAATATATTCTCTTCTGCTGTTCACTGCCAGTTTACTATAGCAGAAATTTTGTGTGTGTCTCCATTTTTTTGTGTGTGTTTTGTTTTATTTTGTTTGCACTTATGTGAACAGTTCTTCATGTAGTAGTTCTTTTGGTTGTCCGTAGTGGCACCGGAGAGATAGACTGCGCAAAGGACAGGGGAGGAGTGAAGGGAGGGAAATGAGAGTGGGAAGAGGAAAAAGACAAGAATTAGCAACCTGTGGTGGTCTCCTAATGACCACCTCTGTGAGCTGAGTACAGTTTAAGCTGGCCCTCTCCTTTTAGTGGGTGCCTTTGTCTCCTAGCCGACTGCATTCCTCATGTTGCTACAAGTCTTTACTGTGAGAGAGGTAAGAACTGTGTGTCTTGTTTAGCAAAAACCACCTAACTGGCAGTCTTCACTCCCTACCCTTGGGGGCTTCCTGTATCCTTTCTGTCATGTACAGCCATTGCTGTCCCGTGGCCTGTGAACCTCGACTCAGATTTCCCAGTTGGTGAGATATCCTGCTGTTTCTCACCATCTGGCGAGCCAGTATTTTCATCCAAAAAGGTTTGGATTAGTAGTGTAAAGGAGCTAATTATGTTCAGTGAGCATTTCATGACATGCTATTATACCCAAACAAACAAGAAATTAATTGTGAAAATGTTTTCTCCAGCAGGTCCCTATTCAACTGATTCAAAGATATAGCACAATGTGTATAAAGAGTGGTTTAAAAAGCATTGAAAAGACTATTTAGCACATGCAGCATAACTGATTTCTCTGTATGTCCTGACTTTCGGTCCTTTTGGGATTTTAGATGGGCAAGTACTCAAAATATCTTGGGGATGGTTCATTTACAGAGAATTTCACAGAAGTACTTTAACACAGAACTGTAGCAGTAGAGTTTCAGTTTTGGCTGTGAGCTTTCATAGGGAGTTTCCCAGGCAAAAGAGTTCATTTGCTAATTTTGTAAGTTCTCTACACAAATGTTTAGTTGCTCCAAAATTTTTTATTTTTCTTCCTTTTCAAACCAAGCTACACAAAGATAATGTGTTCTTTTAGAAAATGCCACAGATAAAATTCCATACTGCAAAATAGAATTTATAGTTGTGATTCAGAGTTTATTACGTCTTTGAGCTGAAGTTACTGTTTGTGTTACCATTTCAAGTATTTTGTTTCTGATAAGTTCCTTTTTCTTCTTCCCAATCAATATGTAGTTCTCCTTAAAAAGCTGAAATGTAGGTATATATTTCTGCTTTGAATTTGTGATATCAAAGAAGCACAGAGGTGCAGGGCTGTTTGAAAGCCCAGTGACAACCTAGGCCACTGACTACATGGAGATAGGACCAAGTATACCCAGACCTCCTTGAACACCTCTCTAACCTGTTCTGTGAAGGAGATCTAACAATTTCCTTGTCTTTTCAAAACCCTCAGTATTTTTAGAGTTAACTTTTCTTCACAAATTAACTAACTAACTTCTTCTGATTTCTTCTAATCCTTTCTCTAGTGTAGATGGAGGACAGTTAATAATTGCCTTTTTGCCTTCTTGTGTGTGATTTTACTTACTAAAAGACATTTACTATATTACACTTATTACCCTCAGATTTCTTTTTTTTTCCCCCTAAATTAAACAAATGCAATTCCTTCAAGACTTTCTTATAAGTCCTGAAGAAATTACCATTTGTAGTCATCTACTCTATACTTCCTTCTAAACTGATGTGCTTCTTCCTTAGTATCACATGTAACTGCGCACACTTCTTCAAGGGAAGCATCATGATTGCTGCATAGAGAAAAATTCCAGGCTTATGTGTCACACAAAATTTCATTTTCAAAACAGACAAGAATGAGATTTGCTGTTCTGAAAGTGTTACAGTGTTACCTTGTCATTGACTGCCACCCTCAGACCCTTTCCTGGGGATTTTAATATTTTTCTTTTGCATAGTCAACTTTAATGTACATGTCTATGTACATTAAAGACTCGTCTATCATTTAAGTCCAGACCATGCAGGAAAGGTTTGTGATGAATACAGAGGAAATACTTGTAATGCTAATGAAAATACAGGGTTTTCCCATTTTACCTGATATTTTCATGTGCTACATATGAAATATGAATGAAGGTTTCACTCTAATTATATTAAAAATTTATTGTATTCTTTTATTTATTCTCAATTAGCAAAACACAAGGAAAAACTGAAATGTTATGTACATTTTGCACTGGTTTTGTTTTTTTTTTAACACAGTGTAACTGTTTATTTAAGATAAACCTGATAACCTAGAGTTAAACTTTGAGGTTGTCAAGCTTACTTCCACTGTCAGAGCACTTTCATGTGCAGTTATTGCTCACCTGTTTTCATATGACTGTGGGAGAATCTAATGCATTCTGTATTTGTTTTAAATATGGTGAGAAAGATTTGTATACAAGTAGTAAACAATATTAATTATTCAATTAAGGTTATTGAAATAAGTAGTTATCAGCTGTGACCAACTGATATTTAAGCCAAGCTTTCTACTCTCCTTTTGACATCTAAGCATTATTTACATAGTGATTCCACATTGGAGGGTGTGTCCTTTGCATTGAGCTCTTGACTGGGGAGAAAACAGGGCTGGCAAGAGTCTGGCCATGACTGGCTGAGGCCATGCCCAACTCTGCCAAAGCTGAAGTGGCTGCGGAGCTATTTCAAAGCATGGTACAAATTCCAAATGACCTTTCAGTCAGGGTCCTGCACTAGCATCTCAACAAACCCATGCAGCGCTAGAGGCTTGGGGATGTGTGACTGGAAAGCTGCCTAGAGGAATAGGACCTGTGGGTGTTGGTCAACTGCCAACTGAGTACCAGCCAGCAGTGTGCCCAGGTGTCTAACAAGGCCAATAGCATCCTGGCTTGTATTAGAAATAGAGTGGCCAGCAAGACTAGGGAAGTGATCGTCCTCCTTTATTTGGCACTGGTGAGGCTGCATCTTGAATGCTGTGTTCAGTTTGGTGCTCCCCGCTACAAGAATGACACTGAGGTGCTGGAGCATGTCCAAGGAAGAGCAAGGAAGCTGGTGAAGGGTCTAGAGCACAAGTCTTATGAGGAGCAGCTGAGGGAACTGAGGAGGCTGAGGGGACACCTTATAGCTGTCTACAGCTACCCAAAAGGAGGTTGTAGCAGGGTGGCTGTTGGTCTCTTCTATCAAGTGACAAGGAGGAAATGACCTCTAGTTGCACCAGGGGAGGACTGGATATTAGGAAAATTTTTTTTCTCCAAAAGGGTTTTCAAGCATTGAAACAGGCTGCCCAGGGAAGTAGTTCCAGTCACCATCCCTGGAGATATTTAATAGATATGTAGACATGATGCTTAGGGACATGATTTAGTGGTGGACTTGGCAATGCTAGGTTAATGGTTGGACTCAATGGTCTTAAAGATCTTTTCCAACCTAAATGATTCTATCATTCTGTGATTCTAAATATCTGATTAGTACAGAAAGAACTGTAACAGAATGGGGAACCATGAAAACAACCGTTTTTTTCTTGTAGTCCGACTTTCAGACAATAGTTTATGATTAAGGGCTCTACTAGAAGAGTTAGTCAGCACTGTGTTCTGTGAACTATCCACTGGCAAGGTATACCACAGAAATAACAGATATTAACGATTATGTTGCTACTTCGTATTTAGGAAGATGACACTAGAATTTACAGTCAGCTTGAATAAAGTCTAATGGGGGAAAATACTGCTTTTACTTCTAAATAACAGCAAAGCAAAACGAGAATCTTAAAATCTTCCTGATTTCTAAAGCTAACTGAGGTATGAGATGCTACTTTTTATCTCACTGTAGGACCATAATTTTCACCAGAGGACTATACCAGAGTAGAAAGAAGGCAGCAATGATGCAGTGAAGCTGGGGAATATGTCTTGTGATAGCATACTCCCTGAAAGCCTCAAATGCCATAAATCCTCTTCTGTCATACAGTTTGGCATAACTGGGGCATATTTCTGCATATACCGATGTGCAGATGTGTCTGTCATGGGCCCATATATGCAAGGCACCTTATTCTGTGAGTCTGACTTGTGAGGCCTGGGCAAAACAAAAACAAGACAGAAGAATCCATAACCAGATTGCAACCCAGCCCTCTGCACTAATTTATACCATGTAGCAAATTCTTACACTAGGTTTCTCAGACTGCTGAAACACAGTGGTGTCTTAAATGGAAATTTTATACTTTGTGGAACAGAACAGTTATAACTAGCATAGCCGGAATATCTGAATTTCTGTTGTTATGCAAAGAAGTATGAAAAGACAAAGGATTCATGAGTCAATTACAATTTTGGTTTCTAAGTGTGTGCAGGCATATATGACTATTTAGAAAGCTACCATTATAAAGTAAAATAGGTTCTCTTTTTTTAATGTTTTTATTCTAAAAGTACTTTTTAGCTGCAAGAATGTCTATTATTCACTGTTGCAAACAAGAAGTCAGTGCTATATGTTCTTTAATACTGGAGGGTCTATGTATCAAATTAGCTTGGAAATATATTTAAAAACCCCACAAAAGTAGTATCTCCAGCACAGACTTCACAGTTGAAGAGTTGAGGATGAAACAAAATACAATGTAGTGATTGTATAACACTTAGTCTCAAAAGTACTATCAGAAACTTCCTTGCTGAAAAATCTCCACAGCACTATTGAGGTCTGCTGCTTCACATTTATCTTGTAATTACCTCTACCTGACGTAAGAATTTGGGTTGAAAGACAAAAAAAAAAATATAATAATTTTATAGAATATTGCAATTTAATGAAAGGGTGAAAGTTTATAACATGGGAGAGAAGAAACTAAATCTTGAAATTTACCAGGGTTCTTAGCCTCCCTCCTAACTAGGGAGGTTGTTTAGTCTCCATCCCTGGAGATACCCAAAAAACATCTGGACACAGTTGTGGGCAACTGGCAGTAGGTGGCACTGCTTAAGCAGGGGGGTTGGACCTCCAGAGATCCCTTCCAACCTCAGCCATTCTGTGATTCTGTTATCTTCAAAGGGAAAATCTTTGGACCATGAATGGCTGGCAGAGATGCAATATTTACCACAGCCATTTTAGAATATCCTGCCTCAATAGCAATCCTCAATATTATAAGAATGTTCCTGTTTTATTATAAGCTTATTATTGTTTCAGCTTCAAAGATCGGACAAGAGTTTGGGACAGATTCTATTGTTAGCTTAACTATTTTGCTTTGCTCTATTTTCCAAGTTGTAAGCAGCAATGCCTCAGTTTCACCATATCTTTCATTAGCATGAGGCAGTATGTATTTCATATTGCTAGCATAATGTGATTTTTAAAAAAATAAAAAAAAATCCCAAACCCAACATGACTACTGATAGCTTTTCTCTGGTGTATTCTGAAATTTTCATCATTGTAAACTCTTTTACACAGTAGCATCTAAATTATAGGAGGTGCCAAAATACTAACTATTGCTCAAATGAAATGAAGATGTACCCTCAAGATGCAGCCTCTGTACCTTGAGGGGCTCACAGATTGATAGTACAAGAAAAAAGAAAGGTGAAGAAGAATTAATTTTTTTTTTCATTGAAGAAACAAAAGATGAAGTCTTCGCTTGCTTGAGCACTAACTTTTGTAAACTGCTGAATCCTGAATCTGTAGATATTATATTATGGGCATTGCCTTACAAGAGGGTATGTAATGTGAGCTTGTATAGCCACATACAGAAGGATAGAGAGGCATAAGTAGGAAAGTATAGGAAATACAAAATGATTTTTGGATGAGTGTGATTCAGTTGGTTTGAGGAAGGAACCTCGTTTAGTTGGAACAAGGAAGATTGGAACAAAGGAAGTAATCCCAGAATCACTGGAAGGTTGAGTTTGGAAGGAAACTGTGGACGCTGTCTGGTCCAACAAGCAGGGCTACCTAAAACCATTTTCCCAGGACTGTGTCCACATGGCTTTTGAATATTTCCAAGGATGAAGGTTCTACAATATCCTGGGCAACCTATGCCAGTTCTTCATCACACTTACAGTGAAAAAGTGTTTCCTGGTGTTCAGAGGGAAGAACCTCCTGTGCTTCATTTTCCCTGTTACCTCTGTCTTCTCTGCACCCTCCCTTCAGGTATTTATATATATTGACGGGATCCCCCCTGAGCCTTCTCTTCTCCAGGCAAAACTGTCTGAGCTCTCTCAGCTTTTCCTCACAGGCAGGATGCTGTGATCCCTTACTCATACTCGTGGCCCTTCACTGGACTGTCTCCAGTATTTCAATGTCTCTCTTGTACTGGGAAGCCCAGCACTGGGCCCAGCACTCCAGACATTTCTCACCAGTGTTGAGTAGAGGGAAAGGATCACCTCGCTTGACATGCTGGCAAACTTTGTCTAATGAAGCCCAGGTAACCTATGAATAAATTGAATGTATATGATATGATGTAAGGAATTGAACGCAATAAAAACTGAGTTACTAAGTGAAAAAAGTATTGAGAAATTATCTGAAGGTTATTATCAGAAATATTAACTTTCCACAATAGAAATGCAAATTTCATCCTCCTATAGTTCAATTTTGCCTTTGTTAAGTTTAGGAGGTTTTAACTGTGTGTCCAAATTGATTTGAGATGCAAAGTCTTTGTTGGCTGGTAACCTTTTAAATTTGTTTTGTTTTTGTATGATGACATGCCTGCACTTTATTATCAATGAATTCCTTGAAATAAATGTGATCAAGGAGGTGAGTGAATCACTCCTATTGAATTCTAGTCTTGTGAACACTCCCAGTAGCATTCACTGGCCAGACTGCTATAATTCAGCTGTCGCCTGCAGCCAATCTCAAAAAATATTTCTTCGTGTTTTTTCTGGTAAATACTGTAGTGGTCTTTTTATGGATCTGTCAGTTGAACTAAAGAAAATTATGGCACAAGTGTTTACAGTAGGCAATGGAAAACAGATTTCTTCTTTGTTTTAGATTGAAAATTAATCAGAGGAGTAGGCTGGATACAAAGAAGTAATTTTGTTCTCTGCTTTTGGAATTTCATTGGCTATGTCCATAAACATTCCAGTGTTTAGAAAGAACTTAAATAATTAAAAAGGATGCAAAACATAGAATATGAAAGCCTTTGGTTCTTTAAACAGAATTTATTATGTTCAAAGTTCCATCTTGATAAAAGGCGAGCATAACTTGAATTAAAATATTAATCCATCCATGCCATTTAGTTCTTTGAAATATTCATAGCCTTTTTTTAGTGGTCATGGTTTGTGGTAGGGGGGACAGTAAAGTAGGGGATGCTTTGATGAAAAAAGCTTTCATTGAGACGAACACAGTCAAACTGACAGGAATATCCTTCATGAATTTAGAAAATTGGCCCACCTGGGAGTTATGTTATTGTAGAAAATCCTCTTTAAACTTCTTAGTCCATACTCATAAAACACTTAGAAAACCATCAATCTCTTCCTGCAAAATCCACTTCCTTCTCTTTCTTTCTAGTGCAGACTTCCAGCTCGGTTTTATTTACTCCCCCATTTGTTCTTATTTCAAAGTACTATCAGTACTATTCAGCTGCCACAAAAACATGTCCCATATTCTCTCTGTGTGTTTAATGCTTGTTTTGTCTTCTCTTCTCCCTTGCCTTGCTTTCATTTCTGTTCTTTTCTATTCTTCATTGTATAATCCTCAAGGCAGAAATCCTATCATTTTAATTGTTTACATTTATACAGCAGCGGATATAGTCACTGGACACTTCTCAGACAAAAAAAAAGGACAGGTGGCAGTCTGATTTTACTTGTGATAGCATAAGTTCATGCAGGGTGGACAGGAGAATGAAATATGCAATAATAGTGCTTTTCAATTACATGGTTTGGCTATCTCAACTTTTATAATAAATCTATTTTTTTTAAAGTCTGTCTATAAAAATACAGCTTGTATTCCATTTCAGAGTCCTTTGTTTGTACTATGTGGGTACCTTTTTGAAGTGGAAATTAAAGTTAGAAAAAAGAAATTCAAGACATCAGAAGAAGGAAAATAGGTAACATCGAAGAGTGTTGTGTACTACTGGGTACCTGAAAAGTAAGCCAAAGGCAAGAAGACAAAATAGGTGAATACAGGAGGGAAAGATAAATGATGGAGGATGACATGAAGTTAATTGATAATATTTGAACAAATGAATTAATCTAGAGGCCAAAGCGAAACAAACCGTTGTTCCAGTGACTGGAAGAATGATGATATTGGGCTGCATCAGAAGGTTCTTATATTCTTGCAGTAGCACAAGTGGAGTGTCCCCAGGCTCTGCTGGCCTTTTAAAACCGTACTCTAATTATTATAGTCCCTCACTGGGTCACTCATACTCTTATCTAATGAGCAGAGAAAATACAAGAGGGCAAGAAACTATGTGTAAGATATGTTATAGAAGAGAAGGCAGTGAACTCTTCTCCCTGTAAAACAGAAAGCACAATTGTTTGAAACAATAGGTGTGTTAAGAAAGTTTATTTAGAGGCATTTATGAAATTCAGTAGAAATTTATGGACTTATTTTTGTGTGACTACTACTAAAGGGAGGAAAAACCCTTTTTCTTTTTCTTCTTACTGTGTTTTGGGGGAGGGGTTACAAATATACAGCAGGTATAATGCAATTATCTTTTTCTGTCAGTCAAAACAACAGTAAGAAAACCCATGATTTTTTTTTTTTTTTTTAAATAAGAAAGGTAAGATCAAAATACTGTTCCTGGAAACATATTAAAAAAGCTTTAGATATATGTCAAATTAGTTCAAGGGAGTAGGATTACCAGGCTTCTCTTTCTTAGATCTTCTTGGATTGAATTTGATCCTTTGTGTGTAAAAATAAAGTCAAAACTTTCTCTCAGCACTTGCTTTTTTTAAATTACAAGAGGAAATGTTTGCCGGAGTTCACATAATAGTTGCAGAGTACAGATATTTGCACTAATATTTTTAACTAGAATTCTTTAAATTATCTTTTCTGGTTGTAGAAACAACTCACAATTTGTAACTTTCTAAAATTCCAGGGAATACTGGGCTTCTTATGTATGCATTTATAAAGTAACCTCCATTGGAAAGAAAAATAATTGATGAGGTATTTAGTAACTTATTATAAATAATCATAGGGCATTATCTTCTTTACTTCTTTACTGACTTTCAAAACAAGGATGTAGGTTCACAGTTGTGTTTTGGAACAGGAGAACTTTGCTACACTTAATCTTATTTTGAAACTTGGAGATGGTGTGACCTACAGGTTTTGTCTGACTACTACTTAGATTCTAGGAAATCCAGAGTATTCTAATTTGTGACTTACTCCTATAGCATGTTTTTTGTTGGACATCGTGTTTATCCTGTTTTTTTTCAGAATTATATAAAATAAATAACTTCTTGGTACTGAATTTTCCTTCCTTTTCTTCTCTAGCAACATATGTAAACCTGATGGGCTTCAAAAGTGTGTGGACGTAGAGCTCAAGACAGGCTATTTAAAAACAGTAGGACTTCCACTTACTAGTGCTTTCTATGAGAAACAATGGCAAATGCATACGCATTCAACATTGATATTCTAAAAGACAAGGTGATAATGTAATTGCTGTAGCCTTTACCTATTTTTGGAAAGTTGATGATATAAACTTCTGAAAAGTTCCTTCAGTCATGGTAAATGATGGAGCCCTGGACTACTTTCCAGTTCTCAGGTCAAGGATTATACCTCAGCTTTACCTTGGCATTGTATTAAGGTAAGCTTCAGATTCCTTCTCCCCCATGTCTATAGAAAAAAACCCTAAAGCATACACAGAATATGGGATTTATGCTGCTCTCCAAGAGTTAATTGCATGATCTAGGTGATTGGAGTATCCTATGCCAGGCCACAGCTTATTTCATAGAATCGTAGAATCATTCAGGTTGGAAAAGACCCTTGGGATCATCGAGTCCAACCATCTACCCTACTCTACAAAGTTCTTCCCTACACCATATCCCCCAACACCACATCTAAACGACTCTTAAACTCATCCAAGGATGGTGACTCAACCACCTCCCTGGGCAGCCTATTCCAGAGCCTGACCACTCTTTCTGTGAAGAATTTCTTCCTAATGTCCAGTCTAAACCTACCCTGTTGCAGCTTGAATCGATTCCCTCTTGTTCTATCGCTAATTTCTTGTGAGAAGAGACCAGCACCAACCTCTCTACAGTGCCCTTTCATGTAGCTGCAGAGAGTGATGAGGTTGCCCCTCAGTCTCCTCTTCCTCAAACTAAACAGTCCCAGCTCCCTCAATCGTTCTTCGTACAATTTATTCTCCAGGCCCTTTGCCAGCTTTGTTGCCCTCCTCTGTACCCACTCCAGCACCTCGATATCTCTCTTGTATTGAAGTGCCCAAAACTGGACACAATACTCCAGGTGTGGCCTCACCAGTGCTGAGTACAGGGGCACAATCACCTCCCTACTTCTGCTGGTCAAACTATTTCTAATACAAGCCAGGATGCCATTGGCCTTCTTGGCCACCTGGGCACACTGCTGGCTCATATTCAGCTGCTTGTCAATTAGAACCCCCAAGTCCTTTTCCGCCAAGCAGCTTTCCAGCCACACTTCCCCAAGCTTGTACTGATGCATGGGGTTGTTGTGGCCCAAGTGCAGGACCTGGCACTTGGTCTTGTTGAAGCTCATACCATTAATGTTGGCCCATCGATCCAACCTATCTAAGTCTCTCTGCAGAGCCTCCCTGTCCTCATGCCGATCAACACTCCCGCTTAACTTGGTGTCATCTGCGACCTTAGAGATGATACACTCTATTTTATTCTCAAGATCATCAATAAAGACGTTAAACAGAAATGGTCCCAACACTGAGCACTGGGGAACACCACTTGTGACCGGCTGCCAGCTGGATTTAATTCCATTGAGCACCACTCTTTGGGACCGTCCAGACAGCCAGTGCTTGATCCAGCAGATGATATGCTTGTCCAGGCCATGTGCAGCTAGTTTTTCCACTAGAATTCTGTGGGGAACAGTGTCGAATGCTTTTTGAAAGTCCAGGTAGATAATATCCACAGCCTTTCCCTCATCCAATAATCGGGTCATCTTGTCATAGAAGAAGATCAGGTTTGTCTGGCAGGACCTGCCTTTCATAAACCTATGCTGACTAGGCCTGGTCCCCTGGTTGCCCATTATGTGGGTTTGTGATGGCACTCAAGATGACCTGCTCCATGACCTTCCCTGGTATCGAGGTTAGGCTGACAGGTCTGTAGTTTCCTGGATCCTCCTTTTTACCTTTCTTGTAGATGGGTGTTACATTTGCCACCCTCCAGTCCATTGGGACCTCCCCAGTTAGCCATGACCTCATGTAAATAATGGAAAGCAGTTTGGCAAGCACGTCTGCCACGTTTGTACAGGTAGACACATGAATTGCTTATGCAGATAATCGTGATCACATTGTCAAGGACTCATTTTTCAGAAGCTGCTTCAGCTGTCTTTGACTATATATTTCTCTAGTAATGCAGTTGCCTTGAAAACATGGTTAGATGTGAAATATCAGGAGAATTTTCAAATAATTTACTTTATGGAAATCTTCACTTTTAAAATTTGATTCTGTTAGAGCTAGTAAGAGATTTATTAAGGTGAATAGAGAGAGGGAAAACATTGAATAGTAGTTTAAAGTGACATAGTTTTATATGCATATTTGGAATTTGGAAACCTCAGGGGTAACTTGCAGGTTTCACTTTTCTTTGGGGCAGAGAGAGGATATAATTGCCTTCAATCCAGTTCTAGTGTAATGTGACTCATAAAAAGTAACAAGGAAGTAACCAGCTTATTATGCTTCTCTAAATTTTCTTGGCTATTTAAGGAAGGGAAACAACTTTTGAGGATCTTAACTGAATCATTATATGGACTTTGCTTAAAGACTCCTTAATTATTCTAAGAAGAGAAATAATGAAAAAAAAATATTCAGTTTAGTTTTTAATGCTATAATGCTTAATGCTGTAAGTCTTGCAGTTTCTGTCTTTAAATAACAACTTCTAAGAGATGACGAACGAGTGTATTCCATGTTTGAAGATTTGTTTTTGTAAGTATATGGTAATGTAAAGAAATTCTTCAGCTGTTTTGAGTCTGAATATGTAAAGGATCACTTACACCACTCAAACAGTTTTTAGAGCTTCAAAGTACTGTTAATTCTAAGACTGCTCTCAAGTCTCAAGTGACTTATATGTAGATTGTATTCTTGTAAATTTTTAAAAGTAGTAAAAGCAAGTAAAAATACCTCAGGAAATAGAAAACTCCATACATTGCAGTTGTACAGAAGCAAGAAAACAAGGTCAAGTGTTGTAAACAGTGAAAATGCTGCTTAAAACTTTCTATCCATGCCAGGCAGAAGAGTGTTGAAATGGCAAAAAGCTGTTTCTTGTCATTTATTACCTCCTACTTTAATTTATGAATATATTACCCTCTACCACAATTCTCACCAAAAAATAGTACTTTGCAATAAAACCCTGTAGATTCAAGTTCCAGGGTTTCTGTGACACTTTATTATCAATTAAGGCCATGCCAATATTTGCAAAACAACAAAATGCTTTACTGTGCTTGTAGGAAGTCCAGGAAGAATTTCTAGTATTTTCTTTTCTTTTTTAGAAAGACTGTGCAATTCACATATCTGAAGTGAGTAATTTTAGCTATTGTGTCATGCTGTGAAACTCATTTTTCCATGTTCCTGGTTGTTAACGGTATATATAAGGATGCTCCATGTTCAAGAAAAGAAAAGTATTGTTTGAACAGACATGTGAAAGGGAAACATATATAAAATGTAAAGGTATCAATAGTCTAAAATAATTTTAGGGATTGGAAAAGGAGCAACTGCAGATAATCTCTCTCTTTTTATTGCACAACTATTTCCTAGAGCATATTTCCTAGTTCTTTATACAGTGTGAATGTAAGTAATAGGAATAAAAGGGCTACATACATTTTTATCAGATGGAATATATATCATGAGCACACCTGAGATCTGCCAGAGCACTGCTTTTGGAAAGATGTTTCAGACAGAAAGGCCTCTGCAACATCACCCATGACCTTGGGTACATTTGAAGGCCATTTTGTGCCTGTACAGGAAAGTCAGTGTTGATTAGGGCCTTTTCACTTTGCTGTACTGGATGCTTCATTCATAGTCTGTAGCAGTTCAGGAGTCCCTCTGGTATCAGGTAATCTTCTTGTGCAGACATGTAGACCGTGTGTGAGCCTGGTTTAGCCTTGTTCAGGGCAACTGTGAGTGTAACCGCGGTAGAACAGAGAGAGAAATAAATTCAATTTAGTATAGGGTTGAGGTAGGTTAAATCTGCCTTGGTGCTAGGAGTAAGAGGCATTAAAGGGTTTCCCTTTGTCAATGTTTGATTCCTAATCTGCTCTGGGACAGAGTGGCTGCACGCTCCCTTTTACTCAAGGTTTTTCATTTCTACTTAGGCTGGCTCCTTTTCCTCAGATTCTTCTGTATTTTATCAATATGGCTCATAATAAACTGTTCATTTTTTTTGAACAGAAAATGACTTACAAGTTTACCTGAAAAATTTTACATTTTTCTTTTCCTTGTAAATTTGTACTCATGGAATAATCTTCTGCTGTGCTCTGCAGGCTCAAAGCTGTATTTTTAAGAAGACAGCAGAGGCACTGTGAGTTTTCTAGCAGTTCTTTGCATAATAAGGAACAGGGCTGTAATAATAATCTTCAGACTTTCCTGTGCCCCAAACACTGGCTGCAAGTGAAAGGCTGTTAGTTGTGCAAAGCCTTTAAGAACAAGGAGCAGCAAAAAGCAATCTGTCTTCTTTCAAAGCACCAGCAAAATGCCAATGTGTTCAAGAATGGGATGGTCATTAATTCCGCTGGCGAGAAATTATCCCCATTCAACTTGCTCTGGAGTTCTAAATTCTTGTGAGAGTTAGAATCCCAAAAGAAATTAAAGCCTTTTTACCTTAGTGGCTAAAGGACTCTAAATGCTTTAAGATGATCCATGTGCATAAAATGAATAATTTCTCAAGTAAAAGAAGGAAGAATATATCAGATTGTTCAAAAATATAGAAATTGCAAGTATTACTTGAAGAAATTGTACCAAGGTAGCACTAAGGAAAAACAAAACTATTTACAGCAATAACTAATGATCCACCAATGTATTGGGAGAGAATATTTTTTCCTTCAAGAGAAATCATTTACATTTGGTAAATTACTATATGATTTGATTGCTTCTGAACATTGAAAAGTAAAGTTCAAGAAAGAGTTAAATTTGCAATGTTGAAAACCATTGCAAGGTAACTAATGGTTGGGCCTGAGCTACCCCTGAATAATGTTGTAGATGCTTGTATGCAAGGAACATAGAACCACATTTGTTTGTGCATACTTTGTTGCTGAGTTTCTGTCGTGTCATATGTGCTGAGTTTGAATGAGAAATTTTGAGTAACTTGTGGTTCCATTGCGTATTCTTTCTGACAGCCACAGTGGGCCAAGTGGGCTTTGGATCAGGTTTTTGTTATAAGCGAATGCTGATAATTTGATGTCATTGTACTTTAAAAGCTTTAAAAGGTCCTGAGGAGTCAAAAGAACATGTGTCACTCCATTTTACCCTTGGATGCCTCCATGTGCTGCCTTTGTGTCGCAGTATCATACCTTGTTAAGTGCCTGTAATTGGTTAAGTTTGATGCAATACCTAACTGTTGTCCAAATGATAGGCCACTTAAATTGCAAACTTTCCACTACTATTTTGGAAGCAGTCACATTAACTGGAGGGAGGAGGTATCACAGTCCTAGCTCATCATTACTGTTCACAAAAGTTAAATCTGTTCATTCTAGTGTGAATTTCAATGTCAGTTCTTTTCTTTTCTTCCGGACCTATTAGTAAATTCAAGTCTTGTACATTTTTAAAGATAGGTTCACTGTTTCATTTGTTGTGCATGGTCTAGGAAATTCTTTTACTAGTACACACAAGTGATTGTGTTCTTTCCATTTTTCTCCCCTGGTGGTTTCCATCAGACTCTTGTCTTTTTTATTAATCATAGTAAGAATGTAAATATGTAATTATGAGTAATTTCAAATCATTATTTTCAGTCTTTTCATGAGTATAGCTTTATTGTTTTTTCATCTTTTAAAATCTGGTAGGCATCCAGATATTCTGAATGTGTCTATTTGATAAATGCAGAGGGATTTTAGACTCAGTTGTTTTTTTATTGTGCTTTCAAACATTTTGAGTATCTGTTTAGTATTCAGTAAAATAGTGTAAGAAGAAAACATCTGTATTGCAGCTGCAATGACATTACTTTTATATTTACTCTTCAGCAGGAAATCCAATGTATCTGTCTATTTACCTTTTTCTTCTTTTTTGTAATGGTTTAGGGTTTAAGGAATGCTAGGAAAAGTATAAACTCTACACTTTATTTAAATGAAACAGTTCAAGAATGTAAATGCTGTGCTGGCTTTAATCCTCTCTTAATCTTCTGCCTTCTTGAGTGTATCTCTTTTAGTAATTGAAATATCAGTTACATATTACAAAAGTACTGAAGTGTGTTTATCAGCCCCCAATGTTATAAATGCATTTCGCTTTATGCTGCCTTAAAGTTAATGGTGTATTATAAGCAAGATTATCAGAAAAGTTTGAGAAAGCACATTTGCGGGGGAGGGAGGGGTTGGTGGCTTCCCCCCTCCAAGTATTAAACTACAACTATTGAAATTATTGTATCAGGTATTTCCACTGTCTTTAGCGTGGGTTCTCAAAGTAGAAAATACCCTCAGGAATGAGCTATTATTTAAAATTGTCAATTCAGAGAGGCTCTTCATCACATTAAGTGAACAAAATAGACAGAACATTGCAGTATTTATTTAAGAAAGTATTTATTCATATGCACTATATAAATTAATAATTAATAATTCTCACAAGGCTTCAACCTCTCATTTATGTTCAGAAAGGAGAAGCATCCTAGTTCATCAAAATATTTTCTAAGGAATATGAAGAGAAATGCAAAAGCAAAAATTACTCATGTAAGAATTTTTTTCTGTTACAAGTTTTATCATAGTCACTAGAGTTAGGCCAGGAACACATGTAATCTCTTGAGCTTAAAGTTCTAAAAGTGAGTTTGCCCATAATGTTTCAGAAAAAAAAAGAAATTTTTAAATTGATACAAGAAAATTAAAACACATTGGAGCTGCCATTCTAATATTTTGAAATGTATGTTTGCAAACTTCTTTTTACTTGAATGAGTTTTCTTATAAAACCTTTTTTGCCTGCCCTTGTTCTTTAAAGGCATTGATTAGCAGACATAGAATCAAGTATAATTATTAGATGGAAAGCTTTATTTTTTTCCTTAGCACAAAGTGTGGTTTTTTAATGTAGTTAAAGTCTGAGGAGAAACCCTGATGCTTCATATTTGCATGCACAAACTCTGATTGATACTGAATTTGATGAGGCTGTTTTTAGCACCAGTGGCTGCTGGATCCACAGTGTTCTGTAATTGTCTGTGAAAAAATCCTGAGACCTTTGTGATGTTAGAGCTACCTAGAGCAAGACTTGAAGTGCAAAGGCAGAGGAGGTTTTCCAGTAAAATGACATATTTTTAAAAGTTGCTTTTTCTTAATTCTGGTCTTGAAAAAGGGCTATAAATATCCTACCTAAAAGCAACCATACTGATTTTAGTTCAGAAGGTCCCCAGTAAAATTCAGGAACTTCAAAAGGAACCTTAGAGGAAGTTTCTTACTTCTCTCAATTTAGAATGGTTTAGAATGACAGGAGGCCAAAAGAGAATGAAAATGGTGTTTGTTGCAGATGTAGCTATAGCAAATCTTACCTTGTTTTATCAGAAAGGAGACATTTTCAAAGAGGAGGTCTGATGATGAAACCGATGTATAAGCTATCATTGGTAGACGGAGTATCTTCAGAAAGCTGAGGTTGCTGATACCTCAGTATATTATAAGCACACACAGAAGTGGAACTGAGTACACCACATATTGCATTTTATTGGATGCTTTCATGTATAATTCCCATCACATCTGTGTTTTCAATTTCCTATTCTCTGTGCATCTCACTGAGTGAGCAGTAAATAAAATCTCAGTTGGCATTTCTGCACTGATCTCTTCCTTGGGAATGTATTTTGATATGAGTACCTCATCCATCTGCTTGCTCTGAAATTCCCTCTTGGGCTTAGAAAGCAGGTGCTATTGTAAGAGAATTTGTGGAATATTTGATAGAGTTTGCCGTATGTTTACATGTAACAAAAGGTCACCACCCTTGTTTATTGGGATTTCAGCTATCCTGTGCTGACTGCGTGGAACTATTCATATAAAAGATATCAAGCAAACAGGTGAGCATAACCTTTAAGGTAAAAGCCAATAGTTTTGAAAGACATCATTTACTGCAGTATAAGTTTACTAATATAAACCCACATGCACTTATTGCTTTTGAGAGGAACAAGAACCCTGCTGGAGTGACTGGTTTTTTGAAGACTGAGAGCATTCCCAGTGTAAACCTGGTCTTCTAAGGTTTCTGAACAGACTCTGTGTGACAAGACATTGCAGAATATCATAGAATCATAGAATTTGCTTTCTCTCCCAAGGAAGAGCTTCCTGTCTGTATTCAGTATTACAATTAGTTAACACTTTTAAGACAGACATACTGAGAAATATAGAACAGGGTTCCCTTTCCATCAGCCTCTTTATGTGACTTGCCTGGTTTCTCCTGAATTTATGAAGATACTTTGAGTCCACAGTGCAGCATACTGAAGATCCAGACAAATAGAAGGCTCTGCTGAATATCATACTAATTGAATGAACATAATATCACTTGATATTTAACTGAAATATAAGATTTTATACTGCCGTAGGTTTAACCCCCAAAAGGTTGTAAATTGTAAAGGTGAAAATGTACAACTGCCTTATATCAAATGCCAAATTGAAAATTATACTTTTAGACAGCTATGAGTAGCACAAGGAGGGCAGTTTGCATTTTAGAAAACAAATCTTGCATATGGAATAAGCGTTTCTGTTAAAATAATCAGTGGGAATATAGTTAAATATCTAGTAGTTGCACTTCTTTTGAATGTTTTTAAATCTGCTATGTGTTTCTTTCAGGTTTTATTGCAGTGTAATTTTATGGCCAGATCCTACAACTAAAATCTTCAAAAGAAGTGTTATTAAAATTATTTTGATCTCAAGAAAACTAAAGTTTTAACTTGGACTGAGAGCTGGTGTTAAGATTTTACAAAACTGCATCCATTTATCAATACAGTAATGGGAACATTAATTTTTTATTTGTGTATGTGGCAGTGTAATGTTAATTGCCCTGCACACATTAAGAATGTTCATTCAAGCGTAGCCTTAATACACAAAGAAAAAAATAATCACAACTTCTTTTTTGTATGTCAGTCACACTCAAATGTTTTGGCTCTTTGAAATGAATGCTTTTTAGTTAAAAGTCCCCTTTCAATATGGATCTTACTGCTGTGTTCTGCATGTTTTAAACTCTGTCCATCTAGAATGGGCCAGTCCTCCAGACCTTCATCGTAGTGAAGTCTATAACACCTTTTCTTGAGCAAAGTAGAGCTTAAGGGGCTTTACTGAGGAAATGAAATAGGGGTCAAAGAGCTGAGCACATTTCAATCAGTGCTTAGATGGAATAGCTCAAGTTATGTGTGGTAGCAACCCAGCAATACTCTTTATCTCACAACGTCTGACATTATCTTTGCTTTCATGAAAGCCTTTTAAAGATGTGAATGTTGTTTTTACTTTAGGTTTGATGGAAGAGATTTTATTAAAGTTTAGGGGAAGAGGTTTCTTTATTCTCAGTGATTTCTTTATTCTTAAGAATATAGAAAGAGTCTTTAAAAAAATCTGTTTCACATAGAAAATGATGGCAATTTTCTTCAATGTTGCATGTGTAAACAATCTTCTCAAGAGTTTTATGGCTCCTGAGCTGCAAGACTTATATTATTCAGCCACCTTACAGAAGAAGCCAGGTGATGGATGCCTATGGATGGTGGCTTGGCAGTGTTGTCATCACTTTTGGTGAATGAAAGAATCGATGTCTACCTCAATCAGATGTAGCTCTTGAAAGAAGAGAGAGATAGCATCACATTGCTTTCTTTCTATTATCTCAGTGACAATTAGAAGGATTTACATAAATTTCATAAAGCAGTTCCCCCAGCATGGCAAATGCTTAACTGGAGGTATGATCAGTACCCTGCTGGCAGGAGCCTGCCTGTTAAGAAACACCTTCTCTCCAGTTTCTGGCAAGTGACCTAAGACCAGATGCCACCAGAATGAGAGAGTTCTGAAGGGCAAAGGTGCCCAGGAAGGTTGGTCATACTTCAAGGAGGAACTCTCAAAAGTGCAGGAGAAGGCCATCCCCAGGTCCCATAAAATGAGCAGACGGGGACGAAGACTGGTCTGGCTAAATAGAGAGCTTTGGCTGGACCTCAGGGAGAAAAGGAAAGTCTACTGTCTCTGGAAAAAGAGGTTGGTTACTTATGAGCAATATCAAGGTGTAGTGAAGATACGTAGGGGAAAAATTAGAAGGGCGAAAGCCCAAGCAAACTTAACTTGGCTACCACAGTTAAAGATAACAAGAAGAGTTTTTTTCAGTATATCAGTAAAAAAAGGTAGGCTGGGGAAGATGTAGGTCTACTGATGAATGAGGTGGGTACCTTGGTGGTGGAAGACACAGAAAAGGCGGATCCCCTGAATGCCTTCTTTGCTTCTGTCTTCACTGCCAAAGCTGCCCCTCATGAATCCCAGACCCTGGAGACAAGGGGGAAAGTCTGGAGAGAGGAAGACTTCCTCTGTTGGGGAGGATTGGGTTAGAGACCACTTGGCCAAACTAGATATCCATAAGTCTATGGGCCCTGATGGGATACACCCACGAGTGCTGAGAGAGCTGGCAGATGTTATCGCTGAGCCACTCTCCATCATTTATGAGAGGTCTTGGAGAACAGGAGAAGTGCCTGAGGACTGGAGGAAGGCACATATCACACCAGTCTACAAAAAGGGCAAGAAGGAGGACCCAGGAAACTACAGGCCAATTAGTCTCACCTCTGTCCCTGGGAAAACAATAGAACGACTTGTTCTGGATGTCATCTCTATACACATCGAAGATAAAGAAGTTATTGGAAGTGGTCAACACGGATTTACCAAGGGTAAATCATGCTTGACCAATCTGATAGCTTTCTATGATGTTCTAACTAGATGGCTGGATGAGGGGAGAGCAGCAGGTGTCATCTACCTTGACTTCAGCTAGGCTTTTGACACTGTGTCCCATAACACCCTCATTAGAAACTTAAGGAAGTGTGGGCTAGATGAGGGGGCAGTGACGTGGATTGAGTCCTGGTTGTGTGACAGAACTCAGAGGGTTGTCATTAATGGAGCAGGGTCAAGTTGGAGGCCTGTAACCAGCAGCATCCCCCAGGGGTCAATACTTGGCCCAGTCATGTTCAAATTATTCATCAATGACCTGGGTGAGGGGACAGAGTGTATACTCAGCAAGTTTGCTGATGATACCAAACTGGGAGGGCTCGCTAACACTTCAGAGGGCTGTGCCACCATCCAGGGGACTTGAACAGGCTGGAGAGCTGGGCAGAGAAGAACCTAATGAGGTTCAACAAGAGCAAATGTAAGGTCCTGCACCTGGGGAGGAAGAACCCCAGGCACCAATATAGGTTAGGGGTGGATCTTCTGGAAAGCACTACTGAGAGAAAGGATCTGGGAGTCCTGGTGGATGGCAGTCTCTCCATGAGCCAGCAATGTGCCCTTGTCGCCAAGAGGGCCAATGGAGTCCTGGGCTGCATAGGGAGAAGTGTGGCCAGCAGGTCAAGGGAGGTCATTCTCCCCCTCTACTCTGCACTGGTAAGGCCACAACTGGAATACTGTATCCAGTACTGGGCTCCCCAGTTCAAGCCTACTGGAAAGAATCCAATATAGGGAAACTAAGGTGATTAAGGGATTAGAGCACCTCCCTTATGAGGAAAGGCTTAAAGAGCTGGGGCTCTTTAGCCTCAAGAAGACTGAGGGGAGACCTAATCTATGTTTACAAGTATCTAAAGGGTGGTTTGAAGGATGATGGAGCTGGACTCTTTTCAGAGGTTTCCAGTGATAGGACGAGGGGCAACCGGCACAAGCTGGAACATAGGAAGTTCCACTCAAATATGAGGAAGAACTTCTTTACGGTGAGGGTGAGAGAGCACTGGAACAGGCTGCCCAGGGAGGTTGTGGAGTCCCCTTCTCTGGAGATTTTCAAGACCTGCCTTGATGCAGTCCTGAGTAATGTGCTCTAGGCAATCCTGTGTGGCAGGAGAGTTGGACTAGATGATCTCTATAGGTCCCTTCCAACTCTGTCAAATCTGTGAATCCGTGAGATAAATGCACCTGGGACTATTGACTTTATCTGAGATGCAGAGGTCTTTGAAATGTGTGTGCTTCTTATGGCACGTGTCATGTGTGAGGGCTTGATCCTGACATATCCATCCCAGTTAGGACACTGAAGGAGACTATCTTCTCAACCACCACATCAGTAACGATACTTTTTATAGATATTTCTGAAACAAGCCAAGAATGCCTGAATTAGTCGCAGATGCCAGGAAGATAGTCTAATTCAAGATGACATGCAGCCATATACACGCATCTTAAAAGTGTCAGGTATCTAACCTGTATTTTAATCCTAGTGCTTTTGCTGAACTCCACATTGTAGGTCCTGCAAATACTTCTCGTAAACTTGCAAGGGGGAAATCAATCATCTACTCCCTGTAGGTAGGGTTTCATTAAGACAACTAACATGTCATATCAGAGAAATTTTATACTTTTCACTCTGTATTACTAAAGAGTGCATAGCAACCCAGAACATTTCTGTTCAAATGTTAGCAACAATCTGTGATTTATTATTGGCAAAGTAATTTTATATAGAGCCAACAGAACCTATGTCGGTAAATGCTAAAATTCATTTACCACAAATGAAAATACTGAAGGTCTGAATTTTATATTCCAAAGAGGGTCAGGGCTCATTGCCTCAATACGTTCCATCTTGTCTTGTTTTTTTCCTTTGTCCTATTGTCCAGAAAGGATATTCATTAATTCTTTAACATAGGATATTCTTAGTCATCCATTGGGGATTGATGTTGGCACATTTCTTAAAGACAGAATGCTATAGTAATCTAGTCTAACTGTAATTCTTTCTCATGGTGTAGCCTGAATCCTTGTCCTCTCTTTTTTACTGCTTTTCATTCTTTTAGCACTGTGGGGTTTGAAATATGTAGCCACCTCCCTTCTTATGTCCTTCAAGAGGATGATGATGGTAGCATAAAGCCTGTATTTACCCTTTATGTTCTTAAGCTTTTGTTTTTCCCATTGTTCTTCTTCATTTTGCCATTGATATTAGTCTACCGCAAATTAAAAGAATTTTAAAAGAAAAAATATCTGCTTATTCTGAGGACAGATCAGGAAATGAAAAATTCAAGTTATCTTAAACATTTCAGTTCAGCGAAATTCTTCTGCATCCAATCTGACCTGGTCATAGATGCTTTAGCCTGACAATGGTAAAAGAAAAGTGCATACATTTTAAAAGAAAAGTCTGTCCGAGGTTAGCAATATTGCTTCCCCAAGATACAAATTGTCCAAGATATTCTCAGTGGAAAAAGTGATTATTTTTAAACAAAATTTATATCGCTTTCTTTTTGTGGCTAAATAGTATATACTTCTTGACACAAAAATTTACTAATGGTCCTAAGTTAATATTTTTAATCCACCAGTGTTATTTGTGGTATAGTCAGAGCTGATATTTGTAATCTCATGATTCATGAAGATGCCATCTTCTCCACCCCTTGACTATTATTTTTCTTTGTGCGTGAAAAAAACAGGTTGGTTCAGACATCCTTTACTGAGCCATTTTATGCATATTTATTTTCCACCCTCTGGCATGCTATCTGCTCCTGTGCTGTTTGTATTTCTTTTGTTTGTCTGCAAGCCAAGCTATTCAAGGTACTTGTATGTTATGAGCAACATTATGCAGGCTAAGATAGAGTCATAGTGTTGTGCTGTACAGTCATTCAAATGTCAGACTTTGATCTGCTGGGCACATTACTTCTATTTCATTCCTTATAACTCAATTTCTACGATAAATGGAAAAATTTCTTCAGATTTGGGAGCAAAATCTACAACTTTCCTACTATACATACCTATAAGACAAGCTTTAGTATCTGACTAGTCATGATCCTGGATTTCATTGTTCATATGAGATCTGAATCAGCATGTGGACCATTCACATTTCTAACTTTGGGCAGGTTAATTCCTAAGTAAATATCTAGGTAAGTGGAGTTCATAAATGTAGAACAGTTATTAAGAATACTCTGCTCCCATTCTCTTACAAGCTGTGTTGCTGAGTTAAGTAATTCTCCTGTGACACAACCTCTCATGTTCCAGATATTTTATTCCTGTTGATTTTTGGTAGTTACCTCAAAGTATTAGCTGACAGAAACTAGTGAATTATATCAACAAGTGCAAAAAAAGTCTCAGTGTCATAAAGGAAAATTCCATAAAGAAATATGATTCACAAATAATAACTTTCAAAAAGCATGGGCAGTGTAACAGTTCTGAATTCTAACAGTAGGCTTACACATTAAAATTAATATATGTTAATTAATTTTAACATTTGCATTTATTTTTTTTCCATAGGCATGAGAACTGACCTTTAATATGGTTGTTAGAGAGACCTGTACTTGAATATAATAACAGGTACATCCTGAGAACGCATTGCGATTTTAAACTGGAAATAGACCATAGTTACATGGTTATCTTTGGATAACATCTTTAGGAAGATTCATTGAAGTGGTCTGTGTTGCTGATACCACTGTACTATGTAGAATCCACATAAAACCAGTAAGTGAATGGTAAAGGATGAAAGGATTAAATAGAAATTGAAAGGGGAAAATAAGCATCTATGAATCTGGTTTCATTTGCAAATAATTCAAATTTGCTTGATAATGTGTGTTACTTCTGTTACCTGCCCATAAATGCAGCTCTGTTAATGTTCACTGTGGAGAAGTGCTTTGGTAAATTTTGGTTATGCCTGATGTTGATTCACATTCAGCTTCATGTAAGAAAGGAAATAGTATATATTTTTTATATATATATCACAATGAGAAATACCAAATATGTAATTTTATCAAAGTTTTAATTTAAAAAGTTGTTTTGATGATGTCACATATTTCTCTATTGCATTTCTATCTTATAATAAGGTAAAAAGACTTTGAAGAGAGCAAGACTTGAAACCTCCTCCCCTGACCCTGACAGTATTTCTGTTTTCTTCATTAATTGTATGGGATAGAAATTATAGTGTGTATCAATTACACTGCAGATGATACTTGTTACACTGCAGATGATACTTGATTCCCCAAAGTTGCATCACCAAGGACAGACTGTAAAGGTAGATGAAGAATAGTCAGAAAATAAAGAATTAAACTCAGCTTTAAAAGGGAAGCAGAAGAGGATATATAACCATTGAGAAAATGTACGCTGTTAGAGAGAAATTCGTCAAATAGAAGTTATAGGAAACGAATTAGAAGTGAAGCTGATAAACAAAATAGGTCTGTATTTTTGGTTGAATATAGTATCCAATTTATGACCACAGACTAATTTTCATTTTGAGGCTATATATACTATATGCAACACTATATCACCTAATCTATATTACTTTAGTACTGTTTTCTTTACTCAGGTATATATATTACTAGAGAGAAATTGAGGAATAAGTGGGGATTCATAGGTCTGCAATAAAATTTATCAAGGGAAAAGCTATAGCACTTATAATTACAGTGAGGGAGTTGGAAATACAGTTGAAAAGCCAGAGGCAAATACAAAGTACTAGGTTATATAAAAACTTATAATTGATTTTCAGGATCTGAATCATGAGTTTTGGGCATAATGTTGGCAATATTGTCATACTCAGGCTGGAATTGCTGTAATCTTTCAATTTCACAAGACCATTTCATATTCTCATCAATATAGAATCCTTTTTGTATTAAGTGAGAGTTAGAAATCACAAAGAGATTTTGGACTAACTGTTGAATAAATGAAAAATACTCATTAATCACTAATACTAATGGACCATAGATCTACAAACTCGGGTTTGTTTGTCAAAATTTATTCCAAAACTGAAATTTTGTTCTGTAAGTATATACCAATATGGTGAGAGTAGGAAATACATGAACCTTTCCCCAGATGCTAAATAAAATTGCAAGGAATCTTCTGTGTAGGCCAAAAGAGTTGAGGTGCATTCATGTTATTTTTTTACATTTTCTGATTCACAGTCTCAGTTCTAACTAGTAGCAAAAGTTCTAAAGAGTCCTGCTTGAGAGACTGTTCTCGCCTTTTATGGCTGTACTGCAGAAAGCCAGCTCATGCAGCTTTGAAAAGCTATATATCCTTGTGAGATTTCTACTCCAGAAGTAGATTCCATAGACTCATTTATTTAGTTAAGTTTCAGGGAAACACTGAACTTGTATACACATCTGAGACAATACAAATCTCTAAAATTGGAAATTTGCTTCTCTCAAATTCTTTCTTATAATACACCCTGCTGAACACCGCGGAATAGATTTTCTGCCATAGTTATGTTGTCCAGGCACAGCTGAGGGTTCTTTGCTTATATTTATTTGACTGCAGGAAAACACTACACACAGATGCTCCTGCAATATTGAGCAATATGTTGTGCTTAACTTAATAAACCTTTGTTGTTGTTGTTGTCATTGTTTTCTATTAGAGTGCACTCTACTTGATAGGTAACTGAAACCAAACTCTGTGTTTTAAGAGCAATTACAGTGACATGGCATCTTATGCTCCTATAATAGCACATGGGAAATACATAGAGGAAATATTTTGCCTGGATAAGTACTAGTTAGCTGTATGGAAGCCTATGAAATAATCAAATAATGTCCCAATTAAAGAGATTGAAAGGAAAATAAAGTTTGAAAAAATGCGTAACAGAGTCACAAGTCTAGAAGTGTTATTAAGCTTGAAAACAATGATGAAATTTATAGGTAGTCTATGGTAGTGCACAGAAACTCTGTACTTTGTCAGATTTTATGACTGCATGTTTGGCAAGCTTGAATTTGTTAGATGAAAGATATATCTTGCTCTACAATCCACAGAAGCCATATAACTTCACTGAGGATTTGGGAGTGTAGTAGTTGGAATTTGGGAAATGCTCTGTGGACTTTTCCAACATTTTTTGCTACATTAGAAAATAAAAAAAATACAGTAAATTGAAAACATCATATGAGAAAAAGATCCTTCAGATTTCATTATTTCAGACCTAGCCCAGAGGCAGAAAAGGTGCTTAGATAAGATTTGATAAAAAGTATGTCCAGAACATGTAATGTGTATTGAGAATTTTTTGTTTAGGTCATGCATACATTTTTTTAAAACCTAGTCAGAAGTAGCTGTGAGACAAAAGAAATAGATTTTGAAGGCATTATGAAAATGATATGCTACTGGTTTCCTGTTCTTCTTGTGGTGGTGTGGTTTTTTTCTTCTTTACGATTGAAAGGTGATTTTGTTAATCCTATGAGCAATTTTCCATTCTCAGTAAGTATTTAATTATGTATCTATCTTCATTTTAACTTGAATTACCAAATGAAACCTCAGATCTCCCAGTAGATTATCACTGTGCTATTTTTGGTAAATCAATAGGCCCTTTCAAAGTCTTTCATAACATCATTGTACTTAAATGGAAATGGTGGCTGCTTGGTAAACAGACCAGACAGCAGATGACACTATTATAAATAAGGCAAGATTCACCCTTTCATAATGCAATTATTTTTATATCCTACACCAGTAACGTTTCAACATTGATTAGCTAATACTTGATACTAAGGACAGATTTTGTTGTGGTGTAGTTGTAGACCTGTAAAATTGTGTGGTTTTGTACTTGTTGCTGTACAGTGATTTTGAAATCAAATACATTCACCTAGTACATTCAGAATATGGTTCATTTCTTGGTACAGTGACTTAAACTATTCTCTGAGGACATATAGGTTTGTTTGCTTCTATGTCCTTGTCAGTACTAAGAGTTCAGCATGCCTTTTTTTTTTACCTTTTTATTATATTACAATTGTATTGTCTTTTCTGTGAGATATTACAATTGCTAGAACTAGGCACTATATATAAGTTGTTCACATTGTTCCTTCTAATGCTCAATATTGTGCCTGTGTCAGAATTGAATTTTATCTGTCATCATGCTTCTTGTTCACCTACCTTTATTAGGTGCCTCTAAATTTTTTTTTCTAGTCGTTATCAGCTCCATATTGTCCATAGTTCTGAAGCAGCTCACTAGAATTAGCACCAGCATAACCTCGCTCCTGATGCCACTAGCATTTTAAGCACCATGTGAGACAGATATAATCTGGACAGGTTTAGACAACAGAAGGGCTGAATGCTGGCAGTCACTTAATGAATGTGGGATGCCAGCTATTTCCAGATCACAGGGTTGGGTGTGTGCCCAGCCACATCCCAACAGGATGTTTGGATGAGACCTGCGCGTACATCATCCTCAGCCCTCCTACCCTGTCTTCTGTTGACAAAAAGTGTGGCAAATGGTCTGGAAAGAAGTCATGGTCTTCTCTAAGTCCCCTGATCTGCTCTGCCACTGTAAAACCTGTTGTCCAAGTGTCCACAGTTCCCACATTCATGAAGTTTCTTTAGTATTTTTTAAGGACCAGTGTTTGCACTGTGGCTACTAAGAAAGCAACAGCAAGGACGAACAGTATTTTGGGGAAAAACCTCTCACTGTGAATGCAGTCTAGATATGCATAACTTCCTAGCATACTTCAAAAAGAGCTTTAATTTGTAATCAGATATTTTGTTAAAGTTGCCTCTGTGAAATATATGCATATGGATTATGCATCTCTGGAGAAAAAAGTTCTTTCTTCATACACAGTATAATTGGCTGCATGAAAGAGGCAGGTAGAAATTTGTACTGCGGAACTAGAAGGCACAACACAAAATACAAGGCTTTAGGAAATGACAAGTTCTAACACATTTCATATTCCCTAGTCCCAAGTTACTTTGAGGTCCGTGATGTAATTACAGTCCTGGGAGACCTGTCCCAGTTGTGTTGTCTCTCCTGCCTGCCTGTCTTATCACAGCTTTAGTCCAAATCTCTTCGGACATGTCAAACCAGTACATCCTCTCACTCTCAGCTCCATGACCTTTGTTTCAGGGGTATTTCACCACCCTCTCGTGGCTGGATAGAATGTTTTCAATACTCCTTTAGGACAGGCAGTGTAGTACTTTAAGTTTGTGTAAATTAATTGAATGAAGGTAAGGTTTGACTCCTTATTTCCCTGAATATTGTGTCTCTAAGTTAAGCATTTAGTTCCTAAAAAAATCAATAATTTTTCTGTAAATTCTAAACCCCCAATTTTCAAGCACAGCTTTCTACTGGAGTTTACCAACTATGAATTAGTTGATGAATTGAGTATGCTCATCCATTTAGGCTCATGAATCGATGGATATTTTTAAAAGCTGACCATTTCTGGTCATAGGTTTGTATATGTCTTTCAGGAAAAAAAAATAGAGTTAATAAAATGAACTATTCTACTTAGAAAAAATGAGGACATCTGAACATGTGCTTTACCTAGACTTATATGTGTGTTTTTTACTTGTTCAAATGTTATTTAGGCCTATTCTTACATAACGCATATAAAACAGGAGATATGTAAAAAGTGGTGATTAGAGAGACTTGTTAACACAGCCTGCAGGTTATCTGACATTATGTGGATTTTTCTCTCAAGTCTGAAAATATCCTACCCTAGTTGTTTGCAGTTTCTAGATGTTGTTCCTAATGGAACCTGAACCTATAAACTAGAGGTATCAGAAAGGTAGGAAATCTGACTATACCTGCCATCAGAAAATCCCCTTCCAGATTTTCTAGTGCTTTATGAACACATGTTTGAAACTGCAATAAACTATGAAAGTGATAATCAGGAATAATTAGATTATGATAATGTATTAGTTTTAAAACCCTTACAGGAACACAAAGGATCTGAATATAGCTCATCATAATCCAGACAGCCATATAGATTCTCCATTTCCTGCTCTGAAGTGTGAAATTCAGAATGTACTTTGGCTTCAGTACAGCTGATAAAATTGCGTATGACAGTGACTGCAGAACATTTCAGACAGGGGATGATTAATTGCTTTTCTTTTCTTAATAGCAACATGAAATTCTTTCCATGAAGTGTTATTTTGCACAAAGCATGCCATATGATGTTGATGAAGATTCAAATTTGGTGAGACATTGAATATTGGCTGCTTTTTGACTGCTCTTTTAAAAAAAAAAGACTTTAGAGAGATAAAAGACTTTAGTTCTTTTAAACCGAATTTTAGTCTTAAATGTTGGAGGTACCTCTTAATATGTGAGGTTCACTGGGAGAACTACTTCAGTATTTGAATTTCTAAGGTCTGAAGCTGGTTGCAATCATTTCATATAATTGCATCTTTTTATAATTTTCTTTTGTGGAAAGGTAAATTCTAAGCTGAAAGGTAAGAAGTGGGAAAACAAGACTAGTAACAATCAGTAAAGGTACATGAAAGAAAGCTCCAAAGAGTTGGAAAAGCTGCATTGAGTGTCCTGGTCTGTTACAGATTTTCTTAAAATTGCCTTTGGAAGGTCAGTTAATGGGTCTGTATGTCCATTTTTCATATGGCTTCAGCATAAGGCACAAGTGGTGTGCCTCAGAGCTCAGCGTTAGGACCATTTCTGTTTAACGTCTTTATTGATGATCTTGAAAAGGCCATAGGGTGTATCATCAGCAAGTTCGCAGATGACACCAAGTTAAGCAGGAGTGTTGATTCCCAGGAGGATAGGGAAGATCTACAGAGAGATCTAGATAGATTGGATCATTGGGCCAGCACCAATGGTATCAGTTTCAACAAGGGCAAGTGCCAGGTTCTGCACTTGGGCCACAAGAACCACATGCAGCGCTACAGGCTTGGGGAAGTGTGGCTAGAGAGCTGCCTGGAAGAAAGAGACCTGGGGGTTCTCATTGACAAGCGGCTGAATATGAGCCGACAGTGTGCCCAGGCGGCCAAGAAAGCCAACGGCATTCTGGCTTGTATTAGAAATAGCGTGACCAGCAGAAGCAGGGAGGTGATTGTGCCCCTGTACTCAGCACTGGTGAGGCCACACCTCGAGTATTGTGTCCAGTTTTGGGCACCTCAATACAAGAGAGATATCGAGGTGCTGGAGCGAGTGCAGAGGAGGGCAACAAAACTGGTGAAGGGCCTGGAAAACAAATCATATGAAGAGAGGCTGAAGGAGCTGGGACTGTTTAGTCTGAGGAAGAGGAGGCTGAGGGGAGACCTCATCACTCTCTACAACTACTTGAAAGGACACTGTAGAGAGGTTGGTGCTGGTCTCTTCTCACAGGTAATTAATGACAGAACAAGAGGGAATGGCTTCAAGCTCCAACAGGGTAGGTTTAGACTAAACATTAGGAAAGAATTCTTCACGGAATGAGTGGTCGGGCATTGGAATAGGCTGCCCAGGGAGGTGGTTGAGTCACCATACCCGGATGTGTTTAAGAGCCGTTTAGATGTGGTGCTGGGGGATATGGTGTAGGGGAGGACTTTGTAG
This sequence comes from Tringa tobata, assembly GCA_033628505.1. Classification (NCBI taxonomy): domain Eukaryota; kingdom Metazoa; phylum Chordata; class Aves; order Charadriiformes; family Scolopacidae; genus Tringa; species Tringa tobata. Next base: position 2,018,054 of record JAHREE010000367.1, on the reverse strand, counting down.
AGTAGGGTGGATGGTTGGACTCGATGATCCCAAGGATCTCTTCCAACCTAGACGATTCTATGATTCTATAAGTATATTTAAAATACTGAAATGCTTTAAAGTATGGCGAGAGGTCCATTTAAATACCTTCTATAGTGAGAAATAGGAATTACTAAAGAGGCCTTAATATATTATTGACAAGTGCAGGACAGAAAAGAGGAGACCGCAACTTTTTGTAACTCAAAATACCACTAATATATCTTCTATTTGTCGCTGTCATCATTCATCCTCTATGTGGCGTGTATCATGTTTTCTTTTGAAGTAAGCACTATGAAATTGCTGCAAAGCAATAATTCTAGACTGCTAGGTAATATATTATGTGCTGTATTAACTGTGGCAAAGTGATGAGAACAGTAAACAATTTTTAGGAACCCCCTGAAGGAACTATTCATCTTTTCCATGACATAAAGTAGAATTTCAGCCTGTAGGTTAAAAGTAAGAAGTGCCTGACCCTGAATTATGAGCTATCAGTTTTCAGCTCCCCCACCTCTTCAAACCTAATACCGTTTTTCTGTGATTTCAGTATTTTACTTTCCTGTGCTTTTTTTTTTTTTTTTGCCTCTTGCTACTGTAGATGAGCTTTATATAAGGCACCAGTGCTCTAATACTCTGTCAGTGATTGTTAAGGGAGTGGTGTAGTCAGTACATATGTACCATCTCAAGAGACCGTGCAACTTCTGCTTAATAATAAAATGTCTTTTCTGGTACAAATTCCTGAATTATTCCTAATCCCAAATGTTCTACAATTTTGGTGGCACTTCAGTGCTTATATGTTTACAGCAGCATCTGTCTGTCCCCTTGACAAGCTGAATGCTAAAATCATTTATAGTTTGTGTGACACAATGGTGAACATTAGGGTTTTCCTGAGAGTATTTTCTGGATGTCACCAGATATTCAATGTGTTTAGATGCAGTAAGAGTGGAGAAGGAAGACTTAAGAGACTCATCATTAAACTGCTTGGATGCCTAAGACACTACTGGTGCCTTTTTTTTCATGCAACAGCTTCCTTGGGTGCACAGAGCTGTGCTCCCTTCATCTAAGCCTTAAAAAAGTTCTGATTTTCCTCATATTCTAAATCCTCAGAGCATGTCTAACTTAGGATAAACACTTATCAATAGTTTCAAGGCTCTCTTCAACCTGAGTAGATTCGAACACTTAGCTTCCAAGTCTTGTGAGTGTCTTAATTGGTGACCTGTGAGCTACTCTGGGCAAAGGTGCCCACTGCCTGTCCTTCCTGTTGAAGCTGGGTCTCTGTGGAGCCAGAAAAGTTAAAGTTGGTGTTAAAGTATGGGAAGCAGGTTAAAACTGAGCTTTAAAACAGAGGAATTCAGGCATGGAGCCTTAGCTGTGTGACCCTGGAATGGCTGCCCTATTTTATGCAGGAGGCAGTACTCCCACTGTACCTTCTTTTCCTTTTCATGCTTGTGATTTAACTTTCTGCACTCAGCACCTCGAATCACAGTCTAGGAACCCAGCTCTCTTCTGTACCTTTAGCAAGAACTTTAGATGAGTGAGTTAGTACTGTGAATTCTGCTGGGAGAGCCCTATGCATTTAAGTCATATTTATAACTTACATATACATTTAAAAAAAAAAATCAGAGTAGAGTTGCCAGCAATTGTTTGTACCACTTTTGTTATTACTTTATTATGAATAAACTTTCCTGAGTAAGCACTGAGTTATCCAGAATTTGGTCTTTTATTAGTTTTCAGTTACACAGCAGCAAAAGAAAGGACAATTGCTCTGTACCCAACTGAGCAGTCTGTCTAACTATGGAAGTATTCACATAAGCTAATATTGTGCCGCATCTAAATGGTGAGGTTTAAGACTCTTTGACTCTGTCTAGTACTAATTCTCTTGGCAAAAACAGCCTTTGACTTTAGCAAATATTTTTTCAGGAGGCTGTGCTGAGTTAGCAGATCACTTTTCATGGCAGGAATTTGAATACACAGCATGTATAGGGAGTGAACCCAACCTTCACAGGGGAGACTGTGTTTTGTTTCAGGAAAAGAGGAAGGTTATATTTCCATTCTTCTAATTTCTCTGCGGTGATGCTTTTTGCCCTTCCTCCCTTTCCCTTCAGTGCAGAACAGCTTGATGTTGATGACATGAAGGGCTATGAGTTTATCAGAAACACATACTGTGTACATGAACAAATACTGGGCATACAATCCGGAATGCGTGCTGTTTAAACATGCGGCACACCTGCTAAACTTGTTGGGGTTGTTTGGATGAGGAACTTTAGCAGTGCAAATGACTTTGTTGTGGCTGTTAAACTATTCGTAGCCACTTCGGCAAGGAGGGCCAGATTTGAATCAGCTTGCAAAACATCACGATGACTTTTCTTAACTGTAGTAATAAGGTGAAAGTGTTGTTATCTTGCTATTTACTGTCATGGAAAATGCTTGTATAATGACTTTTTATTTTGCTATGTTGATTCTATATGTGATAGTAAGACAGTCTGACTAACTATAAAATGTGACGTTAAAGGCATAGAACCAAATGTAAGACAGTGTACTGGATTTTACTTTTTTATCCTACAGTTTGTTAGGGTAAAGGGAATATCCAAGCACAAGGATAACAAAGGTGTCCCCGAAAACCAGCCTTACACATTGTTACCCAAAGCTACATTTGCTATGGAAAACAGAAGTCATTTGTATGAGCAAGTTCCTATGGTTTGTTTTTTTTTTTTTTTTTTTTTGGAACTGCATGGTTTTTTAACTCTTAAAATGACTTTCCTCTTTCATTGGTGTCCTTGGAGTCTCATATTTATGAAAATGAAAGTTAGAATATAGGCCTTGAAATTAAAACCAGCTACAATCAGAGGAGCCTTCATTTATAAATGTTTATTTAACTGTACTGTCCTTGTCAGAGTGGGCATTTATCTAGTATGTCTTTGCTTCAAGTAGTTGGTGACCTACCTGGCAGCTAAAGAAAAATGGTAAAGAAAAATTGTGTTAAGTCAGACATCACAATGAGGGTTCAAAATTGAATTGCAGACATATACTACAATCATATTTTTCATTCCATGAGATTGCTGACTTCCAACATTATGGAGGAATGCCTGATTAAAGGGAAGGCTGCAAGTTAATTCCCAACATGCTCCTTGGCAGCTTTTTCATTTCACTTATAGGTAGGAGCAGGTGGTGTCATTTAGAATTAAATACTTCATGTCTAGGTTGGCAGGAAAACAGCATTTGGTGATGAAATGTCCCTGAAACGAATCTCATTAATTGTTCACCAATTTGTGGTAATTTTATATATATTTGCATACTGTAATGCAAGTACAATGAAACGTCATATATTTAAAATGTAATTAACACTGAGTTTAAGTAAAAGCAATAAAGGAACAGAATCATTTCAGAACAAAATGTTTACAGCAATACCATGTCCTTTTTTTACTGAAGAAAGAAAGCAACAAGGTATCTTTCAAAATTAATCACACTCTTACTCTAAATATACTCAACAGGGGCTCACCTGTGCCTCACTGGTGGAGCTCCACATTGCAGTTGCATTTGAGGATCCCCAGGAGGGACACAGTATGCTCACTGCTTTGCACCCCATCAGCTCCACCATTTAATATTGAAGGGAAAAAAACCCATACCAGTGTTATATCTCTGTCATCTATGGGTCAAATAAACTTGAGGAATGCATGGATGCATTGCCTACAAAATGAAGCGCCCAGGATTGGAAAGGATACTGATACTGACCCCAGGATGGCACCCAGCATCCAAAAAGGAGTCCAACCTGAACCAAAAATTTCTTCCTATTTGGTTTTGTGCTCTCTATAGATTTGCTTGAACTAAAATTGAGCTGTTTGAGACCTATTAAGAAAAGAAATAGTATCAACAACAGGTAGAAGGTAGTTTGGCTCAAAAGCCTAGTAAGAGTAAAGTTATATTCTCACCTGACTTTATCCTGTTCTAGGCATTCAGGTAGTGCTGCAATATGTCCATTTGGAGCAGTTTAAATCATGCCTACCACTTCAACCAGTTCCCTTTGACATTTCTTGTAACTAGATTTTTTTTTCCTCTCTTGCTGTCTCAGTCTCATTTACCTCATAAAGCTTCATTATGTTTTTCAGAGAAAATTTCTGTGTTCTGTAAAAGCAATTAGTTTAAAGAGCACCATAGTACTCTTAATTCCTAAACAAATATGTTGCATAATGAGATTTAAATTAATCTGAGCAGCTCAGAGACTCTGGACAGGACAACTGCAACTTGGAAGAGTTTCTCTCTCTCATTTTCTTTTGTAGTGTAATTAAATAAGTATTCAAATGCTCAGGAAATATGTATCAGTTTTTCATCTCCAGCTACCTGATAGTTGAAAAACATTTTATGTGCTTGAGATGTCCCTTTCACTGTTTCTTTCTTTCTGCCACCAAAGTTCATGTTATAAAGACTTCTACAAGAGAATAAAGCTGACCTTAATATGGTAGCACTTTAATACCATTGCATGATTTTAATGCTGACAGCCATGATGATTATAATAATTAATGTTATCATAATGACTTTCCTGTTATTATTATTGTGATCCATTTTTTCATTATCAGCCCATATTAAGATCTAATTTAACTTACAAGATACATATCAGGCAATTAATGTTGAACTAAAAACAGCCCTACAGTTTCATTATAACTCATCAGCTTTATAGTTAAGTACACTAACCAACTTTAAAAAGTTTAAGAAAAATTGATAACATGCTTTATTTATTTAATAGATGTCATAGTTTCAGCTGGGACAGAGTTAATTTTCTTTCTAGTTGTTATTGTGTTTCAGATTTGGTAAGAAAGGAATGTCAATAACGCATATGATATTAGTTGTTGCCAGGTGATGTTTATATCAAGGAATTTCTTCAGCTTCCCGTAGAAGCTGAGTAGGAGCCTAGGCAGAACAATGGAAGGGCCACTGGAAGATTCTGTATCATAGACGTCATGCTCAGTATAAAAATGGGGTTAGCTGGGGAGTGGGTACTCATGATGGCTGCTTGGGACAATGCCAATTCACCAGGCAGTGAGAGTGACTTGTGTAATTATTATCCCCATTATCATCGTCGTTGTTGTTATTATTATTGTTATTTTGCTTTTCTGTTATTATTGCTATTATTTTTCCCTTTCTTTTCCCTTCCTTTTCTCCCTCTTCTCCCTGTCCTTCTGGTGAAAAGGGGGAGAACTGCATGGGAGCTGCATTATCCTAGCTGCTGACTGGGGTTAAACCATGACAATAGCTGCTTTCAGAAGAGTTATATTGACACATAATAGTAATGATGTAATAAATTTTGTCAAGTGAAGCTCATATAGGCACTTAGAATATTAGATCTTATATTTTTACTGAAAATTTAGACTGCACTCCAGGAAGTTACAGTTTTGGTATTTCTGTTTTTGAAAACTCAATTGAAGAATATAAAAGAAATGGAGCTCAATGGCTGGATGTTTAGTGTTTACTTGAATGCAGTTCCCTTTAGGTTATATTGTTGAGCAGTTCAGAACTGAAGTACCTAAAATCATTCTCATGTTATGAATGTAAGCTGACTTCTTCTGTCTTTTCATTGATACTCAAGCTACATACTTTGAAAATTATTTGACACATTTCTTTTCAAGTAAGAAACCCATGAAATAATTTGATTCAAAGTCACCTATGATCTCTTTTTGAAACCTTTTCAAATCCAACCCTATCACCATCATATAGAATTTTCCGTTATCATGCCCCAATTTTTTCCCTTAGATGTGCCATCCTTTTTTTGCACTACATCCAAAAAAGACAGTGGTGCCAAAGGTTTCCAGAATTTTGCTCAGAGCTACCTCCTTCATCCTCATAACTTTGAGTGAGAAAAAGTCAGCCTTAGGTGAAAGAGATGGCAGAGAGATTACTGATGTTGACAGATAGTAAACTGACAGAAAGGCGGAATAGTGGCTCACACAGTCTGGCCTGAATGGAAGCATGAACTAAGTGCGGTTAAGAACTAGAACAGTCTGTCAGTGGAAGGGGAGGAACAGCTAGACTAGAATAAAGACCATGGCAAAAACTTAAAAAGAAAAATAATTGAAAAGCTAAATAACCATATTCAGTAGCTATGAAAATTAGCTAAGAAAAATTGGTGGTCATGGTCTATAAAATAAAAGGTACTTGGTGAATTATTTTGTGTAATAAAGTACTAAATTTATGAAAAATTGCCATAGAATTGTGCAATTTACTTCTGTTCTCATCAAATTTTGGGATTCAGAGTTCTTACGCTGTTCTACAGGACATAGGAACATGCATGGATGCCTAAAACACCCGCATGTGCTTGCTTCTAACTCAGCAGTCTGAATCCAGCATGCTTCCCACGCAACAGGCTTTGAATTTCCAGATCCCCTTTATTCTCTTCTCCAAAAAGATTCTCTTCCTAAGCTCTGTGGTAGCTGTAGTCATGCTTTGCATATCCTTTTGCTTGCTGGGTTTTAATACTTAATTCCTTAATGTTTCCTGTTTAAAAATTCATACACTGTTAACTCTTATCTCCAAATCCTGCTACTTTTATGCAATTTAAACTGAATCTCTCTCTTATAAATTAATTTTTCCAGCTTCACTAAGAAATTTGTTGATTTCTTTGATCTTCTTCTCTTTTGTTTATTTAAGACACAAAGAAGTAGAGGTCAGATGAAAGGAAGGTGGAATACAGAAACAGAACAATTTTAGGAAAAAAATGCCAGGAGGAGAAAAAGAAGCAAAGAAGGAAAAAGATGGAAGAACTGAAAGCAGTATTTGAATTAAATGTAAAAGGATTAGTCTTATGGAAACTAGATTTTAAGTATATATTGACCAGTTTTTGCCTCCCCACAGAGAGGTATGTTTTTCTGGCAACATTCAGCTTTGCCTCCACAGTTCATTGTTGTGAGATTCCGATTACACAGCTGCAAACTTCCAGTTATTGATTGTCATTAATATGAAAATGACCCTTGAAGGGTACTGATTACACACACCTCTCTGCCCATATACAAGGTTCAATGAACTTCTGGGGGATGTAAGGTGTATCATTAGTCACCCTTGCTCCCATTGTTTGATTGTGTTAACGCATACCACAATATAGTGTTCTAAGTAAAAGCCACTGTTGTAAGTCTTCTCCTTTTTATTTTAAGCATACGCTATTAAGATAAAGAATAGTCCTTACATACAGGAAAATCAGTTTTGAACCCTGTTTTCCAGTATAACAAATGAATCCACTCTACCAACTACATTTTTCACTTTTCCTTTAAAAAGGCCAGAGTTTTCATTCAATAGATATGTATTAGCAGGATGTTTGCAAGAAGTACCCTTTGAAAGAGCAGTATTACATATAAACTACCTTTAATGTACATAACCTGACAGAATTTGTTTTGCACTTCTTTTTATTATTTTCAAACATCTCTCAAAGGCAAAAATCAATATGAGTATGTTCAGAATTTGTAGCCTGATGTAGTGAGTAAGCTTTTGTATTTTTTTGAAAGATCTGGTAAGGAACACATTTTTCATTTACAATTTAATAATACTTAAATATTGTACAAATATATATGAGAATATGCAGAGACTTTTCATCCACATCAATACTCCAAATGAATATAGAAGTTCTATGCTCTTAGGAAAAGAGATGTGTGATGTTTTTCTCCAGCTGTCAAGTTAGTAAATGTGTTCCTTGATTGTTTTAGGAATATAAAATGAAATACATTTCTCTGGAAAAATCAGAGCCTTTCTGGTTTATTCTTATTAATGTTACAGATGATACATTTACATAAAATTGTCTGAAGTTGTCCATAAAGAGATGTAAAACTGCAAACAGTAACTGAAGGATTGTATTTGGAATCTGTATTTTCAAAACATTATTGCACAAATAGTATTATATGTAAACTGATAACATTTTGGACACCATCCTCATGTGTGGCTACTGTAGGCATGTTGGCCTGAGTATATTTCTTTTTCTTTGGACCTGAAAAATTAAAGTTATAAATTAGTTTAAGGGGGGGGGGGGAAGTGATCTCCTAGGTTAGGTTTCATCTTACCTAAAAATTAGACATATATGCCTGAGTTAGTGACTCAAGGCTGTCTGTACAATCAGTGAGGAAGAGAGGCATCCCACATGAAAATTCATATTGGGAGTAAAATGATATATCTGAGGATAAAATAACTTTTTGGTTGGGCTGAGTAACTAGAAAGGAAGCCAGGAATGTGTCTCAGCCCTTTAAGTTCAACTTTTAAACTGTAAAATTTAAGTTGGATGAATAGAATCACTAAGCATAACGCTAAAAAAAGTCCTCAGATTTGTTAACAGTTTTATCAAATTTCCAATAGCAGGCTACCAAATCTTGCATAGAAATGTTGTCCTTTTTTTTCCCAATACTTCTGAATTGTCTACAATTTTATCCTTGGCTTCACTGAAAAAAAAAAAAAATATCTATTTTTATTTATCTTAGCATCAAATGAAGTAAAAAAGAAACTTGATTAAAAAACAATTACAGCACTACTCAGTGTACCTTGGTACTTCCATTAAACCTAGTCTCATCAGCCTAACTTTGATATCAGTCAAAATAATGGAATAGCAATTCAAAGCTTGATAAATAAAGACTTAAACTAGTTTGCCAAAATAATGTTTATATCTGGGGATTATACAGAATAGAATAGAATAGATTTTATGGAATCCAGTATTTTTAATGAACTTGCAAGTAGGACTATATGAATAACTGATTTTTAGTTCAGCTGATGAACCAAGAAATCATGTAGGAAAAGGGAATATTATTTAAATTTTTATATTTGTTTTCATTATAGTAAAAATATGGAAACCTACTTGCAACATGAAACATTTAATTTGATAGGAAACGAAACTTTTCATTTGGGACATATAAAGCCCTGAAGCATGTATTTTAATTAAGTGTTGCAGTGCTGCAAGTTAGCTCCCCATGTTCAGACCTGCTTTGGCAGGGGTGTTGGACTAGATGGTCTTCAGAGGTCCCTTCAAACCCCGTATCGTTCTGTGATTCTATCATCCTGTGCTCCCAAACAACTTTTTCTAGGCTGAGGTCAGTGAGGTGCTCTGAATCACTGTTATATTGCCCTCCAGCAGCTTGGGTCCTGGTTCTTATCCATTCTGACTGATCAACGAAGAAATCTCAGCCCACTGTGCTGAAAGTAATTCTTCAGGAAAAAAGATAAACAAACCCCCGAAGCTATTGAAACCTTAGTTATAGAAGATTTTAATATTGGAGCTGAGTCTACTCAGAGTATACTCTAGAGTATACACTAGTCAGACACTGAAATAGGCTGCCCAGAGAGGTGGTTGAGTCACCATCCCTGAATGTGTTTAAGAGTGGTTTAGATGTGGTGTTGGGGGATACGGTGTAGGGGAGAACTTTGTAGAGGTCAGTTGATAGTTGGATTCGATGATCCCAAGGGTCTTTTCCAACCTGAATGATTCGATGAGTCTATCATTCTAAGATAACACATATGTACAATCAGAAAGTTTCAGAACCATTTCCTGCTGCATCAAGATGACCTTGGCAAGGTCTTCCAGGGTTGGGGGAAGACTGATGGCTGGTTAGATATTAGCTTACAGAAGGTCAGTAGATGACCAGGTGTACGTCCAGACCTGAAATGAAACTGGGATGCACCTTTGGGTAAAGTAACACACATAGCCTAAATTGTTTCACTTAAAAATTAATTGGTTGTTTCAAGATAGCATTGATTTCACATAGGCAGATGTATATAGAGATGTGTATACCTATTTTTTTGGTTGTATACCTCAACTTTATCTGAAGTTGAGAGAATTTGGGTTTACTGAATATTTTATTAGATTTTTATTGATGTGAAAGGTTGATCAAGTTGGATAGAGCTGGATTTTTCAAAAGATTATGCAAATTAGAATACTTTGGTGACCTATCTAGCATAAAATAATATGTATTTCTGATTTTTAGGCTGGGTAATAAGTTTTCTCTCCTTTTTAATGCACTCCTTCACTTGGAGTTTTTATTATCTTTATTGTGTAAGCTGCCGAGTATTATGATAGCACAGGATTGTTTTTGAAAAAAATATTAATTTGATTCACCTGTTAAATATTTTATCACTGTTGTTTTCAATTACCAAGAAAACCCCAAATTATCCTCAGTGACATCAGCATTCATAGGAGTATTTGCATATGTAGTAATAAGTGGCGCTTCTTTGAGGGACATATTGCACTCGAAGGAATGTGTTCATTCAGTAAGGAATTTACAGTCCATAGGAATTCCAATCGGTACATAGGAAGCATCCTCCTCCTTTGAACTATGTTAGAGACTCTCACAGACAGTTGAACCTAAACAGACCTCAAGACTGACTTAGCATGTCAATTTCTATGTTCCTGTGTTTACAGATGCAAATTACATTTTCTTTTTTCTCCTTGCTGATTAGTAGTGGCCAGAAGCTTTATCTGAATTTACACATACCATCTTTGAAAATGAATACAGCTAATAAGGATTCCCACCTTCCTGATAGCAAAAAGCTCTTATTTTGTCAACACGTCTTCTGTCTTCATTATTGGTCTCTTTTTCTTCTTTGTCTCTTTTTTCCAATCTGGATGCACCACCTATTTCTTGTGTGGCTGCAGATGGTGACAGTACAATGAGGCTTCTTAGTGATGTGATCCTCTGCACTTAGGATTCTGCACAGACTTTGCTTCAAAAGCAAAGTTTTATTTTAAAAGTATATCACCCAGCTTTGAAAACTTCAATTCTATCAAGACTTTAATTTAATTTGCTTTAATTTAAAAGCAAAGCAAAAAAAGTAAGGAAGCAATACCAGATTCTTTTTACAGTGCATTGTTCAGTCCAGATGGATGTTTGAATTTGAAGACAGACAGTGAGTTTCCTTAAGTGTGGGCAGCTTTGATAATAATGTAAAGGTAGGAAGTAGTTGTTATAAAGAGAATAAGAAATAAAGAGGAAAACTAAAGTAAAGCTTACTTACTAGTAAGCCTGAATTTAAACTGCTGTCACTTAAGACATCAAAAGCCTATCAGAGAAACAATAGTTTGGTTTCTTCCGGATAAGTGATGTGGTGACCTTTCCATATTTGTACTGCTCATTCTCAAATTTGAGCCATAACTCACCTTTTGGTGGTAATTGACACAATGTGTCAAAGAAGTGGGATAGTTTTCTGTTGTGAATTAAAAATCCAAAACTAAAGGCCTTTGAAATATTTAAAACAACCAACAGCCTCCAGGAAAAATATGCTTTTATGTACTCAGCTGTACAAAACCTGAAAGTGAAAGAACTTTCTACAGCTTCAAAATTTTACATAGTACAAGAACCACACTGAGTTCCTGGGGTCTTTCTGCTCTTCCTGTCATTTAGCCTGTGACAGTGTAATCCTAATGGCGGAGGCAACGGATGAAAAGATTGCATCAAGTTGCAATATGGGCTAATCGATGAATGTGTATATTAATGAAATATATTTTAATGGGTCTTGCAAAAAGAAATATAGGTTAGATGCATAGGATATCAAAGGTGATTTTTCTCTGTAAGAGCTGTAAGAGTTAAGACAGCCAACATAATAAAACAGCTGAACATCAGAAGCCTCCCAGTGTGTCTGAAAAAAAAAAGCATATAATTTTGGAAACCAAAGGCTCTTCAGGTAGATTTTGAGAGGTTTATGAACAATATCAATTACAGTGGAATTAGTGACTATGTCTACTTTGGAAAGCAGTGTGGACCAAGAGGAGCTGATTTGAACAGTGATACAGAAAGCCCTAAATGGCCTGTTACTCACGTGATACACACTGCAATGTTTTTTTATCTTGGAATTATCTCTAGTCTAATCCCACAGACCATTCACAGCTGGCAAACTTTAGATACGTTTTGCAATTTATTTTCATCTGAAAGTAATCGCATGCCCCCTTTTTGGGTTTATTTATTTACACATCTTTAAATGGATGCAAAGAGACCCTGCAAGCAAAATATATACAAATACATATATGTATGCATGCACATGTCTGTATATGTCTCTATGCATGTTCACAGTGTATAGAACAAAATAAAACCCACACAAGTAAGTGAATGAACTATGGCAAATAGAAACACCAGAGAACTGTCTGGTGAAGAGTGAGTTGAATGTGTAACTTTTTTTTTAAGAAGAATGATGTTAGCTTGGAATTTTTTAGAAAAATAGTAGACATGATTTGGGTTTCCTTTGTAGTGGGAGATTGAGGGATTACTATCTAATAGCAAAATATTAGTGTGTAATCTCATTGAACAGTATGAATGTGGTAGAGTTTTATTTACAATAGATTTTTATTTACAGATTTTTGATAAAAGCGAAGGTTTAACAAACATGGATTAATGAGATAAAGTGGTTGAGAGCTGAATTTGGGCAAACTAAAAACAAAAGAAAATTAATAATGATGAAGGGCAGTAACCTCCAGCACTGCTTGTCTGATGGTACTGAATTCTTATCACTTGCAAGTTTCTTAAAATCGATATTGTTTCTTATTAAGGAATTTTTCTCTGCCTCATAGGAAATGATTTTTGATCATTAATGTTTTGATAAGTGGTTACTGTAGAAAGTCATAGCAGATTATCATAATGATCTTTAAATCTGTGAATCTATTAAAGAGTATTAAATATATACACTTTCACTCATTAAGGTCATGTAGTTTCTGTAAGTTCCGTGGAGGCTAGAAGGGGTGATTGGATCATTTAGTCTGATTTCTAGAATAATGAAGTCCATAGAATTTTGCCCGAGGATGTTTTTTTCTTTTAGATAGGTTATTTCCTAGATCAGAAATACTTTTTAGAGAGAAGAAAAAACATTTAATTGTATGGAAAACCAGACATGTACACTATGCAGACTGTGGTAAGGTTTCTGCTGTTTGTTGAGATCAAAGCATTCCTCATTCTGAGATTACAACTGATAATATATGTATAATTTTACAAGAAATTTAATTAAAAGATTAAATTTTTTTTGGTAACTAGAGATTTTAAATCAGTGCAGTGACGCCCTTTCATGCAAGGAGATTAGGGTGATATGAAAATGGCTAAAAGGATCATTCACTGAGAGAGCTCAGAATAAGCTAAAATTAAAATCTAGTTATACACAGTACAGGAAGCTCTCGCTGTCTGTTACTTTCACTATTTGTCTCAATAAGCTTAAAAGCTCCACAGACACACTTGCATGGACATAATCAGTGTGCTGTGTGGAAATTTAGCTGGAGGACTTTCACAAGTAATGCAAATAAACTACCGCTTGAAACTGTGCATCTTTCAAACTGCTTCTAATTCAAGCAGGCTACAGCAAGAAAAATGTAACGTACATAGGCTGTCTGCTCTTTGGTCAATGATCATATACTTCTGAGTCTGTGGGGAAACAGATAGAGCAGGAACAAAATAGCAGATATTTAGACACAAACTCCTTCAGTCGCAAAGTGCTGAGAGAGGAATGCATCTTCTACAAGCTAGTCCCTTCTCTTTGTAAATAACTAAAACACTAGGGTGCAATTGGGGCTGGAATTTATGCCATGTAACTCTAAGCTTTGTAAAGTGAGCTCGTTGTGTCGTCTCCCTCTAGAGCCAGTGGAGAGAAACAGTCACTCCTGAAGGTGAATCATACCACTTGGACACGTCCTTGATCTGTTCTAATTGGCTTCTGATGACAGAGCATGTCATCTGGCTATATGCATCTAAAAGTTAGGTATTTAGTCTAAAATTCTTACTCAGGCTATTTCATTCAATGTAAATAATATAGGTAAATACATTTTTTTCCTAAAGTCAACTGAACTGCCATAATGCATAGGTTTCTCTTGTGAACTCATCTAAATAATTCCTTTTGTAATTCTTGTAATCTGTGCTCTGTAGGATCAAGGGGACTAGATATCAAAACATAGGCAGTTTTTTAGTGCATAGGAAAAGATGGTAGGTCCTTTCCTCACAGGAGAAGATGAGAGGCAATGACTTGAAATCTTTGACAGCTTGCTGTCTTGCTGCTTAAATATGCTCTGAAGAGTTAAGTAACATACATAAAGGCAATTTTCCTATACGTCCACTGAAGTCACATTGTGCTTGGTCTCCACCTATTAATAGCTCATAACTGTAACTAAGGGAATGTCTGATCAGATCCCTTTCCTTGTTCATGCATTCTCAAAAAGCTAAGTGTTCAGGTACCTCTGCTGCTTTCTTTTGTATGACTATACTTTAGATCAAAAATACAATATGCAGCAGACTTTAAAGGCATACATCCTGTGAAATAGGTGCTTCCCCTTAAGAGCATAAATGGTCCCACAGACAAGTTGACTTCAATGGGAATATTAAATTATTTGCATGATTTTGCTCACAGTGAAACATAAGTAAAGTTGTTCTTACCTTAAAGTGTAATGAATATGATAAAATGAGATATTAATTTATTTTCTGATTTAATTCTATTGTATAATTTTATATACATTTCCTAATTAATATTTTTTAATTGAAACTTGGGAATTGACAGCACATTCCAATATTAAATGTCATTGCTGAAATCGCAAGGAAATGAAATGACTTGGGAGTGTAATTTCCTTGTGTTCAACCACCTTCTTTTCTAAATAGTGATCACAATCCTGTGCTTATGTTTTATAATCTGTTACTATGGAGATGTTACCATACACACAGGATGGTTGCTCCATTGCATACAATCAAGTAGGATAAGTGTTGATTAAAATGGTTGCAAAAAATCTTTGTATCCAATAACTGAAAGAGAAAAATAGAATAAAGTCATATATGATTTAGCTAACAAAATAAAAAACCTTTTATCATGTAATTGTTCAAATTTACTGCATTAAATTCCTTCTCTTGCATTGTTCTTTATTGTAAGGAAATATATGCTTTTTACTTGGATTTACAATGAAATAATCTTGAGTAGCCAAATAATGATCCAACACAGATTTATAGCAGTCTGGCTACTAGACTATATTTAAGGGCATGTTTCTACTGCCATTGTATAACAACATGGCAAATGGACCTGGAAGGTATGAGACTCATAGTGATTTTGCTTCATTCTTGATATAGGAGGAAAAAAAAATTCTTTTCAGAATTACTTTACTTACAAAATCTGACATGTATTTTGTGTATTTTTAAACATGCTTTTCTGAAGGCTCCATTCAGTTTAATTGGTAGTTGATTTTGGCAGTATGTAATCTTTAATTATTTTTTTTAGTACAACATAGTGGTCTTAAGTGTGTATTTGCAAGTACACTATGTTATAAATCTATGTCCAGTTCTATAGGACTGATCTTTTATCATTTTGAATCATTACTATTATTGCAGATAACCTCAATGTCTTTCCCAGGACTGTAGAAGACACTGTGATTCAGAAAGTATTATGAAAAAAATATATGAAAAAAACCCCTATGCAAGTGTGACAATTTATATTCTTAAATATCTTGTTGAATCAGGCCATAAAATATTCCTTGCTTTAACTGTCTCTCAGTATAAAAGACAGGTGAGATAAACAAAATGTCTTGAAAGCATTGAATTGAACTTGCTACATAAATCAAGATTAAATGCTTTTGAATATTTCCAGTAGTTTCTTAGAATTCTTTTCACTGTACATGTAATGTTGGCATACCCTAGACTTCTCAGGAGTGTGGATCAGCTGTTGTGAGCCCTCCGAAAGGATGCAGTTGGGAAACATTCCACGCCCATGCTGCAGGAGGTCAGAAAGTCACTGAGAGAGCACACGGGTGACCTTGATAGAAACCAAAAGAAAGACATGACATAAGGTTGCTAGAATTATGATGGATATATGTAGAGGGTCCTTATAATTGAATCTGTTATTGATTGCATACTTAAATCTTTCATATGTCGTGGAAAAAAAAATCCCTTTTACCAGTAATTATCCATCTTTTGCTTTAGGTGTTTATAGTAATAATGTTTGAGTAACTATTATGAGTACTAGGGCTACTGGAAAAGTAAAGAAATAATGACAACAGTGTATACTAGATGCCCTTCATTTATTCCTTAGAGGAAACCCAGTTTGTGAAGGCATATGTTCTGCAAAGTGAGCCCACAACCACTGGGAGCAATATATACAGTCCAAATCTGTCAGCATATCACAACAAAACTGTATATATCTAACTAACATGCTGACCAGAATACCAATAAACACCAAAGAGACTCCAGAATTCTCCCTTGCTGCTAAGCTCCATTAATTATGTTATACACAGCTTTTCAGCCTTTTGTTTGGATAGAGCGAAAACCTGTATTTGATTGTCTTCTATCTGTAAATCAAATTTTCTTCCTTGATGGTGGTTTGTTTTCAAAAACCACTGAAAAGAGAGATTTTAATTTTCAGTAATTTCTTAAATTTTCATTCTTACTCCTGAATATGTAGCACTGAAAATGGAAGAGTAGCCACTGGAGTTTGAAAAAGTGTGGGATGCTATGAGTTAACTGTTGGGGTTTTTTTTCCTTCTTTTTGTTTTGGTTTTTGTTTGTTTGTCTGTTTTGTGGGGTTTTGTTTTTTTTTGTTTGGCTTGGTTTGGTTTTTTTAGTTTCCATAAAGTGTTTTAGAGAAAAAGGTCTGTATAAACAGTTTGAATAAAATAAATTTTAATCATGTATCTTAGCCTAGTCAATACAAGCAATATTCATAAACTGCCATTGTAGGTGTAATTGATAATAGGCATTCATTATGATATTCTGTAAAGAGAAGAGATATTACTAGTATTTAGAACTCCACCTCTTCTTAAAATATTAGAGTAAAATGTAGTAGTATTTCACCCAGATATTGCTCTTCACTGAGCATCTCTGCCTGCAAAAAGTTGAGGGTTGTGTCTCAGCATTTTCAGCAGAAAATATTTTCTTTACCTAATAGAACTCTGAAGGAGCATTTCTGAAGACTCGCATGACAAATTTTGCAGTCACTGATGACAGTACAGGTAGAAGTTGTTCTTGCCAAGACAGATCAAAAAGGCAGATTATAACCTGGGTGTTCAGGCCAGCATTACTTGTTATGGAAATATTGATTTGGATGTAAAAAACTGAGCAATTTTTGAGATGATATTGAGTACATGATAGTTTAGAATTTTTCATTTGCCTACACTGGTCTACTGATACTAAAGGGATTACTCTACCCTTCAGAGTGACATGTTCTGGAGAAGTTAATATAGAAGACCAAACTATCTTTAACATAGATTATGCATCAATGCTGTGCTGTGCTGAAAAAAGCACTCGGGAGCTAAATATTTAGGTAAATAAACTACTTGTCTGTCTGCATCTTTTTCTTTGCACGCTACACCAAATTCTGATAGCCTTAAAATAAATGTTAGAACAGCCCTCAGATGACCTTCTTGATCATATTCACAGCATGCTTCCTTGATATAAAATTCAAGTTGACAGCATTGTGAATAGAAAAGTATAGTTGTAGATTCTGTGTGATTCACATGTTACCTTGCAAATGTGCTCACATTAGATTCTAGAAATAGACATTTGTGTATAATGAGATAGACCCTGGTGGGCAGCAAATCAGATGAGCTTCCCAAGTGTTTGAAAAGAAGGATTTGCACTTTAAAATTCAAAAAACTTTGTGACAAGCAAGGGAAAATCTCCAGATTGTCTCAACATTGAGCATTTTGTTGCCACTTGGCTGAGTGGGAGTTGGATAAGGTGTTGGAGAGCTGCAAGCAAAAAAGGGTGCAAAAAGCAGAAATCTCTAGCTGAAAGCCAGGGTGGTCTGTCTGGCATGAAGGGTATTGGAAGAGTTTAGACAAACCATTTGCCCCCAAAATTGTTGCAATGGTTGTGGGCTACTAAGCCCCCTTCACATACCAGCTTGGAAGCAAATTTTTATTAAAAAAAGAAAAAAGAGCTGTAGCTCTTGTTAGTTAAGAAGTTAAGATAGATACGAGGGAATTTTTTTAAGCAGACATTATGAGAGAGTTATGGCTAGTTTTGGTAGAGTGGGAGGACAGAAGGTTCAGGAGAACCCTCCTGAAGAGAGGATTGCTTTTGCCTGAGGCCCTTCCATTAGTTATAATGCCATTGCTGTATGCTGAGATATCTCTTACAAAACATATCCTTATTCTTGAGAGTGCTTTGCATCCACATGCAAAATGTTTTCATCGCTTTATGGTTTCTTTTTTTCCATCAATTGCCCCTATAATCACACAAACTGCTGCTAAACTTAGGGCCAAAGAGGAAGGGATGTGTGGAATCTCTTTGTAACTGCACTCTCAGTACATAACTTGTTTCAAAATAAAAGCTAGAAATATATTTAAAATCTACTCTGCATTTATTTCTATAGCACCGCTGGAAATAATTTCCACACCACAGGGACCTCTTCTGAGGGAAGCAGGGTGCAGCCACAACAGAGGCTCCCTGCAGCTGTGTACTCGGTAAGAGTTTTGCTTCTAGGGAATGTGCAATTTCTAATTATGAGAGTATCCTTACTTGGCATAGGAATGACAGGCTCATCTGCTTGTTAATAAAAGCATTTATAGTCCACATTATAATATGAAGTGTATTGGAAAAGAGCTGCCTAAAATCATTATGGATACTTCATTAATAGCTCACTATAGTCTGGAAATGAAATCTCTCCGTGAAAATGCTAGACTTAGTCTGTGTTTAAGATTAGTAGGAAAAAAATTAGGCAGCTTGTTTTCTCTTTTTTTTTTTTTTTTTTTTATACTTACGCTTGCAACATGTGCATAATCTGTGAAGCTCTTTAGATTGTTAGATCTTGGCTGTGTGATTTACTCGCAGGAGGATAACTGCTGCTATGGGAAGCCCTACTGAAATTGGTGGGGATCTGCACAAATCACACTGCTGTGTCCTGGTTTTGCTTAAAAAAAATCATATTTTTTTCCCCCAGATGATAATTTAACTGGGAAAATGAAATTTCTGTGTATCAGATTCATAACCAGCACAAAATATATTTACTCATTGTGGTACAGATCCTAAAAAAGATTCCTAAAGTGAAAATTAAATCACCTTCAGGCATCTAAACTAAAATTTTAAAATAGAAAAACTGGCTAGTGCTTACCTAAGTCTCCAAGTCCCTGAGCTTTCAAGGGTCTCCCCTTCTAACACCAAAAGAACCCTAGTTTCCTGAAGTGGCATGTATGAGTGATGTTATGAGTACTCTGTTTTAGGACGTTCAGTGCCACCACTCAGCTCAAGTCTTCTTGGAATCCATCAAACAGAATAAAGATATGACCTGGTAGGCGTGTTCTGCAGGGTCAGACTCCACGTAAAGAGGTAGCTGTAGCAGATTTCTTCCAAAAACTTCTGGTGGTGGGGCATGTCAATGTTCCCATCTGCATGCCCGTACATAACCTGGTGACTCACAGCTCCCACGTAATCCTGACTGCTGCTCTCTGCTTTCTGCAATATTTCTGCTTTCTGCAATATTTCTGCTTTGTGAAGCCAATATTCACTTTAATGTCTCTTCTTCAGGTGGCCATGGGATTCTTTGTATCTTTCTACAGTGATACTCACTTTAGAATCATAGAATTGTCTAGGTTGGAAAGGGACCTTTAAGAACATTGAATCCAGCCATCAACCTAACACTGCCAAAACCACCACTAAACCATGTCCCTAAGCACCACGTCTATCCATCCTTTAAATACCTCCAAGGATGGCTATTCCATCACTTCCCTGGGCAGCCTGTTCCAAGGCTTGATAACCCTTTTGGTGAATAAATTTTTCCCAGTATCCAATCTAAACCTCCTCTGGCATAACTTGAGGCCATTTCCTTTTGTCCTATAGCTTGTTACTTTCAGTGGGTTAGCACAGGGCAGTTGTAGTCTTTTGGAGAAGGAATGCCTCTACAAGTGCTTGATGCATCTTGAATCTCCTCTGACTGCGTTAAGGCATCTTGCTTCTCAGCTTACTTCTCTCATCACAACCAGAGGTTAGGTACAAGGCATGTCTACTGAACTCTCTTAAACTCTTTCTAGACATCTTTAGTTGTGACTTCAAGTGTCTGATTTTCTCGCCATATACATAGATCTCTAATTTCTACAGGGGTACAGGGACCCCTGGGCAGAGCATTTTCTATTGGCTATCTTTATTTGCTGTATACTCAGAGAAGGGAATCAGGCCCTTTGAAATATTTGTGGGATTATTTTCTCAATCACATGTATGGTACAATCTTCCAAATCGACTGGGAATTATGTATGTGTGATAGGGTAGCTGAATGCATTCCCTATGTATGTAAAAACCCTTCAGGTATTCATGGCAGTTTTGGAATTTTAAAGCTCAAAGGAGTGAGAGATCATTATGAATGCACTGAGCAATTGATTTTGCTGGTATCTTATATCAGAAAAGACTAATTTGGAGCCAATCTTTTCTACATGACAGTACAACAGTTGGAGTAATTTGTGCTAAGTAAAGGCCAACCAGAGCCACAGCTGAGAGGCTTCAAATACTTAAGAAAGTGCAGAAGCTTTTGCTGAGATACTTTTTGATCAGAATAACTTGGCAGTCATGGAAAAAGGTGAACTGTCCTTGTCCTTACATTTTATATTCCTTAAATGGGTAATGTCAATTGCTTTACCCCTTGTAAAATTGGCTGGTGCTGTACAAGTTAGCAAGACTCTTTACTTGGTCACAGTCCAGTCAAAACGATTGCCTTCTCTGAACCTTGGCAAAACTCTGGCCTTACCGAAATTGCTCAGTTTTTCCACAGACAACACTGGAAAAATGATTCACACTTTTGTTCTTTTTATAAAGAATTCTGAGAAGCTTTCTGTCATTGGTTTGCTCTATGATAAAGATCTGATTATATATCACATATATTTATATATAAACCTATGAATACACTAATAATGCGTAGTATACAAATATATTTATAATACATTGTAATGTCTTAGGAATATTATAGTGTACAAAGATGAATTTTACAATCATATAATTGCTAGGGCTGGAAAGGGCTAGACAAGCCTAACATAAAACATTTAATAGATATGTCACTTGCTCTGTCCTTGGGGAGACCATGGGAAAGCTGTAAGTTCTTTTAACAATGCATAGTAAAAAGTGAAATTACCAGTCTATTGTTTTTGCCTGTGCTTATATGACATTTCAAAGCAATTCAGGAAAAGCTGTCTTTTCCTTAGGCAAGCAGAGCCCCTAGCACACTGGATTTTAGGTTCAGGCATCAGAGGTCTGAAAGGATGACCAACAGACTGATCATTGTTATAATGTGCTTGTTCTCCAGCTGCCCTCAAGCTGAAAGTCATATATGAGGAGATAATTTTGTCCAGAGCCGGGCGAGTGTGACAACAGATCTGGTCTCTACATGACAATCAATGTTTTCTGATTCTTAGATTTGCTTAAAGCTTCGGAGATCCCCTTTGTGCCCAATTCCATGTGTACATTGTGAACATAATGATAGCATCTTATGAAGTTCTCTGTGACTCATTAAGGAATATCACTATAAAAACAAAGGAATTATTAGTAATTTATTTTATTTATTCTGCATTAAAATGTCCATTTGTAGTTTGAGAAATGACCTGTACTTTGGAAACAGGCCAGTATCAGAGCTTATAATTTTTTTCTGCTGTTGTATTCTGACTAGCTCTGGGTTTTATTTGCATATTGAACCTCAAGCCTGAAGTAATTTTAGATTTCACAGTGTTGAGGTTTCTCAGTCGCTTAACAGTCTGTGAGAATTTTTTGGTTTTGTTTGCACAGTCTCAGTTAAAATAACCCTTCTACACTATTATAGAAGACTTACTGAAGTAATCCAACTGAGACGTCAATTCCCAATGCTCTGAGATAGTTTTGCTTGACAAACATGCTCTTGCAAATGGTTCTGATAAGCTGAATATGTTGATGTGCTGCTCAATGCACACAGATCAGTAGGCAGCAGCTGTAACTGTGCCTTCATTTTTTTTAAAGTGTGAAGAATGTATGTGTTATAGAGGGAAATATGCCTGAAAATCATAACTGTCATTTCAGATTTGATATCACCCTCAGAGTCTTAAATGAAGTGGTCCCTGCAAAGTTTGAATACTGAAAACTTTTATTTTAGAGGTATATCTGTGCTTCTGTAATTAAAAGCCTGCCAAACTTGCTCAGAATGCCTGCTTGTGAAAAGATGGAATTTGGATATCAAGAAATGCTTTTGAGCTGAAATGTGGCAGATAATCTTATTCCAGAAACAATTTATTCTAAAATTGAATTCAATGTATTTTCGTCAAATTGTGATGTAGGAATATAGATTGCATTTCTGTGCTGCTAGAACAAGATCACTAAAAAATGCTATAGACATTTTCTACACAGTGTTATCCCTCCTTTTTTGGCACACTATATAACATTTGCCCATCGTGTGGTAATATGATGTATAAAAGTTATGTATCTTTAATGCCCAGTGTTACACTGAAAATTTGTACAAAAAAGAGTTGTTAAGAGAAGTGGCACTTCAGGGGTCTTGCTTCTTAGCATGTTCCTTTGATTTCTTTTCGGATTACACTCACCTGACTTAAAGCATGATAATAATGTTTTAGATAATAGAGAAGTATTAAATATATGACACCAATACAGACCCAATACAGTAAAATGTGCTAATATAATCAAATTAAAATATGCCTATTCCTTAATATTTATAACTAATTGAATAAAAGGAATTAGGGATAAAATTTGGGAATGAAGGACATCATAGCAGAAAATGAAATGGTATGTTACACCATCAAAAAAGAAAAGAAGGAGGAACAAAGGAGAATCTGATCTTATCCAAAAGTATCCAAAAGCAAAGAAATTCCATGTTCAGACTGACTGTCAGATATCGTATTGGCCAAATATTGTTTACAACATAAAGGAATAAGAATATAATGATAAGGGTTCATTTAACTTAACAGACCTACAGGACAGGGTTAACAAGACAAATTCCTATGCAGATGGGACAGCAGCAAAGACCTTCATATATAAAGAATCATTTTTTTTTATTTCAGCCAAAGATTAATCAACACTAAGATGGATAGCAACTGATAATTTAATTCCCAGTTTTTCTTTGAAATGCCTCAATGGGATGTGCCAATCAACAAGGCAGTTCTTTCTGAAAGACCCTTAACATAATCCAGGAGGCATTTTGTAGTAATTTGCACAGCCATGACAAGGCCTATGTTAAGTCACTCTGGTCCCAAGCCTGTTCTAGTGTCACGATTGTTAACACAGGTAGAAAGGCAAAGGCGGTGGGAAGTTTTAAGCTTGTGTTTACAGTGCTAGAAATGCCTTTGCTTGTAATAAGAGTTGCCTGTGTGGCTTTTATATATTTAAAACAAGTATTTTAGCTTTTGAGACAGATGGTAAAATCATCAATGAATTGCAACGGTTGTGAGAAGTGTAGGGAGAGGTGGCAGCTAAAATTGTTGCATCCTAAGATTGTTTCTAGGTTTATGAATGCTAACCCACACTTTTAACTGCACTGATGGATAAACAGGATCCCAAGGATTACACGGAATGAAATACTATGTACTTACTTCAGATTAATCTACTGCTATGTCTAAGGATTATGATTTCTACATGTTTTAGCTTCTGAATGACCTTCAAGAACTGGCCTACATGTGGTAAATTATAATAGCCTGATATAGAAGAATAGGTGAACAATACTTGGAAAATAATCAGCTTTTGGGAAAACTGATACAGGAGAACTACTGAATGTTGCAGAACCTGCACAGAGGGTTTGTGGGGATGTGTTTTGATTATAAGTAGATGAAGATCAACAAATTAATTTGTTCCAAAACCAGCAGGTCCACTTTTACTATTGGATGTCTAGTCACAGCCAATGTTTAGGAATAATACATTTTTTAGGCCGTTATCTACCTCGTCTTTCAACGATGTGTATTTTTATCTTTTCTACATTTGCCTAGCAATGTCAGGAACACCTGAACCTCTGCATGTAATCACTTGCTTGGAAAATTGGCTAAAAAAAAGGCATCAATGGGTATTCCCAAGGGTTAACTTTAGGATAATCTCTTTAGGGTGCATGTCAAGGGATTCTGTAGACAGTGATTCAGCAGGGCCTTAACCTCTGCTGGAATACAGTAAAGGGAGTCAAGACTAAGTAGTTAGTGCCTAGAGTTAGCTATAGTGCACACATTCTCTCTTGTATTTATTCTTGTCAAATTATGAAGCTGTATTCCTGCATGCTTTAATTGGATTTAGACTGTTGTGCCAGGTTACACTGATTATGCTTTGTTGTGATGCTGCTAAAATAAATTACCAAATATTCAACCTTGTTAATTAACATACAATGAGTGACTGTGGAAATAACTTCACATTTGGATTCTGCTGATTAACCTTATATAATTTGAATTATATACAAGTTGCTAATTGTTTACATTTTAAATAACTTTCAAGATTATTTTTTTAATGCTTTTGAATTGATCCCACTCTCCAGAATATACAGGATTTATTTCCAAATTGAACAGGAAAAGAAAGTATTTCCCCAGCTAGGACAAATAATTACTGTATTGCTGTTCAAATGCCCCAGCTTTAATGAACTAAAACACCTTAGAAATCTAAATCTGTGTCACAATAAGCCTGTTAATACTACTTTTCTTTAGAACACCTGTGATATCATACAGATTTGTTGAATTTATTATGAAGAATGAGAAAAGCGGGAATGGATGACAGTTAGTGGCTTTGCTCAAAAGCTAAGGGATTTTAAGATTCTTTTCCTCAAGGCGTAAATGATAACAATGGAAAATGGCTTTTTAGAAGTAATTTTATTTATTTGCTGTATCCTACAGGGAATAAAACAAATAAATGAAGGAAGGAAAGTGCTTGCCCTTTCATCACCATAAATTACTCATTGTTTGAGTAGTCAAAGGCACAAGATTGCATACTGTTACATGAGAAATTATCTTTTTTAATATGTTGCTGTAGTCTCTTTATTTCATGCTCCTTTTTTGCTTGCTCTAGTTTGTCATTTTCAGTGTTTCAGGGAAAGAAAAAGATATTCTGTTGGAGAACAGAAACTTCAGGACACATATTAGAGGCCACTAAATAGGGACAATACCAGTTTCTCATTGTCTTGCTGACTTTGATTGTCTGGCATTGATTTATATTGGTTTGCTTCTGTCTGCAAAAAATCCTGAGATATTTAATTAAGTCCCACATTGGCAATTAGCAGCTGTTACGGTAGGCACTTGAGAGTTAATACCATTCCATCATGGCCACATGGTTGCAAAATATGTTCCGTGACCACTGGGTTTGATTGGATCTCTCTCTGCTCTAAACATGAAACGAGAGAGTGCTGGATGTACTGGATCTATTGCATGGCTTTTTGTTGTGGTGTTTGGGGTTCGTTGGGTTTTTTTAGACATATTATTAGTGTTTGCAGATATTCTGAAATTTTATGTTTAATTCTTTTTTTTTCCTGCAGTTTCTATGAAAATAGTTCAGGAAACCATAGTAAATTTTGATCAGTCCTTATTAGGCATATTGCCATTGGCTTCATATCAGCAGTCAGATGGCCACACGTTGCATATAAACTAGCAACTCTGGCATTAGGATTTCAATATTACATTACTATTTAAAGGAGCTTTGCTTTAACAAGGAAAAGGATTCTCTCTTGCACTTTAGGAGAAAAAAAAAAAAGCCCTTTCAAATTTGCATGGTAGTTTAAAATAAAAAAGAAAATATTAATGTTTGCTATAGTTCTTAATATAGTACATTTCATTTCTTAATACTTTATAATTTAGCTGGTGTAATAGCTACTGTTTCTTGCCTCTAGGTATCCTAAATGTCTGTAAGAAAACGTTTCCAACGGAACGTATTTTTACATATAGACCTTCTTCATCACCTTACCATAGAAGTGTTGAATCTGAATATAGCAAATCTACTGAAACTGCTTTATTTTTAAAACTTATAATTGGTTTGGAAGGGTACATAGCTCAATGACTCAGATAAAACCAGTCTATTAGATACAAGGAGAATTCAGTCATTTTCTTTTTAATCCTAGCTTTAGTTTTTATTTTAAGGAATGATATGACTTAAGCCTTGTCTTTGCTTAACAGAAATTATGATTTTATTAGGGTCTCCGGGGACATTCAGAATTTCTGTGAAACTGAAGGCTTGTTTATTCCAGAGAGACACAAAAGTTTCCAAGATTGTTCTTAGAAATATGATAGCTAAAGGTATTTGATCATATTTTCCCTGGAAAGCAGATTACATGCAGTTCTGTTGCAATGGATGCAATGATTCATGCATTCACGGGCTCCTGAATACGTTGTTACATTTTCTTCTGTGTAAGAGCAAAGCTGTGTTCCCAGTGAAGATACAAGCTGGGACAACATGAAAGTGGGTGATATGGAGGTACCTAGGATATGATAGAGTGTGCAATCATGCGATTTGTTAGGCTGAGATTTCTTGAGTCTAGAGAAGGCAGTCATCTTTACTCTAAGAAATTGGTCTTTATAAACTCATTATTACAGTGTATTAAAAACAATAAAAAATAAAAACAGTCAGGCACAAGAAACCTGTAGATTACATGCCTCTTGCAGCAAAAGTAATGTTAAATCGAGAGAGAAAAAGTGAAGATGACTTCTACTTAGTTATTGGTATTTGTGAAATAGGAAATGCAATTTAATTTGCAGATGGAACAGCATTTCCAAATTATCCTAAAATTAGCGCCTCCTTGAAGAGATGAGTAGCACTACTAAACAGAGAATTCCCCGGTGCAGGAGACGTGATAACCGCTTTGCTGTGCAGTGTACTCTTTGCAGAAAGTTGAGGCTTCCCCAGCTGAGGAACTCTGAGGATCTGCACTGGATCTTCTGGACTACGGCAGTCTTAGCTCTCGATACTCTTTCAAAAATGTTACTACTCTTGTAGCTATCAAGGTTAGTGACCTACTAGATGGATTATTTTTTTTAAATTTGAGGGTGCAGGGGGGAGGGTGAATTTTAGGGTACGTTGATGACTGTAAAAAAATAGTAAATCACTTGAAAATCTGAAGCTACTTTTAGTACATCCTGGTACAAGCCTTTCTTTGATCTTCAGTTGGAAAGGCTACAGTATTCTAGGAACTGCATCTTCGTAATTTGTTCCAATTAACTGCAAAAGTCTCAGTTGTTGGTCTGCTTGATCATTTTTGTTGCTTTCATAGAAATAGCGTCCTGATCCTTTTTAACCTGGCTTAACATCTTTTTCCGAAGCCTTATTTCTCAAGATAATTTTCAAGTTGAACTTTCATTTTTCCCTTGGGCACGTCTCTGATGGTACCCACTGACTACCAATTGGATAATTCAGTTTTCAGTTTTCCTTACTTCAGTCTGCTTCTAAGGAGAGTAGTGACTCTTCCAAAATAACATACAAAGCCAGTGTGGATTCTTCTATAATTCATAGAACAGTATAAAGTGCAAGAAGAGTATCTCAAGGACACTTCGTTTTAGAGAAAATATTCATGTACTACCTGCAGAAACACAGCTCAGCATAAATCTTTAAGTATAACCACTTCTTTTTTTTCTCAGTTTTTCTGGGTTTGATTTTTTTTTTTTGTATTTCAAGCTGAAACTAGAAACCTCTAGTTTACTTAAAACTAACAAATATTATGAAAAATGAAACTTATAGTTCCTATTAGTTTAATATAACCATACACAACAATTATAACTATAAATTACTACAGCATTATATGTTAATTAATCTGGAGTAAAACTAGGCTCCACTGTCAACTAGGAAGTCAACAGTGACTTTTTCATGTATCTAAACATGAAATAAAAATAAATCTTTATTAGCCATGCTTTTTCTATATAAAACCAGATATTTCTTATATTGTAACAGTTCTTGATTAATTTTGTATATGATACTTTTTTACTATCTATGTACCCTGACATACAAAATTAATATGTAGTCTGGACACATGGAATCCTCTAAAAGCAGAAGAAACCCAAGCTTTCCCTGGCACACCAGCTTCTGATATTTTCCAGCAATTATTTCTGCATCTCACGATTGCATCTCTGGCAGTGAATCCTCAATATATTTTTATTCTTCACTGGCTGCAGATTGCTTGGGCTTCACACAAAAGATCCAATCTTAAAGTACTTTTAGATGAAGTTCTTTTGACTGTGAGTAGTATAGAGTGGCTGACTCATTTCAGATGTGGTCCCATAGAGAAAAAAAATGGCATATCTACTGCACTGGAAGTGGAATCTGAAAAAGAAAACCTGGGAACTGAGGTTAAATTGACAGTTTTTAAAGAAGAAAACAATGGGTGATTTAATGTCAGCCAAGAAGTCTTTGTTTTTAGTGTGTTATGTTTTAATTCTGAAATGAATATTTTTAATCTATCTTTGGATTACTGATTATTTTTTTTTTTTAAGATTTATTTTTTGGTGGTAGTATTTTGCTATGGTTAGAACAGAGGCAGAATACCACAATGCCTTTGTGATGGCTGAGATGAGGTGATTTCTTCCACTGAGCTTAGCAGCTTCCTGAGCAAAGCATTTTAAAGCAACAAAACTAGATATAACAAATGTGCTATTTAGACAGGTTCTGCTACATTTTATCTGACTACCCCAAGGGACTTTGGCTTTACTATTCTCATATTCCTTCACTCCCAGAGCTGTCACGTAATATAATGGTATTTAACAAATTGCATTTGGAAACTGATTCTACTCAAGGTCACTAAGATTCCAAACCCCATAACCTTCGCTCAGTAATCCACCTGCAGTTATTACTGCTCTCCTTTAGCATTGCAGTATAAAAAGCAGGACGTCTGAGAATTTTCTGAGGAAAAAACCCACAAATTGTTTTTGAAACTGGGAAAAGCAATACCAGTTACTGCATGCTGGTCCTAGGGCACTGAAGTCCAAAGGAACCTTTGCCATTGTCCTCTCTAAATTTAGTAACAAGTCATTTAGGAAGCTAATTTAATATCAGATGATGTCTTGCAGTTATTTCAAGCATATCTTTTAATGGATGGATTTTAATGGAGAACATTACATGATTTTTAAGTCAATATGAAAGCCCAGATTCTTTTAATCTAATTGTAAGCCTTGAACAGAGACACCCAATTTAATAGCACAGTTGCCTAGCCTCCCTCTACAGTCACTGGAGAGAAATAAGGAAGACAGACTGATACAGCTTACTACAGGTCTACATCACTATGTCAGGTTCCTCTCTTTGCACTGGTTTTCTACACAGCTTAGCATGATTTCAGTTTAGGCTATTGAGTTAGGTGGGAGCATCCAAGCTTGCTGAATTTCAAGAGGATGTTAAGAGAGGGTCTAGTAAACAAACAAGTCAATCAGTCATAATTTAACCTTGAGTCTTATACTTAGATGTTTTATCAAACTCAATTTTCTACCTTTATTTTGCTAAATTTAATATGTATTTTACACTTCAAAACTCTAAATAATATTAGTAACTTGTTTAGTAGTCACTGCTCTCTCACATTTGTGTTTTGGACATCAGAGCACTTCAGCATAAAGTATTAATTGCCAAGTTAAATCAGTCTTTTTCTTATGTCTCACTTCAGGACTTGAATTATGTTAATTTGGGGCTATCAAAGACCCTAAGGTATTTGACTTATTATCTCTGCAACATGCAAGCACCTCTTTTTTGGGTCAGAGAAATGCTACTGTAGGCAGCCCCTCTAAAGAAGGCAAGACTGCAGCGTGTCTTCCAAATACAGAGAAATTACTTGAAATTTTTCTCTGCTGATTGCCAGGCAACTTTTCCTATGTAAAACCAAATATCTTTGACTTAAGAAAAAATACAACAGTATAAGCCAAAGATAATAGTAATAAAAATCTTTTAATCTCTCTCTTCATCCACCCAAGGAGCTTTGAATACGGAGTGCCTATGATTCATTTTGTGGGTATTTTTCCATATGCTTCAGTAGACACTGGATCCTACCAATAGGGTTAAATCCAGTGTCCACTGAAACAAATGAAATTATGTCCCTTAAATCCAATAAGCTCTATGTCAGGCTTGTAAATTTTACAGTAGTCTGCACTATATTCTAATAGCTGTCTGAGTCTAATGGCTGTGAGGCAATTGGCTGCTCACTACTCATATCTTGTCTTATATAAATGGACAGGAGATTCAGAAATTTCAGAGGGAACAAATGTTCCTCCTTGTTTGCATAAGGCTCTGTTCTGGTAGATAAACAAGTTCTTTAAACAAGTCCCTCAGGTCATCAACACTTTTTAATGCTGAAAAGGATTTTTAGTGGCATTCACATTTCTGCAACAGAAATAAAAATATTGGAGGGGTTTTTGTTGTTGTTGTTGTTGTGGTTTCTTCTTTTCTCGGGAAACATAGAATTCCACTAAATATTTTCCTCCAATTTTTTTTTCTATGAATAGAAGTATGTTTATATAGCACTTCAGTAAGTATCATGAAAAACAGTGCCTGTGTACTAGTGACATTCATAAGTCTCATGTATTTGCTGCAAGCTCTCGTGTTTCTCAGATAAGTCATGACAAGCTGTGGTATTGTTACATATTGTGCCTATTGGAAATAATAGTCCTCATCAAAAGCAAAATGCAGTGCAATACTAGACTGTCATCTACTTATGTCAGAGTAATAATACTGTTAAGCCTTGCTGCTCACACTGCTCTATAAATTGATAGTCGAAACCAGTAAGATTCAAGAGGTGAAGTTTGACATATACATATTTTACAATCTTCCATAAATATGTTTTGGTTTTTTAATCTCTCATTTTACAGAGGAAATGAAATAAATCTTAGGGTCAGATTCAGGTGTCCTTATACATGAAGAATAGCACTGGTTTACAGGAACAGTCCTCTCAAATTTACTGCAACGAGCTTCTAGATAAGTTACTAATCTGTTTGAGGAAAGGTTGCAGACTCCAGTCAATGCTCAAATTGCATCTAAAACTAAAACATTACGAACTTTACATATCAGGGTGGCCTTTTATATGCAACACATATTATTATTTAAAAAGAACAAAGGTATGTATTATCAGCTCTGGGCAGCTTTGTTTTCTCTAGGAAACACCAATGGCAATAATTAGTCACTTAAAAAGCCTGAACGTTATAATCATAATCAAGAAATTATGAAAAAATTACCAGGTTTTAATTTTTATTTTCCTATCACTGTTTCTGGTTTGTTATACAAAGATACTCTTATTTTTATTTTAGCATTTCATATTAATTTGTTTTATTGTCATCTAATTGACTTTCTGTAGAATAAAAAATAAATATTATTAACAAAAATAATTTTGATGTTGTTAGCAAGCACATTTTTAACACTCTGCACTTCAAGTGGCTTATTTATGAAGAATAAAGGGCACTTCACATTTCTGAATATCTATTTTAAAGACAGTTTTTATGCTACTTTTTGAAGGCTGAGGAGTTTTCAGAACCTTTACTGTAATCCTTGCCATACTCTTAAAATAGCAAAGCAAAACAAAAACTAACACCCAGGCTTTCCCTATGGGTGAGATGTCATGAGAAACTTGTTGACTCCTGACTGATATGATGTGACACTCTCCAAATCCAAAAAGAATTTTACACAGAAATGCCATAGCTCATCATATTAGTGTTTCTGTCAAAGACAGAAAAATTAAGGCCTCATGAGTGTGTTGGTTACCTTTTCTGTCCAATTTATCACCCTCTTACATTGTAACAGTGGCATTTGATAATGAAGAAGTTGGAGGACACAAACTGAGTAATTAATGATTTTCTAGTGTTCAGATGGATGATGTCAATGTGCCATGATCTAGGAGAGAAAAGGGAGGGAAAAGTAGTTGTGATGGTAGAAATCTTAACTTTCTTTTTTCAAAAGAATAATAAAAATGTCACTATTTAGTGATCAACAGGGACCATGTATCAAGCATAAAATTGTCTGACAAGCTGTCATCTGAGCACTATTTCTGACATGGCTTTAGGATCCAATCACAACTTATTTATAAGCTATCATTTTTAATTACTTACAAATAGTTCTAATGAGCATGTTTCAGAATTTTGATATTTTAAAACCCTTTCAAAAAGCCTCATTAAATAGGGATTAATTTTGACGTGGCTCTGAGTGAGAAATATCAAATGATAATCATCAAATAGGCTCAACCTTGTCTGTGTAGCAGCAATACATTTAATTAAAGTAAGATGCACTTTGACATAATAGATATTCTGATATCTCTTTCTTAGTAGCTTCATGTCTACATTGCTCAACAAAAGGAACATTTTATGTGTGTTTTGGACTTATGTAAATGAGTATGTATAATGTACTAAAGAATGGTAAGTGGAGACTAAACTTCTTTTTGATTATTGTAGCTTTGAGGAGATGTTGACTTTTAAAAGAGTCAATTTCTGTGTATGTATATTTTGATCTACACCCTGTCTAGCATTTTCATCAGCTCAAGGGCTTGCTTTAGCATTTTCAGAAATGAGTATTAGTGATTAAGAAGTAGTGATAGTAACACCATACGTAGTACAGGGTAGTAAAAACTAAATAAACACAGAGTCCTAGCGTCAAGGCAAGAGCAAGTTTTACTTAGGAGAAATTGAATGTATTATAGCCTCAACATTTGAAAACCAAAGAAGCGTTAAAGCTTCTTTAAGCAGTAAAGCTACTAACTGAGGCCAGCTGAAATATTATCCCTGGGAATAAAACACTTTTATTGTTTTATGTTTTCTGTTATATTGCCTAGATAGTTGCTATAGCATATGCAATATATATATCACAAATTTCATGTTCATTTCATCTCTCTTTTGAGAAGAATCTCATGTTCTCTTTAAAAAGTCTTACTTTTCATGATTAAAAAGCTGACCACAGCAATTTGCTTTCATTGCAATCAGACAGGTGAGATGACTTTCCGGATTCCTGATTAATAAAAAAGTCACAAGGGAGATAGGACATGCCCCATTGATCTCAATCAAGACCTAATCTAGGGTGGTGTTCTGTGGCCAGAGAAGAAAATATTTGTTCAGATGCCACAGAATTTAGCTTTTTTGTTGAAGAATTCACCTTTTGGGTGAACTTGGAAATTAAGCTGTCTTGGAAATTATTTCTGTATCCTTTGTCATCCAGCCCTCCAGTCTTCCTCCAGTGTTTGGGATTTACAGTGGATCCCCCTCCCACTCTATAATGGAGCTAGGCAGCAGAGACTCTGGGAACCAGAGCTGTGTGCTGCTCTGCCCAGCAGTGGAGGAAGGTTGGTGCCTGGGGAATGCTATCACGCAGCATCTAGGAAGCCTTGAAAATGAATAATTAATGCCAGCTTCTCCCACTTCTTGGCACACACATGGGGAGGGTAACAGGACTGCCAGAATAGCATAAAAGGAGAAGTAATTCAGGAGTTGTAGCCAGACTTACCAGGGAGGAAAGCACTAGGATGCTATCCAGATATAATCTGTATATAAAAAATTCCTTACACAAATGTGTCCTAGAGATCTATGCATTAACTGTTAATTTCTGCAGAAATCTGGCAGAGACTATGAAGAAAGGTGACATAAAAGTATTCTGAGATTGCAGAAAGTGCTACCTTGCTGTAGAACATAGAAGGGTGCTGCACTGGACTCTCCTGTTGCAATGAAAGCTAAAGATTATTCTTTCTTAGTAGAATTTTGAAGCTCTTGCCCTCTTACTTAATGTATTAGTACTAATTAGGAATGTTTTCTGGTTGCAGCTAATGCTCACTGAATTTATATCATTACTGAAGTTTGAGGATGAAGTCTTTCTTCTAATTTCAGGATGCAGGTTGTTCAAGCAACTCAGAACTTCCACCCAAAGTTTTAGTGCTATCTACATCTTCCTTTTTTTCCCCCACATTTCTCTTGAGAGCCTGGCCTTGCATTTGTTCACTTTTAATAAGAACCACACTTTCCCTTATCATTAGTTACTAACTTCCATCTTCATACTTCCTGCATTTAGAGTATCATGATTTTGACTCATGATATGTATTTGACTCATGGTTAAGTCAAATACATATGCCCACAAACATACGGTATGGCAGGCTCCTGTCTGGGATTGATTCATTTGTCAAATGGGTAAATGGTGCATACCACCAGATGGTGAGAATTCTGAGGACAAGGCAGCTTCAGATTTGCCTCTGGCTGTATATGACTCCAGACAGCATGGGGACTTACATTACTGTGGGAAATTTGGAACAAAGCATGGAAGCCTTTCTTTGCAGGTTTAGGGGTGGCTTTTGTCTATGCAATAACAATAGACAGACTGAACAAGAAAGTATACAAAATATCATTTTGGAAACAGGAACGTATAGTCTATGCCAAGCTCAGACTGGGTTCCTGAAGCTGTACAGTAGGGGGAGAACAAAGATTCTACAGGGAGATTGCCAGACCTCTAGTGCAAAGCAAATGCAATAGCCACCTTTCCATAGCCTTTACCTGTAGCTGACAAATTTAGTACTTTCAAGCAAGCTAGAAGATGGACTTTTCATAGTGGTCTCATTAAAATATGGACTGCTTTTTTCATCTGCTTTGAGTGCTAAGATCCTGAAGCACAAAAACAGCTCAGTAAACATACAGAACTATATTTTCTTCAGAGCAGACTGATGAAAATGTATCAGATTGTGCTGTCTGCACATGTCATTGCTGCTGTCTCCTCAGCTAATTTCAGAGACAGAACTTAGATCTCCAGGCATTGTAGCAATGGTAGTCTGCTGCTGACCAAAAATGTGATTTCTGTCCACCAAAATAGAGAGGTACAAAATAAATGTTGGATTTGCAGCATATTTTGAATGAGATTGTGTTAAAAGGTAAGCACTTACAGGAATTTTACTTTTGTTGATTTTCTTACTGGAAATGAAAAAGCTCCATGTAATGAATTAGTTTTAGTGGTGTTAAGTTTTAATAGTTAGATCTTTCACATCCTAAATGTACTAGTCCTTCTCCTGTACTGACGACCTGTCAGTCCTGTGTGGTTATATCTTGCTAAAATAGTGTGATAGCTACATGTAATTTAAAAAATTGAGTAATTTAAAGAGTTAATAAATCCAGATCATCAGCTCACTGGAAATTGTATTAATTTTATTTTATTTTACTTAATTTTAATGATGTGCTCAAGTGTTTTACTTGAATATTTAAAGTTCAGCATATACTTTGCTGAACTATGGCTTGATTACGACTATGAGAGAATATTTTATTAAATATGCAGGCAACTGAATTCATTAGTCTTCCACTACTTTCTTGCTCGTTCTGTATAGCTTAAGAGCAAGTCTTAATATTTCCTTGAGATAAATATAGCTCTTGATGGTAAAGTAGTGGATTAAATCCTGTTACTGTATTTGGCTAATGAGGAAGGTAACTTTTCATTTTGAAAGTATGCAGTCTGTGACTCAGTTATTTGTTTTATAGTATCCTGTCTTGTTATGTAAGGATACATTAAAGAAGGTTAGAGAGCAAGGGGAAAACAGAAAAAAATGGTGAGTATATGCCAAGAAGAATAACTTGGAGAAAGTAATGGAAGAACTGGCTATCTACAAACTGGTTTTGCTGTGTCCTAGTGAATCTGAAACATTTATGTGCTTTTGGAAGATATAGCACAGGACTTTGAAGAAGCCTGTGCCCTTCTGAAGCACAGTGGCCAGTAGAGGTTTCTCGGGATATCTCAAATGACAGAAGGTACCTTTTTTTAAGCCAATTAACTGGACCTCTAATGTAATGGTCAGTAAGCTCATATGTGGGCTTCTCCTCTACTTCCCAATTTTTCTGATGTCCCCAAAATGATGGGGAGCTGCATCACCCTGCCTGGTCCCCTGCCCCCACTTCTCGATCAGTCAGCTCTACCTGGGCTGCCAGGCACATGGGCCAGGCCTGGACACTTAATCCATCATGTCACTTCTCTACAAACACTCTCCATAAACATTCATGCTTCTGAACTGGGGGAGTTTTCTGTGGAGAATTAAACAATCATCTCACATGTGAGATCCACCCTTGTAGACTCAGGATTGCATAGAAGAACTGCAACAGTACTTGATTGAAGATCTTATTATACTTCTGATTATTTTTTTGAAGCTTTTTTCCTCAGCAAAACCTGTTATGCCATTATCTTACGCTGATCAGGAGTGAACTAAAGAAAAAAAAAAAGAATATGAGGAGGATTAGTTATGTAGGATGTGGAAATTATATTCATAAATATACAGTGACAATTATTTAATCATAATTTCTGTTACAAAGTAAAAGGATAGCTATATGATTTGAATTATATCAAGAAGCCTTGTATTTTGACAAATGTCACAGTATCATAAAAACACAGAATGCTAAATAACAGCAAGATTGACTAGGGAAAAAAATAATGGTTTGGAAATAGTTTTTTTCCAAGTAAAGTAGAAGCTGAGTTTAGTACATTTAACCTCTTATTTATCAAAAATACAGAATAAATCAGATAAAGATAAGAGAAGAAGTATTTAGGCATTCTTAAATTCATAGCTATTAGGATAGCTATAAGGGAGAGAAAAATCTTCATATATATTTAAAGTATTTATGTGTTTTGTTGGGCTTTTTTCTCATAAATCAGCTTGGGGAGATTACGTATACATTATTATCTTCATGAAATTTACCATTTTAGATGAGCTCTAGCCATCCTCACACAAAGACCTCTATTAAAAAGTCTTTTATAATTTTAATAACATATCATGCAGCTATTTAATGACATTTTGATATCCTAGCTGCTCATTGAATATTTACTCCCCATTGCTTTTTGTAGCTCATATTGCCAACAGCATGTTTTCTGTAAGTCAAACTGTTTCTGTATGCCATTTTAGGAGAAAATATAAGCAAGCCTCACAGCAGGATTTTTTGAAATATTTAGTTAAGTGGAATAGTCTATTGAATAATCGTCTTTTCAAGGTAAGAGAAAATTAAAATTATTTCATTAACAGTATTGCAACAACCACTAAACTGTTCAAATATGTGATAAAAACTCAGAGAAGCTGTGAGTAGGTTGACAGATCTATTTGCTGAACATACAAGCTATTGTCACTGAAAATTTCTGAACAGTTCTCCTAGCTTTAGAAAAGGCTTGCTTTGCCCAATAACAGTTGTAATATCATAAGGTGTTGCAACATTTTGTTTTAATTAAGAGGTATTTTCTCACCTGTTCCCTTGAATTAACTTTTCTTGACACTGCTGGCCTTCTTCACTTTGTCTTTTTTTTTTTTTCTTACCTCAGCATTTGATAATTACTGTAACGTGATCTTGCCTGAATACCAGGTATCTGCCAAGTAAAATTTAAGCTAATGAACTTTCCCAAACATCTGGGGTCTGCTACTCCCAATGCTCTCCCATCACAGTGCTCACTGATGGAGCTCCTCAGGCTGGAGCCGCTCCTAATAGAGCAGACGAGGCAGCAGTGGGATGGGATGTTCTCCGTGACGTCCCTTAGTGTCAGTACTTCTTTAAGTTCATAATTAGCCCTGATTTTTGACCTAAGGTACTGGGTACGTCTCTGAGCTTTTGGAAAGAGTATAGAGAATATAAATTAGATACAAGAGGTAGTTAGCATGTGGGTTCTTTTCACGTCACTTGTAGTGAAGAAGAATTTGAGTGTATCTAGAAATGGAACCATACTGTTTCATTCTTGCAGTAGGACTCCTTCCTTTTATTTATCTTGAATGAGTCTGAAATGTCATTTCTCCTAGCTTGTATGCATATCATCCCTGGCACAGTCATAGTTCCAGAAATTTCGTGAAATTTGGTGACATTTGACCTATCATCCTAGCTTGTTTGCTCAGCTTTGCAATACTGGCCACTAATCATTAGGGCCTGGAAGCAAAGCAGGGCTCTCTCCTGTATTGCTCAGGGCATCACAGTAAATGTCCATGGCCAGAGGCATGTCGGGATGCCTCGGCCCTGCTCTCCTGGAAGCACAGAGCACAGCAGAGAAGGGGTGATGGAGCAGAGGACATGGTTCCATCTCCTCCAGCACCAGCCTGTATGGATGAATTGGGTTTGTGGAGTAGCGGTGAGAGGAGAAGTGCAATCCCTGGGCAGTGTGTGAGCTCTCAGAGCTGCTCTGTGACTCCTTCCCTTGTACCCATTGCACTGCATTTGCCAAAGCTTTAGAATGAAGCTCTCAATTAATGATATGCAGCAAAACTAAAATGGAAATCAACTAAATTTTTTACAGCATTTCTGCATAGTGTCCTAAGTCAAGAAAGACAATGCACATAATCAATATCAGTGTAGTAAGCTGAAAAATGTCACTAAAGTTGACATTCTTTTGACTCTGTTGGCACTGACACAATAAGTTGCTGAACAGGATTTCACACTGAATGCTTTTCGTGAATAATTAATATGCATGGATTTGGGATACTATCTAGGTGAAGATGATGAATGCATTTTAATAATTGTTCCCTGCCCCTTGATTTAGCAATTCTTAAAATACTGAATTGCAAATATATTACTGCTTTTTAATGTAGGGCTTTTTCTTGAAAGCTATTAATACATTTTGTTCTTCTGTTGAGTTACATGATGTAGTGACAATCCTATTTAGTCTAGGAATTTTGTGCATCACCCAGTGAAATATTAAAAAGCTTTTAACTATTAAATGACATTTATGTATATGCAGCACGCAAAGCACGTCATACTGTGCACTAAGCAAATTCTTTCACCATTTTTATTACTAGGAATCTAAAATAATAGATTGGCTTGTAAATCTTGTAGATATATTGAGTATAATGGTTCTGTTAATCATAAGCAACAGAGAATAATTTTTAAGAATGCCATGCTTACTGAAGATAAAATAATAGTGCTGCGTTATATGCTAACCTCTATTTTAAAAAGTTGTCTTTAGAAAACACAGAAGAAGAAACTGAGGAGTAAAATTAATTAGCTATAGTTAATTAGCTATAATATATCCTCAACAGTTTCAAGAAAATGTATTGAGATAGAATTCAGCTCATGGAATACTTGTACCAAGCTTGTTATAGTGTTTAATTTAGTCAATGGCATTGACAGCTGATTTCTTCATGAATTGAATAAAGAATACACTACTTTATCCTGAATGGCTTTAAATCTGCACTACTTTTATGAATGTAAATTATGGTTCAATGTTAACTAGTCTCTGCACATCTAACTGTAGAAAAATCTCATATGTGAAATATATTCTGTTTTCAGTGACTATTTCCTTCCTTTAATTCTTTTGTAACTTTAAGTTTAACATAGGCATTTAGACATGATAGAACAAACGAGAATGCAGCCCAATTATTTTGATATTTAGTACAT
This sequence comes from Tringa tobata, assembly GCA_033628505.1. Lineage (NCBI taxonomy): Eukaryota > Metazoa > Chordata > Aves > Charadriiformes > Scolopacidae > Tringa > Tringa tobata. The sequence goes on along the minus strand of JAHREE010000367.1, from coordinate 1,978,915 downwards.
TGCATTTTTTCAACTCAGTCAATAACGGGATTTTTTATTACAATGCAGTGACTGTGCTCACCTCTTCTGATATGAGTAGCTTAACTTGCAAACCCATGTTGGATTCAAGCAGTCCCAATTGTTATATTAACATCAGACAGCTACTCTGTGCTAGCGTGCAAATTTTATTCATTCTGGGAATCATCAATTGCATTTGAAATATATTTCTGTCTTTTACATCTTATTTTGTGATTATGTCTGTGCATATGTGTAATATATAATATATCCCTCTTGAGTGTCTATTTTCACTCTTTAAAGCTTTCTTAAAATAAAATAATTGTCATTTATATATTTCAATTTTTTTATAATATATTTTATATCTAAATGAACAGTTCTGAATTTGATAATTTTAATAAGGATCTTTATTGATTATACAATAGCTCTGTGAAAGAAAACATATATGGGATGTTTTATCTGGAGCTCGAGCTGTTGCTTCAGCTATCAAACTAATGGAACTGTAATGGAACACTTACTAACAAAATTAATGGGCTGCATTCTTTTCTTTGTCACTAGATCTGTATTGCTCCATTAGGTCTGATTTGTTCAGGGACGAGAGTAAGGAATGATGAAGACACTAATATTTGGCTATGTAGCTGAAAAGAAACTTTTTTTTGTATTCATGAGTTAGTTAGCATCTTGTTATGCCAGCTTTCAGTGAGCTGATGTAAGTAAAAGAACATCTGTTGTGGTATGGTTTTATTTACAAAAAAATGTATTGATTCTAATCTTTGTGTTATTCTTACATTCATAAAAGAAGGAGGTCAAGGATATTTGTTTCTTCTGCCATTGTTCATTATCCCAGATACTTCTACCAGAGGAAGTGGTTTCTCTGGGTTTTTACTGTAATCCATAGGATTTTATTTTTATTGAGCCTTTTTTCCTGCAACTGCACTTGATGGTAGTTGTCTCAAAGTTCAACCATGTACAGAAAATGAAATGTAATAGCAATCATGTTTACTTTCTATTAAAGTATGGATTTTTTGAAGAGACTAATTTACTGGGAGAATTCTCTGAGATACCATTTTACACTGACAATCTAATATCAAAACCCAGTACAACAACCTTTTTTAAAGACAAGCAATCTAATTTGACATGATAGCTATCCCACACTATATATTTCTGTTAGTATTATAGCTGAAACACTACGTAGTTACCTAAGTGTTTCTATCCTGAGGTTTTCTTTGAGATTTTGGGGGCTGAAATATTCTAGAACTTTTTTCTCTCCTTTCTCATTAGCTTGGTCCCTTTACACACAGTTTTCAACCTCCACACAAATTTGGCATTCCCAATCTTCCAGAATTTCAGTATAGTCAAATTACAGCTAGGATATAGGGCTATGAACCACTAGATCTGGAAAAGTTCATTGAAGGCATATGTCTGCTCGAATGGCCCAGGATAAATCCATATTAGAGGATTTCTCCATATTAGAGGATTTTTCACCTAATATATTGGCACCTTTCAGAAACTCTGTGGGGAGTAGCAAGTACTCAGACAGCAAAATATAGTCTGAATAGACCTCTACTGCTACAGAATTACTCTTCACCATCCTCAGTGACTTTGTGTTATGAAAAAGAAAATTTGAGAAGAAAATTTAGAATACAGCTGATGTTCCATAGTGCTGAGCATGTGAAAGGCTGTATATAAAGCTTCTTTGCTAAACTGCATATGAACAAAAGAAATATGATAACAATATACTACTGCAAGGAATAGAAAGCATAGTTTGAAACACTGATTGTTCGTATTGTGTTTTTTTGGTTTTTTTTAATGAATTTTAATCTTTTGTGTTTGCATGGTTTTCATTGGCCATGGCATTTGAAAGGCCTGTGCTAATAAAGAAAATGTGACTCTTCAGAGCCAGAGGGAAAGGTTCAAAAAGAAGGGAAAAGGGTGGTTTAGTGAGTTATTGGGCATTCTGAATTTGTCACAAGGAGGACTGTGATGTTGATGGTTTCTTCTTCCTCACTCTTACTTCTCTTGAGGTTAACTTAGTACATATTCTAACATGTTTTTTACTTAGTTCTTTGTTCATTGAGTGGCAACATCACTTTTCATCTGTATTTATTACATATTTTTTTTTGTGTATGTTAGCACATTCCTTGTTCTTCTGAATATTTTTCTCTTTGTTAGCCTTAAAATCTTTTTGTCCAACTCCCCAGTCGGTCTCGGGTTTTTCTAAGTGACTATTGCTAAGTTGCTTATAGGCCTGCAGTCTTTATTATCCCATTTCTATAGCCCTGTAAACCACATTGTTATGTTAACGTCATAAATATTTCATTCTACAAAGAATAATTACTTTTTTACTGTACATGTAAAAACTTTGATTATACCACAAGTTTATGCAGGTATAAAAAAATATAAGGGATATAAAGGAAAACTCTAACAAATTAGACAATAGTCACCTGAGCATTAGAAAAATTGTTGCAGCTAAAGAAGCTAAATCAAAACTCCAGGCAGGCAAGGAAAGTTAAGATGAAGCCTGAGAAATTAGGCCTTGCAGACATGGTACAAGATCTACAGCTTGTTACCAGCAATGGCAATACTGGCTTACAGGGCTACAATAACAGCTGAGCGAACATTCTTGAATTGTTTTTTGTCTGACTTACTATTACTTCTAATTAGAAAATTGACTAGTTAGGAAGTCTATCTTTAGAAAAGGTAGTAAAGGCCTGGGTTTTTCATTCTTCATTGCTGTTTTTGAGGTTATATTCAGTGGGGCTGTACTCACTTGTTTTAATGTTGTTACAGAATTTGAATTCTTGGCGACTTAAGATACAGAAAAATCACCGAAGTTTCAAGGAAAAAAGATGCAAAGAGAAAACTGTGGGGAATGCACATAACGTAAAGTGGACTCATAGCTACTCAAGCAGTAGTACCTGAATTTAGCAGGTTGGGTAGACTTTACATGTCCTGAGAAGGTTGAGAATAGCCTTGTTAGGGTTACATACTTATAGACTTTTCTTTTCCTTGAAATCCAAACTGAAGAACTGGATTTCCATACAAATTTTGGTGTGTGCCACTGCATGCCACATCTGTACAGGATTCTTGCACAGTCTGAATGCTGCTTTTACCACTGTGATTTGGTATCAGAAAAGGCATCACGGTAAGAGATAGTGAAGGTGTCAAATGGCAAACAGACAAGAGGTGGAGAGTACAGTCTGTAAATCAATGAGTATTTTAAAATTATTTATTTTGGAACTGGGACAAATCATAGTAATATAAATCTCTATATTAATAAAGGTGCATTTATCCCAATGTGTTAGGACAGAATAAGCAAGATAGGTAGTTGTAAATACCACTGCAGTTATCACTATCAAGTTTACGCCTATCTTTCCCTGATGCAGTGCCAAAACTAATCAGTCTCCATACAAGTAACATACTAACAATGAGCAGACTCTGAGTAAATATGCTTTTATCACAGTAACAGTGTCAAAACAGAATTATTCATTCAAAACTTATTTTGCAGATAAAACTGCTATGTTAACAAAATGACTTCTTGTTTGTTCAATTAAATATTCAAAAATCTTAAAAAATTAGAATTAATGCCTAAAAAGCTCAGGTTAGGAGAAATAATATGGGTTCAATTCAACATAGCATCTGTTGTTGCCACAGCAAGAATAATAAATTGATCATTATGTAGAAATAAATATCAACTATTTAGATTCTGGTATCTCTTACTCACATCTGTAAATTAAACATGTTCCTCAAATAATTTGTACCTGTAAAAGTACTGATTTTTCTTATAGTTAAGACAGTGTTTCAAGGGAGTAAACTTGTTTTCTTAAGTAAAGAGAATAAATAATGTCTGTAATTGGATTGATTAATCTATTTTTTAAGAGATTATTTCAGCATTTCACTGTTGCGACAGAAAGCGTAGCCTCTCAGTGCATCCTTTGTCCCTATCTAACCCTAATGAGGGTAAACCCATTAACAAGGGCAGGTTATTCTCTGCAAACAATACTGTTCTTCCTCAGTGAAATTCATGGGTGCTGTGGTAACTACAGAATAATAATAGGCAGTGGACAAAGTTATTAAGGTTGTTTTCAGAAGTCAAACATTAAGGTGCTTTTAAAGCGAGCCTTTATTATAAAAGAAGCCCTATAGCATCAGTGTCATTTGTTATTTAGCAAAGACGTCCATCACCCAACAATACCTGTTTTTCCTTTTTAACCCTAGTCATGTTGTCCTGTAAATCAGGTTTATAGGAAGGATATTTCTTTATTAGTTTCAAGTCAGATGATGGTAGTAGAAGTAATCCTCTGGGCAAAATCATTGCCAGCCTCACCTTCAAACAATTTTTGATTCATTTATTATATTCTCAGTCTGCGTGCAGACCTCCTACTGACATCAGTAACAAGCTGTGCACTGAGAAAAACACAGAGCTTTGAAAGTGGGATGTTATTTGTGTTTGAGAAGAGTATTTTAACGTTTTTCTTTATACTAATGCTGTCACATTTTATATGCAGTGGTGGGGATTGCTGTGGTTTTATGTTTTGGCACCAGCCTGTAATGTGTGTGTCATCATGCTGTATACTCTGGGAACAAATCCCTGTGGCAATACTACATTTCCAGACCCCTTTATGGGATAATGAAGATAAAGGATATTGTGAATTCCATAAATATCCAACAAACTACACAGAAGCATGTCAAGACTTAAAAAAAAATGTAGCTAAATCCTATCAAATGGAGTTGACATTTAGCATCCTGTCCGTTGCTTGAAAGTAGGAAAAAAGCTGCAGTGGATCAGGGAAAGAAGTGATCCCTGCAAGGGATCAAGCAAAAGACTGCAATTTCAGTATCTACTTCAGATTCTTTTAGATATTGTGGGTTATTAAGTAACCAAATTATATTCAAGTAATTCAGCACCTGCTTCATCAAGCTACAGAATATGGAATTAGATATAGACCACTTCAGCTTCACTGATTTGATTATGTAGTAGAGAGAGACTAGTGAATATACATTAATCCTATGAAATTAAATCAAGAAAATTAGCTGAAGATATTCCTAGGGGCCTATTTGGTGTCTATTTGCATAAAATGCTGAATTACCTGCTTACTGAAATCACTTTTTTTTTTTTGTGATGAGTAATGGAATGGAACTGAAGAACTGAGTTTACATAAAAATTTCAGCAGGAATGTACGGGTTCAAGCCAGAAATCCATTTAACTCCTGGCTCTGGCAACAGCCAATACCAGATCATTACAGCATAAGAACAAAGCAAGTACATAATTTTTCTCTCAGTGTTTGCTAGTGTAGAGTATAAAGATATAGAGATGACATTATTACTTTGTTCCTATTCAATTATGTGGTGACTTTGCTTCTATTACTATTTTCTGAACGGGTTTGTTATTCTTTTCTGGTGTCTTCAGTATCCTGTATCATGTATGCAGGTCTGATGTAATCGTGCACATTCTGAAGAAGCATTTCCTTTTTTTTTTGTCTTTAAAAATTCTTTAAAATAATGTAATCTGATGTTTCCTCATTATGACATAACAGGCAAATAAAGCCTATGCATTCTTTAACCATGCCAATCATAATTGTATAGTCTTCTAACCCCAATGTCTCTTCAGGAGACATTCCAGTATTTCTAACCATGCCTTTGTCCTGTTTGCAACTTTTCTATTGGCACTGGATAGTTTATAATTTGTGGGAAGCTTATTATGTGCTATTGTCTCCAGAAGAAGTCTAAACAAATCATTTAAGAGGCAGAAGACTATCCTGCAGGCTTTTCAAATTAAGTGGGATTAACTCTATACCAAGTTACTTAATGGCAATGTTAAGTACGTACACTGAAGGCTTGTCCTACTATCTCAAGCTGAAAATGTGACTGTTCTATTCTCACTTGTTCTTAGTCTAGCCATTACATACCATATTTGAAAAAAGCCTTGTTTGTAATTTTCTTAAGGTTCTGTAAGTAATACAGCTTTCTAAACTATACCACCTATAAACAATTAATTTGTAAGCAATATCAGTATTGACTTTGATTTATTGAAGGAGAACATTAGTGAAGTAAAATTGTTGAAGTAAAATAATAATAAGTAATAAGATGTTAAAACAAGTTTACAAAACCTATGAATGAAGTATAAGTGGTCCTAGAACTTAAAAAATATTTGTTCTGTAGATGTGTTAAAATAATTCTGTCAGAAATACATTTTCATCCTCAGGGAAGCATTTGAAATTCACAGTAATTTCCATTTTTGGTAGGAGACAAAATGGAATTTTGAAAGGGAATGGCAAATAGAAAGCACAGCATGTTTAGAAAAGCCACTATCCTGCTGTGGTTAGTGTACATAGCTCAAATCCAAGATACAGGTTCTGTTTAACTTATTCAGAATAGATACTTGAACTTTGTTCGGCCATATCCAGAATAGCTAATAACCGAAAGCTTTTTCTGGATTATAGAATGCCTTACCCGTTTTGACCAACTGTTTTTCTCGAACCTGAAAAAACATTCCTAGTTCATGTTTGTTACACCCAGTGCATTTCAGCAGGCTATATTGAATTCCACTAAATGTTTTATCAAGAAAACACTCATCGTTCTCTGCTTTGTATTCTCTCATCGCTCTAACAAATCATCATTAGCTTTGTGTTTTCCACATTTTATTTTATTTGTAGTATTTAATAATCTCTCTGTTTTATATGTTGGTTACAGGTTTCTCTTGGACTTTTACATGCTCGAGCTACTCATATCCTCTGGCCTCCACAACGCTGGCAGAAATTACAACCAATGCTACCTCCAGAGCGCAAACCTCTCCAGAGAGAGCAAGAGTGATCTAAATGTTCGGATGGGAAAACACTGGAGAGAAGTTTAACCAGGAAGAGTTTTAGTGGTTATACCGTTGCCTGTAAGAGCTTTGCCAAGTGTGCTTTAACATCAGGTACCATATCAGCAAATATGTGCGACGTCTTCATGTTAAAATGTCATCTTAAATGTAAAGGGTTTTTGGCTTTTTATTTGTCTTCTTGTTTGGTGTTTTAAAAAACATCTCAAACAGTAACGCATTGTGCATTATTTTGATTTGAAATCATTGGTTGTAGAAGGTTTGAAAGTTCAGTTTTTCTGGGAGCAGTAAAATGCTTCACTTATTATATCTGTACCTGTGCTTCCATGGATAAGAAATTATTAAATCCTTCAATAAAATATTTCAATCTTTTACATGCAGCTTGTTTCTTTAGAAACGGAATGGAACCTCTATTATTATCATTGATTGCATGTGAAAAAAACTGCAGAAACACATAATTAGCTTTGGACTGTCCCATAATTTCTAATACTGAAGAAATGATACTTCTGTAGCTGAATAGTTAATAATATATGTCACTTTTTTTTCTTCCAAAAAGCTAATGAGATTTTTTTTCTTTTAAAGCAGGTTGTATTTGTTATTAAACTGAGTACATATTACATATTTTAAATTTCTTCTTCAAGAGTGTTTTACATAAACATTTCTTGTATATCTTACTGAAGTAGACAGTCAATCAAAATATACAAATTATATTGCAGTATATGAAGGCAATGTTTCATTCATCTTTCAAGTATAGTAAATCATTGTTAGCACAGATTGCCACATTTATTTGAAACTATGTAATTAGATTATAAATAGTATACAATTAATACTATAAATATATAATTAATATTATAAATACACTGCAGTAAAGCTTCTGCACACATTATAACTAGAAAGAACTTGAAAAATGTCACATTTTCAGCTGGAGATTAACATGAGCCAGCTTATTTTCATATTTATTAAATTTTACTTCAGATAGAATAGTACTTTAAAAATGTAACAAACCATACAAAAGATCTTTAAACGTCAGCTAAAATCATGCAATTATCAGAACTTCAGAGAAGATGAAAATAAGTCTATAGCTCTTTGAAGACACACATCTGTGTATCAGTTAGATGATAGCTTCAATCACCATGAAAACTCTCTGTTACTGTCTAACCTTTTTCTTAAATGTTCCAGCTCCGTAAACTCTCTAAACACTTTACTGTCTACATGTACCATGATCTTTCTTTGTTCCAAAAAGCTGTTCCATAGATCTCTGAATTCATCTTGGTTAAAACTGATGCAGCTTGTTTGGGTGTTAATTGCAGTAAATTCACAATTATTTTGATTGACATAGGGTGATTGAAAACAGTATTTTGCAATCTTTTTCTTTTTCCAATTAATTAACAAAACTGAAATGAGTTCAAGAAATTTACTGCAGTCGTAATTAATTTTTGTGACAAAGATACAAACACACATCTATGAAAGGAGAAAGATAGAGACAAACATTAAAAGAAGCGGGAAAAAAAATATCAGATTAGATCATCTTTATTTCTTTTGGTTGTTCAATCCCTAGTTCAATCCCTCCCTCCTCCTCTTGAGTATCAACTGAGTAGAGTTTTTACATATATTGACAAGCTGGAAAATTTGGTTGGCTGTTTTCACTGGTATGTATTCTGCAAAACCAATGCCAGATAGTTATCAACAAAAACAAAGGCATTTGTTCCTCAGTTATTATTTTAATTATGTTTTTCTGTTCATGTTGTCTGAAGACACAGCCAAATGTGTCTGCATTAGCTACATTGCCAAAAAGGTTCTTTAAAGTTACTTAGGATTTCAGACCTTATTTTCCAATAAACAAGGATCCAGATATGGATCCATTATCATTTAGTCTGGAGAGTCTGAAGCACAGTCTTCAAAATCAAAAGCTTGCTGTGAAGTAGAAGAATCATTGGTTTTCCAAGTTCATCATGTACAGGAAAACTAGCTGACTTACAATATAAGAATAAGACCTTTATGTTAGACACGGAGAAAGAACCATTTTAATTTTAACAATAATAAAACATTGGAATAGATTATTTTTCATTGCAAGGTTTTAAAATTTTTTATCAAGTCGGTTTGCACTTTGAGACAGGAGGATGGATTAACTATACCTTGAGATCCACAGCAGCTATTTTATAAATTTTCTGATTAGGTATTCTGTGATTGGTAAACTTGATGGTGCCTTTGATGTTAGGCAGTTACATCAATATCTACTTCCTTTAGACTTTAAGTCCATTATATGCAAGTATTACAGTAGCCTCATGTACCACTTTCTTGTAATAAGCATTTAAGGAAGCTGATTCCTGTAAAAGAAGCTATTTTGCTACATATTGTCATCAGATTAACGTGCATAACATTTTACATCATCACATAGTTCAGTGAATGGAAATAGCTCAATGAAAACATAAGCATTTGAGTTAGATAACGGATCATTCAGTATCCAGACCATGAAGAGCGAACCCATATTACCAAAGCAGAAAGGACCAAGCAGCAGCAATAACAATGACCGTATATTTAAAGGTGTTTTTGATATATTTTATTGATATAATAATATATTTGATTTTCAACCCTCAAATGTGAAATACATAATGAGGACCAGTTCTAGCAGCAATGAAGTCAGTGGCAAAATTCTCATGGACTCAAGCCATCGTGATTAGCTTTCTAAGTCAGCATCTTCCTCTTCAAACACAGGCCTTCTGGTGTTTTGGTGCTGGCTCACATCTCAGTGAAGTTAAATGAGAATGACCACAAGTAAGAAGTAGAATAGTAAGAAATGAAAGGATGACATACATAAAAAACTTAATTTTTTTATGTATGAGGGATCCGATATATACCTTTCCTATGGCCCAAGACCTAGAATTGTCTTGAGTGGATGCCAGACTGCACCTGTAGAACAAGGAGAGATGTTGCAAGCTGCTCAGGAACTGGTACTCTTAGCAGAGGTGAGCAATTGCATCTGAGAGTGACAAAGCAAAGCTATGCACCTCAGAAATGTCTAAGCATCACAGCGTCATACAGAAAACCAAAATGCCAACTGAGAAAGCGGAGAGCTGGTGCAAAGAATGATTGGTCATCTTATGAATATGAGCATCCTCAATTAGGTGTTCAGGATTTCCTGTGACAAATAAACTGTAGCAGGAGATGTGTTGAGTTTCATTTCTTCCATCTATTCATCCTTTAAGAAAACATACCTAGATGATGCAACATGAAGACTAGCAATCTGTCATGGCATGCACAAAGCACTAGCTATTCAGGTCTGAAGCCATTACAAAACGGATAATTTAGTGCAGAATTATCCAAGGAAAATGAGGTAGAACCAAGACAATAGATAGCACTTTACGCTGCCTGGCTCCGTAAGTATTAATGCTAATGAAATAACACCAGACATCAAAGATCACATCTAAGACATATGAACTCAAAGTAACATCATAAAGTCAAATGATGACATATATCAGCTCTTGCTATGCAGAATTTTGATTTTTCACAAGCGTTTTTCATTCCTTTACATTTGTTTATCACACTAAAATCAGAAAGAGCTCTGAACACTTCCAGCATATTGCAAGTTAAGTAGCTTTCAGAGGCATCATTCTGTAGCCATATTGCTCAGGAGTCTAGCAGCTGATGAACCTGCATGCTCTTGTGCAACTTTGGTAATCCCTTGGTATTTTGCTATAATATGGAATGATCCTCTCTCTTTGGAATATTTTACTATCATTACTATTATGATCAAGAAAATTATTACTTTCTTTTTCCCCACACCAGTATGGTCTATTCTTCTTATCATGGTCTATGGAGCATCTCGTCCAAGGTCATATAAGATAATCATGATAGGTTTGGAAAAAGAGAAGATTTCACCTTCAAGAAGTCTACCTTCTTAGTAGCAAGACTATCTGCCATTCACTGTCATTCATTGTCTTGCACAATTAATGCACAAATGAACCATTTGTGATGGAAAATACAAATCTAACTGAAATAAAAAAATAGGTAAAACCAACATTCCAAGTAGACAGCTGAGCCTTCCGCCATTGGATGTGAGAGGGAAAGATGAGTGTTTTTAGAACTAAGGTTTCCTGTGACAATATAGGCTTGTAAATAATGTAATGAGGTCATCCTGATAGCAAATAGCTGTAAAAAATGTCCTTCTGTAAATATCCAGTTTCACCCAAAGAAACTGGATTTGTGTAAATAACATGTAGCAGCACTTTCTTATTATCCTATTGAAGGTGTCCTTTTGTGCAGAAATAAATTAAGGTTCTTGAAGAAAACTAGAGGACTAAGACTGCAAGAAAACCACGTGGTGGTGGCTTAGGTGACAGACTAGGAACCCCAGAGATAGCAGAGCTGAAGTCTTCATCCCTGCATCTGTACACCTTTTCAGTAATTCCTTTGTGTGAAGTAAATGCACAGATTATTAAATCTGGTGCCACAACTGCAAATTGAATTTCATCTAGTGGTTTCTGGTATTTTTTAATTAAAAAAAATATTGTGTACCCCATTGTGGAAATTCTAGCATTATCTGTTATGCCTGTGAATGCTTCTAGCTTTATTTGTTTGGTTTTCCATTTATGAAATAAAATATAAGCCAGAAGCTGGTTTATGTAACTGCACCTCAAGAGACTTTTAAGCAGAACATTACACAGAAAATATTGCCAATACTCAAATTATGTCACCATCCAAATATCTTTTTGATTGGAATTTATTAAGAGTGTTATTGGATGAGTGGCTCATCTTTGGATGATTTAGTAAGTAAAAACCTTAAGGTGTAGAATGTTTAAAAAATGCAGCAGCTATATCTGAATATCAGGTTATCCTGATCATATAGGGACAAAAACTTTAATTTAAAAAAAATGTTTAATTTGTGATAACTTGTTGGAACTATATTAACCCACCACATCATGTACTATCATCCTCATCCCACTCACAAATGTCTCAGCATTTTATTTAACATCTAACCTTTTCTCATACCCTTCTATTAAATGTCAAAATTGAATTTTACATCCTTTGGGAGGTAAAATGTACCACACTCATATTTTTCCTTATAGGCTTTTCAATTAATAAATGAAACATATAACAGCATTTTTTTTAGCACTCCCTTTGGTTTTATCCATTTGATTACAAGGGTTGATCACACAAATGGTCCTGAATTTTTTGTAAGACTGTGGTGGATCTAAGATCAGGCTATAGTACTTAACTTTTTAACCTGCTTTTGATGATCCTGTATTTAAAGAAATGCATTTCCTTTATTCTCCTGCATTCTTCCCTCATTATGAATGGGTGGGTCTGAATCTGACATGAAATATCTTAAGGGTTCAGATAAGTAGTCCATTTGTCCGGTAACGTGTTTCTGACAAGGGGCAGTCAGTTATACGTCCTGTAATGAAGAGTTTGGAATAACCTGCCAAAAGGGAAATTACTTTCCAACTCCAGGCAATTAATGTTAGTGTTATGCCCTGAGGCATGAAAGTTTAAATCCCTTGCTTATCTTACATCCTTTCTAATGTAACTGAATATTTTTATTATTTATACAAATGTTTAATGCTCACTTCAACAGCAACATCTGAAAAGTCTCAACTTGTAAATAGCAAACAGCTGAGTAAAGTATTAATTTTTTAGCCTTAACTCCTGTTTACTTGTGCTATCCCCAATTTAAGGTGGGAGCAATTATTTCTTTATTGGCTGCTTCTGTCTGTGGGATGCTTGGCCCACAGTATCTGTCTGAAAAATCTGGTAAATTGAAATATTTTTCTTTTAGTTCTTTTACTCTAAGGAAGAAAAAACATTAAACACTCTGAGAATTATCTTTTAAGACTGATATCAATGTTAATTATCATGTTTTTTACATGTTAGGAGTGTCATTGTTAAAGATTACAAAGATTCAGGTGGCAGATTGCTACCTCTGTACAAAGTTAGCAACTGTGGTCAACATACATGAAGGCCTATTATTTAGGATGCTTGGGCCCTGAAATACACTCCATCATCTATGCCAGCCAGATTCCCTGAAAGGTGCACAGGAAGACTCATGCTCTGGAGTGCCAGACTCAAAACAAGGGCAGGCCGAGAAGGGCAATATTTAACTATTGTGGTTAAGACAACAGAGACAAAACTGAAACCAGACCTTCAACCTTCTGTGGGGCTTCAACAGTTCCAGGAAAGACTGCTGATTGGAATCCACCACTTGCGACCATATCATGGTCCCAGGGGTGTGTTTCATTTTAAAATGCATCTTGAGAGAAAGGTGCTGAGACTATCTTCTACATGATAGCTGAGTGGCCAGTATAGTCACCTAGTATTTTGTAGGCAACATTCAACCTCAAGGCTTTCCTCAGCCTGAAAAGCTGACACCTACTGGCAAACCTTCTGCAAAGAAATGACTGATATGGTAGATGAGGGGACAACAGTGGATATTGTACGTGGAAACAATATTCGGGGAAATACATAAAACTGTGAGAAAAAGTCCAAGAGGAATGATGAAATATCTTTTGCCACAGAGCTCTCAACTACAGAATCTTTTAATGTGTGACCAAAAATAAAATATTTTTTTAAAGAATACCCACAATAGGAAATAAATTTCTGTAAATGCCTGGCAGAATCTATAATGGCATTACCTAATGCCTAGTAGTGAGGTCAGACAATTCTTAAGGCTTTATTTTCAGTGAAAAGAAGGTTGTTAAGTCTTCAAAGGCAAAGAACAATTATGTCTAAAAATAGAAGCAAGGTGAAGCTTGAAATAGAGAAGCTCACAAGTACTGACAAAAATTATGACTAAGATGGAAACCTCCAGTTTTAGGCTTTAAACAAAATGCCTTGGACTTTATTTCAGCAATTATCAAGATGTTTTTCCCTCCTGTCAGAGGTCTAGGGTCGTAGAAGGCAAATGGAAAAGCCATATGGTGATCTTTCAGGTACTCGTTCATGAAAACCATGTGTATTATCTTCTCACACTGTTATAATAATAATAAAAAGAAATCCTCTGTTCCTGAAGTTTGGAGAACAGTTGGGATAGAATTAAAGACACAGAATCACAGAATGATACCGGGCTGGAAGGCACCTCTGGAGATCATCTCTTCTAACACCCCTGCCAAAGCAGGTCCACCTAGAGCTGGTTGCGCAGGAACACGTCCAGGTGGGTTTTGAATGTCTCCAGAGATGGAGACTCCACCATGTCTCTGGGCAGCCTGTTCCAGTGCTCTGCCACCCTCAAAGTAGAGAAGTTCCTCTTTGTGTTTAGATGGAACTTCTTATCTTCGAGTTTTTGCCTTGTACCTCTTGTCCTGTCACTGTGCAGCATGAAAAAAAAGACTGGCCCCATCCTTTTGACACCCATCCATTAAGTATTTATATGCGTTGATGAGATCCCCCTTCAGTCTTCTTTTCTCCAGACTAAAAAGACCCAAGTCCCTCAGCCTTTCCTCATAAGAGAGATGTTCTAGGTCCCTAATTATCTTTGGAGCCCTAGTTTCTCATCTCTTTTTTTTTTTTTTTTTTAATCATTCATATGAGGTGTTAGCTGACAAAGTGTTGAGTAAACAGCAGACTAACTCTCTCTGACAATAAAAATGTGTTTTTCCTCTCCTGAAAAATAACATTAACTGTCCCTTGGAGATGGTTCTGCCCTACAAGCAAGAAAGACCTCAGTGCTTAAAGTAGGACTGAGAATCTAAACGGACTTCTTAGGGATACTTCGTGAAGAAGGAATACCAAATCCTCCATAGAAATTCTAAGAGCAGATTCAGTTACCAAACTTCAGCCATTTAATTGAGGCTGTACACATACTCAGGACTCTGCTTAATAGATTTTTAAAGACAGGTCCCTTCAGAGCACACCACAGAACTTATGTGAGTTGAGTTAGTCACTCTCTGAAGACATTAGTCTTTTTCAGTGACTCTGAAAAATCCTTTGGTTGCCTCAGTTAAGTTCCATGAATCTAAGCCTTGATTTTTTTTGTTAGTTTTGGTTTAGATTTAGTTCTTTGCAGAGCAGATTACTATTAAAAAACTTATCTAAGTCAAAAACAAGTCCAAATCGGCTCTTAGTTCTGCTTGAATTTTATTACACAGATTAATCTTGAACTTCCCTTTGATCCCACAAAATTATGTAGATGCAAATTTCCCCAAGTGCTGATTTCTTTCTTGATAAATTGTTCGCAGTTGGTGGCAATGACTTCAAGATTTTTAAAAATGTTGAAAAAAAGATTTAGACTTTCTTTTTTTTAAACTCCTATATATCAGCCAGATTTTACAGAATTCTGTTGATTACATCACACTTTATACAAGGAAAATGTCTGAATAACATCACTCTACAGCCAAGTTAAAAAGTTCACAGTCCAGGCAACTTGTGCTCTGTGTTAGCTTTTCATTAAGACATGCCATTCATGTTGCCTGTTCTTGAAATAAGTAGTTTTATTTGAGCAAATGGAATATGTACTTTATCATTTCTTAAATGTTCATAGAAAAAAAATTCAAAGTATCTTTTTTAGATCTTAGCAACTAAATCCAAAAATAATTATATAAGTAAAGTTTTTTTTAAACCGTGCTAGATATAGTAGTACCTAGCAAGTTCAACAAAAATAAGAGTTTCTATTCTCTCTCTACAGTTGGCTAAACTTATTTGGATTGCCTTATGGCACAATTCCAAAGCTGACATTAAGTCCTCAATAACTTGGTTCCAAGCATAAAAGAGTCTGTTATTCAGGGGTTGACATTTTAATGCTTTTTAAAAATCAGGTTTTTCTCCTTTCAAGGCATCTGAAATGAAATGCTTGCCTTGCCAAATCACTAGCCACTACTGAAAAAATCACTGCAAGGATGCAATGCTAAGATTGAACATATTTGCTCTTTTGCTAACTGGATTTAAAAAAAAAAAAAAAGAAAATTATTTCCTCTACCTTTTCTCTATTAATAAGCTGTATATGAAACAGGCGCTTCTCAGAGGTAGGCAGATGAAAGTTTTTAGAAGACACTGAAAACTTCTGATAGGATTTTCTAAAACTACTTAAATGCACAAGAAAATGCATTACCTTGATTGAAAGGTAATGGAACTTTTTACCCTAAATCATTTTGGGATAAATCCAAAGAGCGATTTGGGCATGTAGCAGTCAGCACAAATTCTTTAGCCTATAATTTAGGCACAGTGAGTCTAATCTCTGCTGCGAATCTCTTTCTCTCTCTCACACACGCGTATGCACACAGGTATTACTTAATCCCGTAAGTATCTAAGGTAGGAAAAGCTACATTCACAAAAGGCTTCAGAAGCTGGACTACTTTTTTAGTGAATTAACATATTCAATACGAATACTCAGCCTCCCTATACAACAAATAATGGAAGAAGGATTGACTATGGAATAAGATTTCTGAAGTGCACCAAACAAGATGACCAAATTGTCCAAAGGCAAGAAAGTTAGTCTCTAAGATTTCATCAATCCTAGTAAATTAGAGGTGCCTAGGGAGAGTCTTGGGCACAGTTTGTCTCAGGAAAATTAGTGGCTACTCAAGCAACACCAAGAGTTCAGGAGTTTACACGGGCCTGTGACCATTCTTATAGACAGTTCGAATGCTGCAACCCTATTTTGGAGAATAATAACTTATTTAATAGTGTGCATGTAGGGTGTTGGTATCAATGCCAAATAATGAATGGTCCCAGACGTGCTTCATTTACCTATATAGATATAACATAAGGCAGTTGGCAGCCAATTGCTATTCTGGGAGGTAGACACCTCTCTGTTCTTTGCACTATCTGCTGGAATTAGTTGCTAAACAAAGCTATTTTCCATGCTTCCTACTCATAGTCCTGTTTTCCTTTCTAAGATTCTTTGTCTAGTTTGCAGAAAAGCCAGTATCTACTCCACAGGAAGGATTTTGCATTTTAGCAGAAGCTTTGTTTGTGACTTTCACAGGGCTCTTGTATCTTCACCTAGATGATGAGGGCGTAGATTTGGTCCTGTCTTCGTACCACCTTTTTTTGTCCTTGCAGTCTTGCCCCTCTATTATTTAATAAAAGTATCTTTTTTCTTTTTTTTTTCTTTTCTGTGAATTTTCTTAGTCTCTGCACTTTTACAAATCGATATGGAATATTTTCCCACGAGCATTTCCTCAGAGATTCAATGACATTGCCCTTACTTTTCCTTCACAACCCGCTTTCAAAAAATCCTTCCTCGGGTTTACAAGGACAAAGTCATTTCTACTATCTGATCTATG